>JAOYMU010000002.1:57987979-58000690 GCA_025802295.1 Psammodynastes pulverulentus
AAGAAGAGTGGTTTGGATAAGATCAAGCACATTGTTTCTCAAACTTGGCAACTATATGGACTTCAATTCCCAGAGTTCCCTAGTCAGCATGACCATTGCTGAGAATTCTGGGAATTGAAGTTCACCTAATCTGGAAGAGGTTCCCAGATTTCAACATGATTGTATGGCTTAATGATACCATTATTGTAATAAATTTTATTTTATTAGAATAAAATATACATTGTATTTTATTTTAGTAGAATGATCATTATAGCTAACAATGATTGGAGATTAATTACCTTCAAAGGGTAAAAAAGATCTAGTATTTCTGAAGATCTTGCAAAGTTTTTTGTTGTAAACCAGCGCTTCTCAACCTTGTGGACTTCAACTCCCAGAGTTCCCTACCCAGCATGACCATTGCTGAGAATTCTGGGAATTGAAGAAAATCTTATATAGTTTTATATATATATATATATAAATAGCTATTTAGAGGGCTGTAAAGCACTATAAAGTGGTATATAAGTCTAAGTGCTATTGCTATATATATATATATTATTTTAGTAGAATTTATAGATAATGAAGATTAATTATCTTCAAAGGGCAGAAGGGATCTAATACTTCTGAAGGACCCTGCAAAGTTTGTTGTTGTAAACCAGAGTTTCTCAACTGGACCTAACTGCTGGCTGGGGAATTCTGGGAATTGAAGTCCAAAGTTTAAAGTAGCCAAGGTTGACAAACAACGGATGTAAACCATCAATTTATTCATCCTTATTATTGATGGAATTCTCTTTCCTTCTCTTCACCCGAGGCCTTCCCTGGCCAAAGAAGAGGAATCAACCAGGAGCAGAGACACGCCACGGCACGCGGACCCTGGCAGGGAAGCAGCCCTGAGGGGGAGCCGTTGCCAAAGCAGAGCCGCCATTGCAACCGTTTGCGCGGGAGCGCGCCAGCTGCCTTCCCCACAGTTTCCCGGTGCGGCCTCTGCGCCAGGGACTTTATTTATGACTCCAGCCCGGGGGAATTAAAAAAATCAACAACGGCTAAGCCCGCGGTACAAAAGCGCTGAGGGGGGAGGGGATGTCGTAGTTCCTTAATGGCGGCTCCTTTTGAAATTCTACCCATCTTCTCTTTCCCCTTCCCGGGGCCTCTCTCAGGGGAATTGCCTCGCCCTGTGGGATTGGCTGGAAGGTTTGGCAGGACAGCCATTGGGGGCGCATGACGTCACCGAGAGAGGCTCCCATTGGTCCGAGCCGGCAGATTTCGCCCAGCAACAGTTGCGCAAACCGCCTCGTTTTCCCGCCTGAATCACCGAGCGTCTGAAATGGCGCTTCAGCGGCGTGTGGCCGAACGGAGTCGTCTCCGCTGGCACAGCCGTTCCCTTCGAGGCAGCAGCTGAAATGGGGGAAAAATAGATATGGAGAGAGCCTCTCCGGCTATCCGGGATGCGCACGTGTCTTCTTGGAGTTGGCGTGTTGGCCGCTTCACACGACGCGGTAAACGGCGTTTGGCCCGAGGCCGAATCTGGCACCTCAGAGTCGGTTCAGAAGCCGTTCGTCAGGGTGGCCCGCACAATTTATTTATATATCAAATTTGGCGATTGTTTATATTCCTCGCAGAGCGGCAATCCTTTGGAAGGCCCCAACTGAGAGAAAGCTGAGGAAATTTGCAGGCCAAGGATCGTTTTGCGCCGTTTTTTAATAGCTGAAGGTCTATGGAGATTCTCAGTCATTCAGGTCATAATTGTCTCAAAGCTTTTTTTTTTTCTCCAAGAGACAACAGGACTTTCTGGTTTTTCTTTGAAGATGTTTCACTTTTCATCCCAAAAGCTTCAGCTCTGATTAGAAAAATTTCCATTCCCTGCCATCCAGTCAGAGCTGAAGAAGCTTCTTGGATGAGAGGAAAACATCTTCAAAAAAAAGCAGAAAGTCCACTTGCCTCTTGAAAAAGTACTTTGGGATAATAGGCTGAAGAGGAAAGGCAGGAGATTTAGTAATGAAGATTGACGAGGTGGAAGTACTGGTACCAGTGGGCCACATGATTAGAAATAGCAATAGCGCTTTAAGATTTATATTCCGCTTATCAGTGCTTTTTACAGCCCTCTCTAAGCGGTTCACAGAATCAGCATATTACCCCCACAATCTGGGTCCTCAATTGACCCACCTCGGAAGGATGGAAGGCTGAGTCAACCTTGAGCCTGGAGAGATTCGATCTGCCAAATTACAGGCAGCTGGCTTGTTAGTAGAAGTCTGCAACTACAATTACTGCATCCTATCTTCTGCGCCACGAAGGCGCAGAATAGATCAGCTACAGGTTGTCCTTAACTTACAACCACAACTAAGCCCAAAATTTACATTGAGAAATTTGTTAAGTGAGTTTTGCCCCATTTTGCAACCTTTTTTCCCCACATTTGTTAAGTGAATCACTGCAGTTGTTACATTAATAATATAGTTAAGTAGATCTGGTTTCCCCATTGACTTTGCTCATCAGAAGGTCGCAAAAAGGGATCACATGAGTCCGGGATATTGCAGCCATCATAAATGTGAGTTGCTTGTCAAGCATTTGAATATAAACACGACTGGGGATGCTACAATGGTCATGAGTGTGAAAAATGGTCATTTCAATTCCGTTGTAATTTCAAACGGTCGCTAAACGAATTGGAAGTTGAGGACTACATGTACAAGTACGTTGGTATCTCACGGTTGAATGGGAACTACCATGAGGAAGTGAGGGCTAACAATCAAATGCTACAAAGGATGTGAAAGGAAAAGACAACTACCAACTATTATGGTACCAAAGGAACAGATAGGTCCTGAAGAGTCAGATCTATTGGAAGAACAAGAACCACACAACACATATGTCCTTTCAGTCATTAGTTGCCCTGCTTAATGGGAAGAACAAGATCACCATCAACATGGTGTGCCCATCATCAGCTACCATGGCCAATGAAGGACATGAAAACCACCAATGTGAAGACCCAGAACCACCTCACAATGTATGGAGGTTTCCGCCCAACATCCAGAGACTGTACACCGGGGTCCCCAAACTTGGCAACTTTAAAACTTGTGGACTTCAACACCCAGAATTCTCCAGCCAGAATTCTGGGAGTTGAAGTCTACAAGTCTTAAAGTTGCCAAGTTTGGAGACCTCTGGAAAGAGAGGAAGGAAGGTGAGGTATCAAAGCTGCTATGCTGGATGAAACCCAAAACGTCTAGGAGTAGATCAGTATGATGGCATCCAAAGATGAGCTGTGGAGAGAATGCTTGAAGCAGCAGCAGATGAGGAAGATCAAGCAAAGGAACTTCCATGGCAAGACGAGATGGTGCATGCGATGTATCATTGACAGATAGCTGAGATGGCAGACATTGGAAAATTTTACCCGTGGCTGAAAAGGGCTGGACTAAAGCAGAGGTCTCCAGCCAGGGGTCCGGGGACCCCTGTTAGTCCATGAGAAAATTTTGGTGGTCCGTAGCACACCCAGGTGGAGGAGCTGCTCTGGGATGACCAATGGGCCAGTCTTGTGACTAGAGCTCTGGAAAGAGAGATGAGAGTGAAAGAGGGAAATGAGAGAGCAAGAAAGAGTGATACAGAGAGAGATGAGAGATACAGAGAGATGAGAGATCCTGATGTTTTGTTTTCTGTGGGAAACGGGTCCAAATGACTCTGAGCATTTAAGGTTGCAGAAACAGGCAGCTAAGTGCCTGAAGGACCCCATCCTGACACTGGGAGACCAGGCGCTTCAGCGAGCAGCGCAGTGGATTTATTTTACTGGTCCACGGGATTTAAAATTATGAATTTGGTGGTCCCTGAGGCCCGAAAGGTTGGAGACCCCTGGACTAAAGAGCACTGAGGTACTGATTGTAGCAGCACTAAAACAGGCACTTAGCCCCAGATCCATAGATGTAGAGGTCTACTGTGTTAGGCAGGGTGTAAGATGTAGGCAGAAACCGCATACACTGAGCTCCACAACTAAGTACCTGTCATTTTGTATAAGAATATGTGTACTAGATCCTCTGAAGTTCAGATGGCAGATTCCACAGAATTATGGAGACCACTAATTATGGAGACTTAAGATCCTGTGGGACTTCCAAATCCAGGAGGACATGCAGGTACTGGCTAATCAACCAGACATGGTAGTTGACAAGAACCAGAAGACAACGGTGGCCATGGATACAGCAGAGCCGAGTGACAGCAACATCATGAAGTATGAGAAGTTGGAAAATTACCAAGACCTGAAGAAGAAACTGGAGCGGAAGTTGAAATAAAGGTCAAAATGGTCCCAATGGAGGTAGGGAGCATTTGGAGCCGTGACTCCTAGGCTGGGAAAGTGGCTCCAACAGATCCCAGGAACAACATTAGAACTTTCTCTCCAGAAGAATACAGGACTGGGAAAAACTAAGATACTATGCAGAATCCTCAACCTCCTTTCCTGCTGTACCACCCCAGTCTTATCACTTGAGCTCCAATTATTGGAAAAATGTGTAAAGTTGAGAAGATTAAAAAAATAGTGATTAAAAAGATAAGAGTGTCTTGAGATCAAAAGAAGTTATGACAAACTATAATTTAGTATTACGGAAGTATTTATATATGCATAATATAAAGAAAATGGGAAAATATAGCCATTTATATAAATGAGATTATTAAAAAATGAAAAAAGTCAGCATAATGTGATTGCAACCACTGCATTGACTTTTTGACACCCCTCTCCTTGGAGATGCCCCGCACAATTTGTTTTGGGAAGTCTAGTATTTAACACAATTGATAGATCATACCAAGTTCTAATATGCTTGATTTATTTGGACATAACCTGCATGAACAGGTGTTGTGGTTCTCCAGATCAAGATGATCATATCCGGTGAAACTGACTAATGAAAGGGTAATTAGGGTAGCCTCAGGTTTTCTTGGAGTGGAAAGGAATTTTCTCCGGGTATTTTTGTGAAAGTGGATTTTTTGCTTCGTTCCTGGAATGGACGAGTAGCCCTCTGGCACTAGCTGCAGATTGGCTGAATCTCAGAAATTTTGTCTGATGTTCCTTTTGGAACGGGATTCAACTGACCCTGCATCACTTGATCAGCCAGGGGTGAAGATGCATAACTGAGGAGGGTGAAGGTTAGTTCTCCAAGCTTGTGGGTGGGTTTTGAACATTTTGTTACCAGGCTAGGTAACATGTTCAGTGGAGTTTAGGAGATGTCAGTGTCAGTGTTCTATTACATTTTCGAAATGTTCGGAAACCAACCCACAAGCTCAGAGAATGAACCTTCACCCTCATCCTACACCTGAGCTACAAATACCTGCCACTAATGCATAACTGAGTGGGAGAGAAACTCCTCTGGGATATAATCCCTTGCCTGATTCTTAAGACTGGGAAGGAGGTCCAAGGAGCTGGCTTGACAGCACGGTGAGACCACACAACTTTCCTGGAGGTAGCACTGATGAGAGCAAGGCACAAGGACTTCATGGTCTCTCTTAATCTATAAATTTCTGAAAGGCACGTGGCCATCTCTCTTTGTGTACCCATCTGAGAAGACCAGTGTGAAATCAGAGTCCTGCAAAATGATCGAGATAAAATTTATTTATTTAGTAGGCTTACATGTGGTTCATCCTGCTAGATGTCTAAATGGCCTTTGATAAGAGGAGATGCAGGATCTATCTAGAATCCATATCTATAATGAGGTTGGGGGGGGAGGGGAAGGAACCTGTTCCTATTAACTAATTGCCCTCCATCCTCTCTTCCTTATAGGGTTTTCCAGAGATCCACAACAGGAAGAGAAAAGCACCACAGAAGAGAAACGGTAATGTGAACATATCCCTCTTTCCAAAGAATGCCTCAACAAGCTATAGAAATTGCTCATTTTGTCCCATTTTGCCAATTATCCCAACTCTTCCTAGGTCCCATGGCTTGCTCCATACAGTGCACCTTGGTTCATGAACGAAACAATTGAAACATAAAAGTAATGAACCAGCAAGGATTTTCATGCGGTTTATGCTACAAATGATTGATTGATAGGTCCAAACACAGGGACAAGGCCTTTCTGGTGCTTCTAGTTGTGGCATTGATGCCTAAGAGTTCCCCTTAGGAATCCTTCTAGGGCAGGGGTTTTCAGACTTTTTCAGGCTGCAGAAGTGTTAAAAACAAAATCCTTGGAAGCTTGAATTAGAGGCAGAGCTCAAGTGCTAGAAAATTGGCTGTGCTTGAGTGAACTTAGGATTTTTTTCTCTTAGTTTCTCATGGAATCCATCAACTTCTCATCAAATACAATTTAAAAACTCAGGTTGTAGGGCACAATCAGATGGGCAATTGACCCTTCTGGTCCTAGCCCCTCTAGAGGGTGCTAGATTGGGAAAAGCCGATTGGAGAATGAGCAATTTTCTTCCTTGTGAGTTTCTTGCAATCTATTCGAAGATAATTGAAATCACTGTTTAAAAGTAAGGGGGGTTCTTTTGAATTGCAATGCGGCTGCTGACATCTAGTGGCCAATCATATATTTTTTTTAATTATAAACCATTGATGGGTATAAACCGCTTCCCAGAATCGCCCTGCCAGCACGTTTGGACTCTTAAAATTCCCCAGCCGGTCTTGTTGGCTAGAGAATTCTGGCAGTTGAAGTTCTCGCATCTTAAAGTTGCCAAGGTTGAGAAATATTGCATTAAAGGACAATTAAGGCAACACTCAAAACGCATCTCCCAACAATTTGCACAAGTCATTTGTCAGCGTGAACACTGTAAAAGGCAGACCAAACAACTGAAATCAGGGGAAACTGACTGCAAAGATATTTAACTTCTCCCTTTATGCCATTTCTTTGCTCCAAATCATCCTCAGCTAGTCAACTATCCAAGTTTAAAGCATGTAGAAAAGTTGGGAGATAGCTCCTTGAGGCCAAATCCAAGCACAATCAATTTATACAAATTGGAAGTGTCCACAGATTACTCCATGTCATTTGAGGGCATGATCCGTGACCCCTGAAATATGGGATCCTGGTGTTCTCAGCATCGCAAACGTGAACTATACATCTTAACTCACCTATATAGGAGCCTTGGTGTCACAGAGGTTAGAGTGCAGTAATTGCAGGCTACTTTTTACAGCCAGCTGCCTGTAATTTGGCAGATCGAATCTCACCAGGCTCAAGGTTGACTCAGCCTTCCGTCCTTCTGAGGTGGGTAAAAAGAGGACCCAGATTGTGGGGGCAATATGCTGATTCTGTAACCCGCCTAGAGAGGGCTGTAAAAAGCAAGTGGTATGTAAATCTAAGTGCTATTGCTATTGCTATTTGTCATCCACCTGAGAGAAGGATGCCATGTTGCACTGAGGCCATTTAAAGTGATGCACATTTCCTGCCTGTGAGAAAACAAGGATCTACGTGCAAAGTCAGAGTAGTAAGTTCCTGGTTCCCAGAAGGGAAAAGGAAAATGATTATGATAATCCTTTGGAGTATTATTTCCCAGAATTCTTGTTATTCTTGTTGCTATTAGCATATACAACATCAGTTCTAAAAAAAAATTGGGAAAAAAACCTAGGTTCAGTTTCAGTGGCTGGAGTTTCCTCTAGACCCTTTACTTTTTATTCTAGTAATTCATTTAGTTTATATTTGGTACCTACAGCAAAACCTCTGAAAGTTGACCATCCAAGGGACTCTGAAGGAAAGTGCTCAACATACGGAACAACTGTAGCGATACGTTGAGAGTGTAATTGAAAATAACCCCATGAGTGGTTGCCTCTCATCTAATGATCCCTCAGATCAGAAGACACAATTCAATATTCCTCTTTTCCTCTGGTGAATGCCACTTGCAGACTGGAAAAGCTGAAAATGCTACGGGAATTAACTTGGGGAAGCCCTATTCCAAAACTACTGATGGAATCGTCCCACTTGAGGGAGCCAGAGTATCACCAATCATTTTCATTTGGCTATTAGTGGCAGCAAATAAAACAATCCTATATCACCTCTAAAAACAATGCACCCAGGAGGGTGAGCTTTCGTAAACCTATGGATGGTGTTCACAAGACATGCCAAACATCTCCGTTGAAGAGATGATCCTAAACCGGGTTACATTTATCCATTATATGGGATGCCTGCCCACATATGTTCAGAACTAGGGCGTAATGTGAATTTGTTTGACTTTGTTTGAATTCTTTGGGCTAAAGTTGAAGATGAAGGACTGACAGGGTAGCTGATGTGAGACACACAACACTTTCAATTTCACAGAATTCATAACACTTTCCCACTGCATTCATTCGCTCCAAATGAGACTGTCCAGGCCTCTACTGTCTAGCTTTAAAGTCCTAGGTTGTTGGGATGGAAGAATTTTTATAAAGAGCATATTTATGCTTATTTTCCAAAATTTGATTTTTTTTCATATTTTTTTCATACTTCCTGATTTAGGTAAATATCTATCACTCATTTGGGTTAAACATTGCCCCTGCTGGCTGCTGACCAATCAAAAAATACTTCTGGGGAAGGCATATGACAACATATTCAGCTTGTGTCAATGGCTCCCTATCATCTTGCATCCATCAAGAGTTTTCGGGGAGGGACTGCAATGTCATGCCAGTTTTGGGGGGAAATGCAGAAGTGATGTCATTGAAAGCCCTGTTTCAACAAAAGTAAGTCTTACAAAAAATGCACTCTTACTATTTTGGGGGTCGCAAAGACATCTAAGGTCCTATCATCCAATAATTATTTTTGTAGTGGCTGTAATATGATGTATACGTTGTACGTTAAACAATCGTATGTACATGTAGAATTTATTATTTGGGACTTGGAAATTCATGCAAAGCAAAACCACGAAGGGAAATTAAAATATGTCAGGATGGATGTAGTGGCAATGCGGAAGACCATTGTTATTTCGAGGAGTTTAGTGATATATTTTGATTTCTTTATAATTAGAAAAGTCTAGAAGTGTGGAGCTCATTTTGAGGTAACCTATTTGTTGGACAAAAATTTGTGAGATGGGGGTTTAATTTTTAATCCAACTTCATTCAGAGGGATTCAACTCATTCTATTCAGAGACTGTCCAATTGTACTTGAGACGTTAAGTAGACAGGTTAAGGTCAATCCTACTACAGACTTCCATATGGCACATATCCAACTCCCAGAGTGAGGACAGTGATGCTGAATGACAGACAGCTCCATTGATTCACGGAGACGGAAGTTCACATAAATCACAGACATGAGAAATCTTCAAACAGGTACTTTTATTATTGCACTAAAGCGGTAATCTCTCTCAAAAGAGGAACTATTCAAACGCAAGTCACATACCCAGCTATAGGTGCAAGTAGAGTATGTTTATTGCACTTATAGCAATATCCCCAAAAGAGAGAAAGCGAACCCAAGTGGCTAAGGGCAAAGTAAAGGACCAAATAAACCCCTTTTTCAGGATCTTGGCAGCGAAGTCCCAGAGGGTTACAAGTTCACCTCAGTGAATTGATCTGGCCCACGGGCAGTTTCCCATTTGGAACCAAAATAATGGGATGGTCATAGGGCTGATGGGGTGGCCATTGCTCTCCTTCCTTCTCCCCAAATACATTGACATACAGTGCATTCAAAAAGTATTCAGACCCCTTTTTGTCAATTTTGGTAGGCTGCAGCCTGATTTTGCAGGTTTTGAAATTCATTTTTCCCCCTCATTAATCTACACTCCGTACCCCATAATGACAAAGTGAAAATAGGATTTTTAAAATGCCTGTAAATTTATCAAAAAGAAAAAAAACCTGAAATATCACATTGGCATAAGTATTGAGACTCTTAATACTTTGTTGAAGCACCTTTGGCAGCAATTGCAGCCTGGAGTCTTTTTGGGGTATGCTGCGATAAGCTTTGCACACCTGGATTGGGGGATTTTCTGTCCTCCTCCCTTGCAAATCCTCACAAACTCACTCAAATTGGATGGCAACTGTTACTGGACAGCCATTTTCAGGTCCCTCCAGAGATGTTCAGAAGGGTTCAAGTCAGGGTTCTGGCTGGGTCACTCTAGGACATTCACAGAGTTGTCAATAAGCCGCTGCTGTGTTGTGTTGGCTGTGTGCTTAGGACCATTGTCATGTTGGAAAGTGAACCTTCAGCCCAGTCTGGGCTCCTGAGCGCTGTGGAACAGGCTTCCATTGAGGATATCCCTGTACCTTGCTCCACTCAGCAGCAGTCCTTGCTGCTAAAAAACACAGCATGTTGCTGCCACCACCATGCTCCACAGTTGGGGTGGTATTGGGCAGGTGATAAGTGGTGCCTGTTTTCCTCCAGACGTAACATTGAGAATTGAGACCAAACAGTTCAATCTTGATTTCATCAGACCAGAGATTCTTGCTCCTCGTAGTTTGTGAATCCTTCAGGCATAAACATCAGTGGCATCCACCCAGATGAAATCCTCCGATCCGTAGCCTTTCCACGTTGCTAGGTATTGGAATTGACACTGGCCCTCAACCAGCTGGAGTCCCAAATGCTGTCCATCTTATACTCAACTGTTCCTTGAGTGGTTACCAGTCCTGGTGGCGGTGGAGCTGGACAATGCAGACTATCAGCCGTTACCGGTGCCAACAACAACAGATGGAACAGCAAGTGGATCCTCATGGTATACAGCAGAGTCAGTCAGTTGAAAGACTCCCGGATTGATCACCTCTTTGACCAGAAATAGGCCCAAGTAGTGGTGATTAAGCTTTTTCGATGGCTGAGATGTCAGCAGGTGCTGTGTGGAGAGCCAAACCCAGTCACCCACAGCCAGTGGGGGAACATCTCTACAATGCTGGTCTGTGAATCTCTTATAGTCTTCCTTGGCTCTGTCTAGCTGGTTTCTCACCACTTGGTGTACGGCTCGCAGCTCTTGTAGGAAAGTATCCATGGCAGGTATTGGGGAGTCTGACAGAGCCAATGGGAACAGCCCTGGGTGAAATCTGTAGTTCGTGAAGAATGGGGACACTTTGGTGAAGACATGCTGGGAGTTTGTCAGCCCTGGTGTTCTGACCTAGGCTTCCTGAGACAATCAAATACTCAATTAAGTCCAAAAAACCCACTTTATTTCCACGGCTTGAATTCTATTCATTCACAGCCTTTAATAATCCCAAAATACTTCAGAAACAATTCAGCCATCTGCCACAGTCTTTCACAAAAAGGCTGATAAACCTTTATCTTACTTGAATGGCTGCCAATGACCTAAGTGCCAATTAGCTGTTCAAAACCAACCGGAGTTCCAAAAACACACACACACCTTCAGAGTGCAAACTGAACCAAATAAACAATGTTGCTTCCTGCAAAGAGCTTCTGTGCCTTTGCTCCTCCTTTTATGTCTTATGGGAGGGGCCAATCATCTCTGAGCCTTACTCCCGAGTCGCCCTTTCGATCCCAACTGTTCTTGCCTTCTGGCTGCTCTACGTATGCACACACTAGTTTCAGGGGGAGCCTGTTCCCCTGCCTCACTTATGTCAGAGTCTGGAGGCTCTGAAGTCTGCACATAACTCCCAGATGGCCCTGGCCCCATCTATGCGTCGGACTCTGTCTCTGCGTCGGACAGTACCCTCGCCCGAGCCTTCCTCAGCCTCCCGAACCTCTTCGCTGTCAGGATATAGGTATTATTAATCCCTTTTTTTCCCACCCATGCTAGATACCGAGAGAATTCCATGTCTTTCATCTGTCATTCAACAGAACATCCTTCTCTGAGAAAAAAATCAAAACAGATTTGGGCAAAGGAAAGATTTCAGTCACATAGATGAGAAACTATGGTTAAAAAAAAATAAATCAAGATGGCAGCTGCTACTGGGAAATAGATGCCCCGCCCCCTTTTTTTTGCACACAGCACGATGCATCTTAAAAGGGGGCGGGCTTCTATTGTGCCGTCATGGCCACCATCTTGCTTTTTGACATCCCTTGCGAATGCGAATGCTCCTATCACACCCCAAATTTTAGACAAAAACCCAAACCCACCAGAAAGCTGTTACTTTATATAGCACAGTTTAATAGCTATATCCCCCATAAAAGTAACAGTTCTGTAGAAGCATCCAGTATAATTAGCTTTCCTCTGCTTTAATTTCAGCCGATCCGTTTAAACACATATCCCGTCATTTCTCTTCACTTTATTTTGCGAGGGGAAAAAAAAAGAAAAGAAATTCAGCCTGAGGTGGAAATATTTTTGGCTTAAACAACTCGGAGCAGCGAGAGAGAGAGAGAGATTGCTCTGCTCTTTGGCAAAACGGACGGAAATTTCTAGAAACGGATACTTGCTTTTTTCAGTTTTTGGAATGACACGCGTCCTCGTTGGAGTCCAATTAATTGTTTGATCAAAGCCTGTGGAAATGCTTAGCCCATACTTTGCTTTGCTTCTGTGGGATGGAAGTTTAAAAAAAAGAAAGAAAAAGAAGAATACCGCAGCCCAATTTTTTATTGTTAAGAGGTTTTTACGGAGAGCCTTGGAACGTGGACTTGCTTAATACGAAGTCATTACCGCCATTAAAACCGTTAAGTTAATTAATACGGACATTTATTATCACCAGTAAAAGATAATAATGGGGGGATTTATAGAATCCGTATATCTGGATAGTTTGGCACACTCTTACAAGCCCCTGGGAAAAAAAGAGAACAGTTAGAAGGTACTGGTTGAAAAACATGGGTGTCCATAGCCAGAATCGGGAATTTCTGCCCAAGTCAAAGAAGTCAAGATGGCGGCCAAAACAGGCATAAAATGTGAAGTTTTTCCCAAGAGGCTCCGTGGGCGTGGTTCTGTGGGCGTGTCTTGGTGTTCATGTGACTGGGTGGG
>JAOYMU010000002.1:58704083-58714543 GCA_025802295.1 Psammodynastes pulverulentus
GGGGGCCCAGGGCAGGCTGGCCGGCCAAGCTCCTTCCCCTCCAGCCGGGCTCCCACACTCACCTGCGGGAGGAGGGGCCCAAAGTGCTGGCTGAAGACCTCGTAGGAGGCCCCGCTCAGGCAGAAGTGGAAGCCCCGGTCCCCGGGGGGCGGAGGGTCTCCCCTGGGCTCCACCACGACCACCTGCGAAGGGGAAAGGGGGACGGTGGGGGGCGAACCACAGTGGGGCCCATGCTAAGTTTGATTGTGGCAGCCCCTGAATCTCAGCTGCAGCTGTTTCTTCCCAGAGCCTCGTTTTCCCTCCTTTCTGAAAATATAAATCTGAGTGCATCTCTTTTGTGGGGGGAGGGAGTCTCCCCCCTCCAGCACTACCACCTAGTAACCCCTGCAGTGATGAGCCTTGTTTACTTCGGCTCCGGTGCTGTGATGCCCAGGGGGCACTTCCCAATGGGGTCTGGAGGGCACAGGGGCGACCACTGAGAGGTTTGCCCAGAGCAGCCCCTGCCCCTCCGTCCAGCAGTCCACTCACCTCTGGTCCGCTGCCCCCTTCCTGGCTGGGCTCCTCCAGCTCCTCCCAGCTGACGGAGGCCGAGGGCTGGCCTGGCCGGGCACAGGCTTCCACCAGGATCACCCGGCTGCCCTGGGGGATCATGCCCGCGTTTCTGGCCACGGTGATCGCAGTCTGGAGGTTGTCGCCTGGGAAGCCGAGAGGGGGCATCGCCAACTGAGCCCGGAGCCTGGGAGTCCCATGCTGGAGTCCAGGGCCCAACCCCAAGCCTTGACTTTAGCAGCTGGGCTGGCCAGGAGGGTGCCCCTTGGGTGCCAGCGGGCGACCTCTTCCCCCCCTCCCCTTGCCCAGAAGGGGAGCCTCTGCCTGAACCAGGACCTTTTTTTGGTTTTGCTACCCCAAAGTTCCCCTCGGCCATTGCAACCTCCCCCGTGTGACTTCCTTGGCTGTCAGGCAGTCAAGGAGGAAGGGAAGCATGGGATATGTGGTGGTAAAGAAAGAAACCACTAGGAGGAGAAGGGAAGGGAATCCCTGCTTAGGGGCTCTGGTTTTGCCCAGGTGGCATTTTCCCAGTGCGACACACACACCCCAGTGTCCCTGACTCAAGAGACCAGGATTCTGCCGTGGATGCTGGGGAGCCGGCCTCCCCTGTGGCACAGCCGGGGCTTCTCCTGCTTCCAGCTGCCTGGCTGAAACGGGCAACTCACCTGTGACCATCACGCTCCGGATGCGGGCCTGGCTGAGCTCCTGCAGGACCGGCTCGGTCTCGCTCTTCAGGCGGTTCTCCATGACCAGCAGGCCTAGGAAGGTCAGGCCGGACTCCAGGTCCTCCCTGGACAGATGAAAGGGTAGGGGGGGCATGTCCTTCTGCCCAGAAGACCTCAGGAGGGACCCCCCTCTCTCCTCTGGGCCACTCGTCCTCCCCCCCCGACTGAAGAATGGGGAGCTGCACTCCAGCACTGCTTGGGAAGCCAGGCAGGCAGGGCTGCCTCAAGGGCCAGCAAGGGGGGTCCCTGGGCCACCCCTGGCTGGCAGCCGCAGCCCTCTCCCCTGCCTGCCTGTTGGGGCCCCCGAGCCTTACCTGGTCAGGGAGGCAGCCGGCCGTCGTTCTGGCAGGCGTTTGTGTGCCAGCGCAATCACTCGGAAGCCCTGGGAGGTGCAGCCCTGGAGTTCACGGGCAAAGCCGGGGGGCACTGGGGGAGGGGAGACAGTTAGGCCCTGGGAAGAACAAGCAGGGAGCCCCCTGTGCCACTGCCCTTGCCAGGAAGACCCCCTGTCCCAGCCAAGACAAGGAGCAGGCCCTCCCTTTGGGCCTTCCCTCTAAATTAGGGGTCCCACCAAGAAAGCTCCCCCCCCCACCAGATCCTCCAGAGCTCAATCCTCCCCAACTGCCAGGCTGGAGCAGAGCCTCAAAATAACAGAATGAGAGTTGGAAGGGACCTGAGAGGTCTTCTAGTCCAGCCCCCTGCTCAAGCAGGAGGCCTTATGCCATTCAGGACAAGTGGCTTGTCCATTCTCTTCTTAAAAACCTCCAGGGATGAAGCACCCACAACTTCTGGTGGCAAGCAGTTCCACGGGTTAATTGTCCTCATGGTTAGGAAGTTTCTTCTTAGTTCCAGGTTGCTTCTCTCCTGGATGAGTTTCCACCTGTTGCTTCTTGTCCTGCCTTCTGGGGCTTTGGAGAGCCCCCCTTCTTTGGGGCGGCCCCTCAGATATTGGAAGGCTGCTATTATGCCTCCCTCTGCAGTCCCCACTGCTGCCCAGCCCAGCCATTCACAGGGGGCAAAGGTGGTGCAGGGCAATGCCAGCTGAGGGCTCACCTGTCTCTGGCTGGCAGAAACTGGCCACCATCTCCGGGGCGCCCTTCATGAAGACCTGGCCATCCCCGGGGACCTCCTGGGCCACCACCGTCATCCGTTGCAGGGCTGAAGAGAAGGGAAACTGCCGAAGGACAGCCAGGCCCTTCACAGGCACCTGGGGGGGGGGAGACAGGGGCTGAGCCAGCTGCCCAGACACAGGAGGGAGGGAGGGAGGCATTTCCCTGCACCCGTAGCCGTTCCTGGCCTGTTCATATAACGCACCTGGGCATTGATAGGTCAACAGTTATAGGGACCAATCTGGTGCCTCTTTAGAGGCTGACTGAACCTGCCAAGAATAGGATGGCACCAGAGGACCCCAAATCAGCTCTTTGCATCCCAGCTCCCCAGTTGTGCTTCTCCCTCTGCCCACTGGCAGCAACTGGAGTAACAACTGTCCCTACTCAGGGCTGGGAGCCGGACAGAGGCTCTGGCCCTCTCCACTTGCTCAAAGGAGACACCATGGGCGTGGCAGGGGGTCTGTGGGCAAAGCCACCCAGCTGGCAGAAGGTCCCTGCCTGTGTCCAGGAGCACCAGGAGGGGGACTAAGCAAAGGCCACCATCTCACTCGCTCGGCCGTTTGGACCGTAAGTAAGTCAATCAGACGCAGGTGGTGGCACCTGTTGCCCTCACCTGGGGAAACAGGTGCCAGTTTGAGGTTTCCTGCTCTGAACTGCTCGTGGGCCGAGGGCAGGATGAGAGCGAAGGACGCCCAGGCTCGGTCCCTGAGCATGGCCAGAGGCCCCCTGACCCCTCCCTGGGACGGGGGATACGCAAAAGGCCAAGTCGAGGCCGGTTTGAGCTGGTTTGTAAGCAAAGGCCCAAAGGAAGGGAAGGGAGCCCCTTCTGTGCCAAGGGCTGCCCAAGGGAACCGGGCACCCACCTCCGCAGCTTCGGGTCCCGGTCTGACCATCGGCACACTAGCCGGCCCTCCTTCCCAGCCAGCGGAGTCCACAAGTTCCTGTGTTTTAAACAGAAGGAAACGTTACACTGAGCCAGGAGCTCTGGGCCCCGTGGCCACTGGAAAGGGGGGGGGTGCAAGGAGGAGCGCAGAGCTTCAAGGAATGGACTGGTCTGGTAAAGGTCAAACTGGGGAGCAGGAACCCGTGTCGGTCAGTGGCTGCAGGGCTGGGGTGGGCAGCCGTGGCCCCTTTTCGAGCGGTGGACTTCAACTCCCAGAATTCCTGAGCCAGCCAAAGGGGGATACATCATGACATCATCGACATGCAAATGAGGCAACGATGTGATCCACTGAGTGATGACATCACCACATATGTGGCCAGGCGCCCCCCTCGGGGTCTCGAACTAATGGAGGGGGAAGCAAGTGGCGTGTTTGGGGCTTGGGGAAGAGACCGGGGGCTGCCCAGTTGCCCCAAGGGGGTGAGAGGGGTATATCGGCATTTGAGGAAAGGTGGCACCCCAAGGACGTCGTCAGGAAGCAGCGCGCAGACCGGGCTCCCCTCTCAGTCCACACAGCCAGGCTCCCTCCGGGTTCCACCTCAGGGGACCCCGACAGGACCCTCCCCAGAGTTGGGCTAATGCCAAAAGAACGACGCGGAGCTTCACCCAGTGTGTTGCCTCAAACATCTTGAGGTCCAGCGGATCCCCCTGAATCTTCCCGTCCAGGACCATCAGGGAATGGCAGCAGGCCATGGCCGCGTACGCCGGGCCCCAGGGCATTGGGGGGCCGGAAGAGAAGCGGTGGACCTCCTGGAAGCTGGGGTTGAGACAAGGAGTCACACGCTTTGACACAAGCGACCTTGGATGTCCCACAGAGGCAAGAAGCCCACCACCACTGAAGGCAATTCAACTGTTGCCTTGAGTTGGGAGCTCCTGAGCCTTCCCAGAAATTGGGTTTCAGCTCCTGCTATTCTTCCACAAGAGCCGAGGCCCCCATTGCTTTGCAGGTGTTGTTGTGACATCACTCTGAAACAGACCGCCCTGCGTTGGGGTTAGTCTAGCTGCTTGGAGCCCCTCCGGGAGGCGGGGGGACCTTGTGCAAAGCCCCTCCTGGTGTTAGCAAGAGGAAATGGCTCTGGAACCTGCCCGGAGCTCCTGAGGAAAAGGGGCGAGATCCACCTTCTGGGAAGATGTAGGTTTTATTATTATGGGGTGTCACACAACTGAATTTCTGTGGCGAAAAGCAGATGCGCTCAACTCAGGCTTGACGTCATGCACCTCTCAGTCCACGTTTTGGGCCGTAACACTGAAGCTGTTTGCCATTGTCTTCTTCTGGGGTGATTTTAGACTTTCCGGTCTCAGCAGGTGGCAGCCCCGCCACCCATTCAAGTGCTAACCAGGCCCGACCCTGCTTAGCTTGCATCTCGGGTAAGATTACTCCAAGACGTTGCCCTTTGCTGAGTCTCTGGATTTCTCAGAGGCTTCCGTGGGTAGCAGGATCAGGGCATTTAGAGTTACCAGGTTCCTACATCTGCTAGGCAAGATTACCACAATGCGGGCAGTCCTCAGCTTACGGCCATTTGTTCAGCTGAAGTTAAGATAGCGCTGAAAAAAGGAATTTACTTGGGACTGTGGCCCCGTCCCCAGGGCCCCCGATCTGCACTCCAGCATCTGGCAACCGCCCTGCATTTACGACAGTCACAGCATCCCAGGGTCACGTGACCAGCACTTGGGACCTTCTCGGGGGGCTTCTGACAAACAAAGTCAGCGGGGAAAACTGGATTCCCTTAACAACCAGTGCAAAAATAAGGCTTTAAAAGGGACGTGACTCCTTTAGGGATAATCTGGGCCCAGGATTTCCATTCCTAAGAGATGCGATTGTTCCATTGCCTCGCTTAGCCATGGAAACTCTGGCGCCAACTGTGGCCATAAGTCGAGGACTGCCTGTATGTTCCACTTCTCAAATACAGCAATTGGATTTTTAAAGAAAAAAAAGGCCGGAGAGCAGAAATCCAGAGCTGGTACCTCTTTCCTTCGGCCAAGACGACGCCCCACAGGTCCAGCCCATCTTCAGTCAGGGTGCCCGTCTGCAGGTGAGTCCACAGGTGCCAGAGTCAAGGAGAGGACAAGACAAGGGAGCACGGTCAGGAAGAGGGCAAAGGACAGGACCTCCCTGGTGCCCTTCTGAGCTTTCTTGGGGGCTCAGGACCCCCCGGCCACAGATCTGACCTTGACACCTCATGACTAAGGAGCTTCCAGACTATGCAGTAGCCTTTTGGGGGCTCCATCTGGGGAAGGCACCTGGAAGCCATTAGCCCAACAGGCGTGGAAGAAGCCCATGGGGAGGCCGGGGGTTTGAGAGCATGGGACAAGGACTTTCCCCTTCTCAACTCCACCCCTGGGGTAGAAAAGAGGGGAAGGGGAGACTCGTAGATGGCTCTCCCCTGCCTCTGGACTCAGTTTCCCAGTCTGTCTCCCTCTGAACAGCTCTCATGAAACTCTCTTAAAACATAATTCCCTAAAAGTGTCAAACTTAAGTAGTTAACAGATTGTTTTTTTAAAAAGACTTCAGAAATTCCTTGAGCCCAAATACTTGGCAGGAAACTCTGGCCTTCTTTTCAGCTTTCATGGGGTCCAGAGAGACAACTGGTGCCCCCTCTGGGACCCTCCCGGGTTCTCGGCTCTCTTGCCCAAGGACAGTGGGCAGCTGTGGCCAGGAGGGGCTTTGCACAGATTGTTCTCAGGCCCCGTTGTGTCCACTCCTGACCTGGGCTGGCTGCTCACCATCAATCACATTCACCGCAATGCACCCTACATGGGGCTGCCTTTGAAGACTGCTCAGAAGCTGGGGCAGGACCTGGCAATTTGTGCAGTCTTGACTGTAGTGTCATAGTTTGCCCATGCAACACAGTTGCTGTGCTCCTGGATGGATGGATGGATGGATGGATGGATGGATGGATGGATTCAAGGTGCTGGTTGCTCTCTACTATGTAAAACTCTTCATGACAGGGGATCAGGTTACTGTAGGACCATCTAACCCAGCATTCTAGTCACCCACCACCTCATGTCTCTAGGTTGCCACAGCCACCACCCTCAGACTCTGCAAATGAGCCATTTGGTCAGCAACATGAGTTGAGATCTCATCCCAGCAGCCTCAGAGGACGCCACCCCTCTTCTCCTTTCCTAAGCGGTCACTCTCCTCCTGTCAAGCCAGGAAATCAGGAGCCCAGGCGGTTGAAATGAATACAGGTTTTTGACATGCTCTCTACAAGAATCTGAACTACTAACAGCCAAAGCAAATAGGCGGCAGGTAAGAGTCAAGGTAGTACAAGCTGGGCTGGACTTCGATCTCTTGTGAGCATGAAGGGATTCAGGGCTGATGGTGCACTTGACCCCTCCCCTGGGGCACAGCGTGGTCATCTCCTCCTCTTAGACAGGGCCATTGGGTGACAGAGAGTCTTTTCAACCAGTTATCCTTCCCTCCTACCACTAAGCACAGGAAGAGCTTTGACTCACGAGCCTTGGCCAACTGTTGGCATCAACTGCATTTGTGTCCCAGCACCGTCAAATGGCTCACCTTGTCGAAGCAGATGAGGTTCAGCTGGCCACAAACATTGATCCTCTGGGGACTGATGCAGAAAATACCCTTTTTCTTCAGCCTCCTCTGGGTGTAGATGATCCCCGTGGTCAGTGCAGCCGGCAGAGCTGGAGGCACCGCGATGGTGATGACGTCCAGGGCTTTCTTCACCACCTCTCCGGCCGCTTGCTAAAGGACAGGCGGAAGGAAGGAAGGAAGGAGGGCGGCAGTCAGCAAGGACAGGCAGGGAAGCCGTGCCAAGGTGCCAACGAATGCGGGCATCCTCGTGCCAGGAAAATCCTTGGCAAGGAGGTTCTGCAAGGAAGACCCAGGAGGCAACCAGCTGCCTTCCAGATGTTTTGGACTGTAACTTTCATCAACCCAAGGGATTGGGGGAATGGCCATTTGACACACCCAAGGGTCACAGGGGACTGGGAGCAATCACTGTCACTCTTCACATACTAGAATCAGGATGGATTGTTTTGTTTTGTTTTGTTTTGTTTTGTTTTGTTTTGTTTTGTTTTGTTTTGTAAATTTATATACCGCCCCATCTCCAAAGACTCGGGGCGGTTTACAACAAAATCAGAAATAAAACAATATGCACTTAAAATACCAATTCAATTAAATTTAATCTAATTTCATATTTAAAAGCCCCCTCCCCTCCCCCATCGCTCACCCCATTGATGACAAAGACACAGATTGCGTAGACCATCCCGATGGCCGCCACCACCACGAGACACAGGAGAAACTGCATGGCATCTCGGTAGAGCCGGAAGTTCATGGGCTTGGGATACAGGATGGACCTCACCAGGTCTCCCTTGGCCGTGTTGAAACCTGAGAGGGTGAAGAGGGGAGGGGAGCAGTGACCTTTAGGTGCCTCCTAAGGCTGGGAGATGAGGAGAGGCAGGTGGATGGCTCACTTCTGGCAGAGTCCAGAGGGGAGGCCAGGTGGAGGAAGAGGAAGGCAGCTCATCAGAGCCCAGACTGAAGGACAGAGACCTCCCACCCTACCTGGGTCAGGATGAGCACGAATGGGAAGGGGCTTCCTGGAGGCAGTGGACATGACTCATAGCTGCCTCATGAGTTGGAAAGATCCTGAGCCACCCCAGGGTCACTCTGGGCCTCTGTGGCTGAAAGAGACACCTGGGGGAGGTCTGGACATCCAGGGGGAGATGCTGACTGGCCCCTCCCCACCCCCACCCTGACCAAAAGGATGCCAGAATCAGGCAGTTGAACGAAGGGGGAGGAGACCCCTTCCAGAGGAGTCCAGGTTTGGGGCAGAGGGGAAGGTCCACCTTCCACTGCCCAGCTGACGCCATTCACCCAATACGAGATGCCCGTCCACCCACCGGTCCGCAGCACGAGGGCCCTGGCTGGTCCTCCGTCCCCTGCCCTGGCCTGGATGACGTCCGTCCCGCAGAAGAGAAGGTGCCTCCTGCTGTCCTCCGAGCAGCTGAGGTGCCACGGCTGGCTGCTCTTGCACTCCTGGGGCAGGCCGGTCTTGGTGACGGGAAGGCTCTCCCCTGGAGGGGGCATAAAAGGGAGGCTCAGCCCTGACCCCCCCACCTCACCCCCAGGCCCTTTCCCCCACTGGGGCTGCCAAGGCAGGCGGCTGAGGGGGGAGCTGCTCTTCGGGTGCTTGTGTGTGTAGCCGTGTCCCCCTCAACCTCACTATCCATGAAGTGTGTGTGCTGTAATCATGGCAAGGAAACAACATTGTGAGAAGTGGAGTAAACGCTACTTAAAACCGCAGCAGCTAAAGAGGAGCCAACTCTCGGCTGGGGCTGAGGCGAAGGCAAGGCCAGGCGGACATTTTGAACGTATTAACTGGGCCATGTTCTCGCTGCAATCACAAGACAAGAATAACGGAATAAGAGGGTTGGGAAGGGACCTCAGAGGTCTTCTAGTCCAGCCCCTTGCCCCAAGCAGGAGACCCAAAAGCATTTCAGACCAATGGCTGTCCGGTCTCTTTTTGAACCCCTCCAGTGATGGAGCCCCCACGATTTGTCTGGAGGCAACTTCTGTTCCACTGGATAATTATGCAGAGGCCTTGAGCAATAAACCCCTGAACCTCCACTGGTGGGCCTGGTCTTCGGCACCCCACAATTCCTCACAATACCAGGCACACAGCACCACAACCAACCAGTCCTCGGTGTTGCAGGCTTTAGGTGCATGAAATACAAGACAGTTCAAAATGTTCGCAGCAACGTCCAGCCTTCCTTGGGTTTAACCCCCAGGGCCTGGGAGGTTTCTTTTGTGTCTCCTTGTCCCCCCCCCCACGTAATTGCCCTGGTGGGGCTGGGGGCGTAGTGCCCTCTACTGAGCCAGAACTCTCCCCCTCCCCAAACTGGGAAACTGCTCCCTCCCTTTGGGCTGAGGCTTGGGGCCGTCACACCGCTTACCGGTCAGCATGCCTTCGTTGACGATGCACTGGCCGCTGAGCAGGAGGGCATCGCAGGGCAGCAGGCTTCTGCCCTCCTCCAGGATGAGGGTGTCTCCGGGCACCAGATGGCGGGATTCCACCTCCTGGGTGCCTGTCGGAAAAGAGAGCCTTTGTGGGGGGGGGCTCTGGGGTCTTCCTGCAAAAGGCAGCAGTCACGTTGTAGCCCTTGGGGTCTCTGGGGGGGCTGGATCCCCTAAAGACCCTGCTTTGCCTCCTTCGCCTGCTCTACCCAAGCCGCCTGTGGCCTCCTTCCAGCTGCTGCCTTTGGGGTGCTGCTCCTCCTGCAGGAACGGGGGGGGGGGCTTTGGAGATGCTGCCTCGCCCCGACAGGCCCCTCGCCCACAACTCTGCAGCTGCTGAGGGGTCTAGCAAGTCCCAGTTCTGGCCCCATGTTATGTGTTATGTGCTATGGATAGATGACAAATGTGATACACGATGCATAATATACATTAGAATAAGTCATGAGTATAGTGAGCCTATAGTACAACCTTAAGTAGCCTTTTCGTGAACCCACCGGGAAACTCCTGTTGCTGGAATGTGTGTATCTCTGATCCTGGATGTTTGTTTGTTTGCTTGCTTGCTTGTTTGTTTGTCAAACATGTACAAGATAACCAGTAAAAGTATGAACATAAACATGAACAAAGGGAGTAAATGCAGATAAATGGAACAGGACAGGGATGGTAGGCACATTGGTGCGCTTATGCACGCCCCTTACAGACCTCTTAGGAATGGGGTCCATGGTAGACAGTTTGAGGTTGAAGACTATAACAACAGAGTCGGGTAGAGCATTCCAGGTGTTGACCACTAAGTTAATGAGTGTATGAGTGAATTATTGTGTATGAGTGAATTATTGCTGAGGATACCAAGTGGAACATTTAGTGGGCGCAAGGAATGCCATGGGTGGCATTTTCCATGGAGTCATGGAACAGGGAGTGGGAATATGGAGTCCCTGACTGTAGCCTAGCTGGGCAATAATACTTAGAGCAATTTGAGTAGCCTAGTTGGGCACAGCAATAGCAATAGACTTATATACCGCTTCACAGTGCTTTACGGCTCTCTCTAAGCAGTTTACAGGGTCAGCCTCTGGCCCCCAACAGTTTTGGGTCCTCATTTTACCCACCTCAGAAGGACGGAAGGCTGAGTAAACCTTGAGCCTGGGGAGATTCAATCTGCCCAA
>JAOYMU010000002.1:58868584-58880227 GCA_025802295.1 Psammodynastes pulverulentus
CAGCCCCCCCCCCTCCGTTCCGCCTGTGTGCAGGAGGAGCCCTGGGCCCCCTGCGGCAGCAGCCCCGACCACCAGAAGCCCCGGAAGCTTTCCCCCCTTGGGAAATGGCAACGTTGCGATGGTTCTCCTCTATCAGGGCTCCTGAGGGGACCTTTGCTCTCTGCTCTCCCTGCCAAAGGGCTCCACCTCGTCTCCAAGCCTCCTGGAGGAAAAAGACCATTTTCCCAGAAGACAAAGAGGGAATGGCAAGCCCCCGCCCAGGGCAAGAGACCCTCTACTAAATGGCTGCCCAGCCTCTTCTTGAAAACCTCCCGTGACGGAGCAAGCACCACTTCTGGAGGGAAGCCAGTCCACGGCTTCACTGTTCCGTCAGGAAATTTCTCCTCAGTTCTAGGTTGCGTCTCTCTTTACTGACCTTCCACCTGTCGCTCCTAGTCCTGCCCCCGGGGGCTTTGGAGGCTAGATGGAGGCCCTCTTCCCTGGGACAGCCCCTCCGGCGCTGGGAGGCAGCTCAGCCCTCACCCTTCTCCTCAACAGGCTGAACGTACCTGGCCCCCTTAACCAGTTCATCCTATACTTTAGCCTCCAGCCCTCTGATCACCTCTGCCGCTCGCTCTTCCTAGAAGCTCAACCTCTTTCTTGCATTGTGCTGGCCAGAATTGGAAGCCGTATTCCGGGTCTGCCCTTAGCAAAGCAGCATAAAGCAGCACTATCCCTTTCCCTGATCTTGATAGTGTCCTTCTGTTGATGCAGCCTAGAACTGCGTTGGCTTTTTTGGCAGCAGCCACACACGGCGGGCTCATCTCAAGTGATTGTCCACCAGGACTCCAAGGTCCCTCTCGGCTACTGCACGTGAGCCAGGTACCACGTATTCCATCCCCTGTGCATTTGGTTTCTCTTGCCTACTTTGGCCTGCATTCCTATTCTGTCTTTTATAGCACTGCTTTTGACAGGTTGTCCTGCTTTTCCCCCCTTTGTCTTTCATACAAAGAATGAATGAAGCGGTTCTGCTTTCTCCCTGAAAACTGCCATCTACTCTCCGCTGTTCCGTTCCGTTGCTTGGAATCAGCCCTCTTAAAAAGTCTCAGAAACCAGTGTGATGTTGTTCTATGGCTTGTGTCTGCGTTCTATTCCATGCCAATATGACATGGACACTCATGCCGTCTGCATCCACAGCTTCAAGTCCATCTATCATTTTATTTATCTCTGTTAAGAAGAATTAAGCCCAGGATAACCGACCGTTTTTTAGTCATCTCCTTTACCTTTTGGAAGACAAAGTTGTCAGCTAGGTTCATCAGGGGCAAACTTTGTCTCCCAGCTGATAATGGTTATAAAGTCCCCATTATTACTCTAGTGCGTTTCCTGCACACTTTAGCTAACTGGTTAGTAAAAAGTTCATTTATTTCCTCTGGCTAGGTGGCCTGTAGTATACGCCTATGACAATGCCGTTTTTTCCCCTCTGACGACGTTAATCCCAATGTATTCAAGGAGGTTTTCATCCATTTTTATTTATTTTTTGCAGAAGTGTAGTTTCTGTAGAGGTGTAGTTATTTCTTACATATAGTCCTCCTTTACTTCCTCCTTTGTTTCTTTTGAACAATTTAAATCTGTCTAGCCGTACATTCCAGTCCTGCGTTTCATCCCACTGAGTCTCAGTGAGGGCAGCGATGTGCCCGGACTTCAGGTTTCCCCCGAAGTCTGCTCCTCATACTTTCAGGGTTAGTGTAAACAGGGCATCTGAGTGCCTTTTGCTTCCTCCGCCTCCTGTTTTGTATCCGAGTTCCCCCTCTTTCTTACCACTCAGCCGGGATCAGGTCCTACGAACTGGCTTCCCTCCCCCTCCAGTTTTTTGTTTAAAACCTTTTGATCAATCTAAATCAATCTAGGTTGGGGGTGGGGGGGGCTTGTTTGCCAGTGGAGTCCAGGAGGCTTGGAGTTCACTCCAATTGCAGGGAGCAGGGAGGGAGGCTGGGCTACTTTTATTTTATTTTATTTATTTATACTCAAGCTTATATACCGCCCCATCTCCGGAGACTCGGGGCGGTTCACAGCACAGTAAAAAGTAAAACAACATAACAATTGCAATTAAAATACTAATTCAACTAAAATTCTACTCTAAATCCATATTTAAAACTACGAGCGAGACCCAGAGGTTTTACCATCCCAAGCAAACGGGAGGCAGCAAGATGCTCACTTCTGCAGAGGTGAAGGGGGCCTTTTAAACTTGGAAAACTTTCCCCGTGATTCCGCCCCCAGTGGGCTTCCCCACCCTGGCCTGGCCTAACCGCACTGACTCCTCTCCTTAGGAGGACACCCATTTCGCCCAGCACCATCTGTGCCCAGCTGGCGGTCTCCAACGGGCAGGAGGGCTACCACCACCCCCTCTGCTGCTGGGCCCAGGCTGCCTTTGCGAGGCCTCCTCTGAGAAACAAGCAGCCAGCCTCGGCCTCCCCGTTTCTTCCAGAGCCAGGAGAGAATCGGGGCCTGTGGCAGTCCCACAGTAAAGGTGGGACCGGTGCTCCCGGAGAGAATAAGACCGAGTTATTCAATCCCCCAGGAGAGCCCCGGAAGAGAGAGGCCAGCCTCTGCCCGCAAGGGGGCAACCGGCCCCAAGGAGGCCACGAGGCAAACGCTCTTTCCCCACAAGCCCAGCCCCAGATGTTGCCACCTCAAGCCGAGACGCTCTTAAAACTCCTGGGAAAACCCACTTTTTACTATCCCAGTAAAGCCAACTTAGGACCTTAGAAGTCTGCCACTTAGATTTGGACCCCAAAATAAAGCATCTTCCAGAATCCATGCTACTGTCCGAGCAGATCTAAGAGTGTCTCCTGGGAGTGGGGGGAGTCCACCCTGTGCTTACCTGTGCTGGGAGGAAAGGAGGAATAAGAGAGTATAGTGAAGATGCTGCAGTGGAGTTTGGCTGGGCGAAGGCGCCATGCTGAGCACCAATAGGGGAAGACAATGACACCGGAGGAACCCGGAGGCCCCCTGCAAGTCACACCAAGAGTCTGGATGAGGACAGTCATTAAAAACACCTGGGCAGCCTTCGAACTGACAACGTCAGGCACACGCCAGCCAAGAAGGTGGTGGGAGTGAAAAAGAAGATCTTAAGGTCCAACCTCAGAGGAGGAAATAGCATCACGGCAATCAACACCTGGGCAATTCCAGTCCTAATAGTGAGCTAAAGGCCCTGGATAGGAAGATCGGAAAAATAAGGACAATGAATCCGCACAACAATGCTGACAGACTCTACCTCCCAAGGAAAACCGACGGGCGGGAAACACTGCAAGTGCATCGGGCAGTTGGAAGAAGCGAAAAGGGCGCTGGAAGACTACCTGGAGGGCAGTGAGGAAGATGCAGTGAAGCTCATCTTCGAGAGATCAACATGGCCTACAAGGAAGACCAAACGAAGGACAGAAAAGAGACACGGAAAGACAAAGTATCACGTGGCCACCACATTAAAACATAGCAGGCAAAGCAGGTAACAAGAAGACCTGGCAAAGGCTAAGAGCAGGAAAGTGGAAGAAAGAGGCCGATTGGCTGATTCTTGGGAACAAGGCACTGAGAAGACCACCCCACACAGCAAATGTTGCCTCTGCAAAGGAGGGGAAGAAACAGCGGACCACAAGTGCAACGGTGGCCTTCAAGAAACACCATCGGCCTGCAAGCAAGAACTGGTGGGATCATAAAACAGAGGAAGTCACAGAAAAGAAAGCAGCTCTAAAGCGCTCTGGGACTTTTGAATGCAAACCGACAGAGACCAGGCACAGAACATTCCAGACTTTACAACCTTTGATATGACAGATAAACAAAAAAAAAAAGCTGAATAATGGATGTTGCAATGCCTGGAGACACAGAATAGAAAAACTGGAGAAAATCCAACTTACAAAGACCTGCAAATGGAAGCGGAATGACTGTGGGCAAAGAAAGCAAGGATCATGCCAATAGCAATGACAAAGGCTTTGGGTGCAATCGAAAGACACCGCTTGAACACCGGCAGCACTGACAAAACCACCGCCAGTCAACTGTAAAAAGCAGCTTGGCCCCCAAGGGCTTACCTTTTGGGACAATACCTTTCATATCATCCAACCCTCATCCAACCACAACAACACCTGACCCTCCCAGGTTCCTACAAGTGGATAAGAAGGCCAAATCCTCTCTAAACATCTGGCTGATCAACCATCATAAATAATAATAATAATGTTGCTGCTCTCAGTTCCATTGAAATGGTAGCAACCTCTTTCCCAGATCGGAAGACGTAAGAAATGATAACTGGGCACAGAGTTTACTTTATAATCAATAATGCTGAGCTTGGTTCTCAAGGTTGTTTTGCCCTTGCAAGAGCCACCCAATCTACAACAGAAAGCTGGAGAGCATCAACTCCAGCAAAAAGCGAGTCCCCACCTCGCCCCCCCGAGCAAGTCCCGCCTTCTGCAGCTTTGGCAGGGCAAGACACCCCAGCTGAAAGGATCCACGGAGCCCCTGGTGGGTGAAGCACCCCCTTCCCTGCCACCTTTGCTGATCCCCGGTCTGTCCTGCTCCTTTCTGGCTCCCGCTTCAGCCAGGCTGCCCAGCACCCATCGTCTCCTGGCCCCCAGGTGTCTCGCTCACCCCCAGGGATGGAAGCCTGGAAAGGCAGCGCGTCAAAAGGGCGAGCCAGCCCTTCGCGAGACTCGGACGGACGGCTCCCTCAGCGCCAGCAGCAGCTCCCCTCCATCCTCTCCGCTGCCTGGCCGGCTTTTATCGCTGGGGCCGGTCCTTAATAGCCATCCCGCTATCTGGGAGGAAGTCCTGCCAATGAACTGTTTTGTCAAAGCCTTTAAAAAACAAAGTCTCCAAAGTGCTTAAACTCCTTTATCAAGAGGGCTCTTGGCACAGATCGCCTTGGAGCGCAACCACCCAAAAACCCAACAATGGCCGGCTTGAATGGGGGGGCCAGGCCGGAGGATGTGCCGGCAGCCCCCAGACGGAGGGAGCAGCGCTCTCTATTCAAAGCACACAAATGGCCGCTTGGGGCCGAGGGCCGTCCGGGCAGGAGCCCCGATGTTATCTGCAGGGCTAAAAGCGCGGAGGATATTATGCCTCCGACCAAACCCTTCCTTGCTGCCACAATGGGCGGCTTTGTGCTCGGAGCTGGGGCGAGCACGAGACCCCAAAGCAGGAGGAAAGGCGCCGACGCTCCGGCACTCAAGTCCGGCGGTCACTGCTTGCCTTGGCGAGCCGACCTTGCAGGGACGGCACCCCTGCCGCACACCAAGGAGCACCCAGCGCTTGCAGGAGTGGGAGGCTGCCCGGGAGGGGGGCTTTGTTGCCAGAGGACAGGGGCGTGGGAGGGTTGGGCCCAGGCTCACAAACTGCCCCCATGACTGGTGCAAGGCATCCAACAGAGGACATACCTGCACACACACACACACACACACACACACACACACACACACACAGCCCCACTCTTCCCTTTTGGGAGGGGGGGGAACAGCAAGAGAAAGGGAGGGCTCAACGCCAGCCCCACCCACTCAACAGAACTGCAGAGTAACGGAGTTGGAGGGGGTCTGGGGGGGGCCTTCTACTCCCTCAATCTCCTCTTAAAAACTCCCAATGTTGGAGCATTCACTTCAATTTCAACACGGGAAGTTTTTAAAAGGAGACGGGAGAGCCCTGTGTCTGAGGTGGAAGAGGGTCTCTTGCCTGAGCTGTAACTCTCCCTCCCTTTATCCTGCCATCTGCACTTCTTTCGTCTTCTGGCATTAGGGAGGGTCTCGGGAAAGCCTGGCTGCCAGAGGGACCCCCATCTCCACCGTCTCCACCGTCCTTGCTGTGCCTACCCTGCCCCAGGCGGCTGCCTTTGAAAGGGCCCTGGAGACTGGCCTTGCCCAATTCCCGGGGCAGGGCCGGTGGGCAGCGGCTTCCATTGCCGGTGTGCGTGAACGGTCCTTGGCACAGTGGGTTGTGTGTTTGGGGTGGGTTTTTTTGTCCTGTTTTTGTGAGCCAAAATGAACCACGTGGCAAGCGGGCAGTCACAGAAATGGGCCAGTCTCCTCTTCTTCCTGCATTTATGACTAGTAAACATAATGAAGGTGGCATACAAACACACACTTTTCCTTCTCTCTAAATGACTTCCACTTCCACCCGTCACTCCCCTCTGCACCCATCTGTTCCTGACTCTGTTATTACTTATTCTACCAGAGGTCTTTATGAAGACTCCCCTCTGCACGCTTTGATGAGCTCGCCTTGGCTTCCCCAGCTCTAATTTCTGCGTAAGAAAACAGGCAGGTGCGCCTGAACCCAGGACTCCGGGGGGTCCGCTCCCAGGGAAAGTAGGCTGGCTTGTAAGGCCATCTTTAGAATTTGGGGGGCACTGGGCTTCGGCTGGATGTGAGGCAGGCCGGTCAACCTTTGGCAGGAATGAGGGGTCTTGCCTGCTCCCCATCAGCAGGGAAGTCTGCGTGCAGCGCTGGCTACGGCCTCTCACCCTCCCCGAGCGTTGTCTCTCATCTGCTCTGTTAGCAGGCTGAAGAGCAGACGAGTGTTTCTCAACTGTGGCGTCAGATGGACGTCAACTCAAAACTTTGCTGGCTGGGGAATTCTGGGACTTGAAGTCCGCACGACTTAAAGTCGCCACGGTTGAGAAACACTGGCCCAGAAGACACCCCTGCTCAGCATTCAAACTTGAAGGGCTTCCCACGAATATATTTCCTGGTTCACAGAACAACTTCCTACCCGGAAGAAAGAGAGGTGCCTAAAGACAAGGTGCAGTTCAAAGGGGGCCACCAGCCCCAGAAGCATGAAGTCAGACCTCCCCCCCAACTTCCGTTTCACGTCTTCTGGTGAGAAAAGCTGCAACAAGGGCACAAATCCGGAAATGTTGCCAGTGCAGAAGGAAAAGCATGCACAGAATTCCACCAGATCGCTTCTCTCACTGATGCAATCGTTCATCCATCCATCCGTCCATCCATCCATCCATCCATCCATCCATTCAATTTGTGTGGCTGCTCATTCACTAAGCAACTCTTAAGCCACCGACAACATGAAAAGCAACAACTCAACCATCGCTGTCCAACGAAAATGAGACAAAACCACAAACAAGCACCAACGGCTTCAGGATGCGAATTCATCACATGCCTATCCTGGCAGCTGCCTCAGTGCCCGAGGGAAGAGCCTGGTCTTCAGGGCCACCTGAGGGGGCTTGTGGGGAGGAACAGCAGCAGCCCCCCTCACCAAGGGATTCTGAAGGGGGGCTGTAACTTTGCACAGAGCTGCATGGGCCTTTTTAGAAGAGGCAGAGCTACGAAAGTGAGACAATAACATTTGCACACAGATGTTGTGCAATCATCGTGTGGGCATCACACCCACCCTTAGGTAGAGGTGATGAGCAGAATGACTTGATGCTCATTCAACCTGTTTCTGAAGCAGAGAATGGTTTATTTACAGGGCATTTTCTTTGGGGCTCCCCATCTTCAGAACAGAGGGTGAAGCTGCACCCCCAGGGGCCTCCATGCGTCACTAGCCAGGAGGCCAATGATCTCGCTGGATCAGGGAAGCGGAACCCACTAAATCTCCCCCCCCCCAGAAACGGCTCCAGGAAGGGCACCGCTATGTGCTTTGTTTCCTAGGCATTCAGACCTCAGGACACCAGCTCCGGAGCCTCCAGCGCATTCCCAGAAAGGCGCCTCCCAGAGTGGCCCGTATGACCCACAGCTCACCAGAGAGTTGGGAGGCCAGATGAAATCACAGAGGAAGTTGGCAAGTGCTACTTGGAGGCACCTAAAAATAGTGTATATTTTGCTTAAACAATACCTGAACTATGTCATGCAACAGCCGCCGCCCAGTCTGTCCTTGTTCCTATCTTCTGAGCGATAACATTTCTGAGACGACACGTTACTGGAGGTTTTGTTAGAGAAGCCGCAGCCATCCCTGCGATGAAGCCCTCCAGAGTGAGAGAACCAATCGCCCAACCCTGCCCCCCTCCTGCCCCCACTGAGTGACTCCCAAAATCTGACATCGCCCTCCCCTCGGTTCAAGCGCCTTCCCCACCACCACCCGCTCGCCGGCTGCCTGTTTTGTGCTCAGCTCCAAGAAAAACTGAAAACGCAGATGAGAAGGACAACGCTTTCATTCCCCCACAAAATGAATGAATAAAAACACATCCGAGCAGAGCTAATGCCATGGAGGTATTAATGGATTAGGAGCCCGGCCGTGTCGCTGCAGTCCCACTCCCGGCAGGCACAGTGCCCTTGGCCTAAGAGGGTCCCGGCAGGCACCGTGCTCTTGGCCTAAGAGGGTCCCGGCAGGCACAGTGCCCTTGGTCTAAGAGGGTCCCAGCAGGCACCGTGCCCTTGGTTGAGGAGGGTCCCGGCAGGCACCTTGCCCTTGGCCCAAGGGGGTCCCGGCAGGCACCGTGCCCTTGGTCTAAGGGGGTCCCGGCAGGCACCGTGCCCTTGGTCGAGGAGGGTGCACAACTGTAAAGCAGATTTAAAGCTCCTCCTCCCTCCGTGGCCGACAGGAGGGTCACCTCCTCTTGAAAAGTGGACATTTCTGCCACCTCTTCTGAGGCATTTTCTGTGAAGCGACAAGGAGGCAGAGGCTACGCGATGGCCTTGCTTTTTAAAAGAAGTCCCTGGCCCTGATTTTCCTCCTGCCTTTTAGCACCCACTTAGCACCCACAGCCCTCCGAGGAGCTTCTGTGCGGCCAAAAGGACTCCGCAGCTGAAGGGCAAGTCAAGCTGCCCCCTTGACACCAATTGGAAATCTGCATGACATCATCACTGGATGAATACCTGGAAATTTTACAAGTATACCAGCAACTTTTTAACAAAGCTCTCTCTTTTATCGTTTCCCATCTTGGGATTTGCAGCATAATGTAAGCTTTTGTTTCAAAGTTTAGGCCAAAGGAAGACCATTGTATCTAGCACCCATCAAACTAAAACAATATTTACATTGCTGAAAAGTGCATTCTTTACAGAATTCTGGGATTTGCCTTCTGTAAAAAAATGTATTTCATTTGGACAGTGAGGCTTAAAGCCAACGGTCCCTCAAACAAATCAGACAAGCAAAGCCTTACATCACAGCTAAGGTACAATGTGCACCTGAGAGGAGGGCTGTTGGGCTCCCTCTAGATATGCCCAGGCGGAGCGATACGTTCTTTCGTAACACGGCAGGCGTGGAGAGCAGATCTGCTGTGTCAAGACATTCTGACCTGCATCCCAGTTAAGATAGGGATTTGCCTCACCAGCACAAGATAGGATACAGGTCCAACCTGGAAGTTCAATTTTAACAATTTTAACCGGCTACCAGACTCTAGGCCTGGGTCAGAAATGAAATCCCCACTTATCGGAGTTCTGACTAAAGCAACAGTCAAAGAACTTTAATGAATCCTGCTATTAAAGGACAGGGTTTTTTTCAAATCTGGCCCTTTATTCTTGCCTGTATTGACCCAGATTATGCTGCCTCTTCTAATGAAATTCTAGGAATATTGAAACTTATTCAACCATGGGGCCTCTCTCCTTAAGACTGTCTATGTAATATAAGTAACACACATACGCCTTTCTGATTTTTTTGGCTGAGTTTTAGTTCTCTATTTTCTTTTTTAAAAGTTCTGAAATTTTTAGTGCCATATTAAACAAAGGAATAAAAACGGATGAAAACAACCAACCTCAATGTCATTGCCCTTTCAGAGCCACCCCACCCCCCAAATAGCTGTTTTATTTTCTGAATGGATTGAACTCAGCAGACACAACATGGGCTTTCTAAGAAAATGCCGCCTTATGTCACAAGGACAGGGGAAATTTTCATTATTTTCTGCTTTTTTTACTTTCCTGAATGGGACATATAAAGTATTAAAATAAGTAAAATATCCACAACGAGGATTTTGGGAAGGATATAACACAGGCATTTTTGTGTAAAGAAATTCAGAATAATTTAAAAAGATGTGTTAACCTCCTTGTTCTTGGATGAACAATGACATGAAATCAACAGCCGGTACAGGTTTCTCTTGGTAGGGGATCCATCAAACTACAAAACTAGATGCAGTGGTTGGAATCAAACTGCTTAAATATATACACTAATAAAAATCTGATGCCTGTAACCTTTAACTTGGCAAAACGGTGCATTACAGGGCAAAACGTTTTGAACCAAGGTACTTCAAACGGGCTAACTTATAGAATGCATCCAAAACCCAGGATGCATGATTCCCACGGAACTGAAATTTGGCAATTTTTAAAGAACGTTTTGGAACATTTATCATAAAGGGATTTATGACAAAATGCAAAATGTGGTGAAACATTTCCTGTGCTGATGTTGGGACTATGTTATACAGCTCAACAAGGGGGGCCTTTTCAGGCATTGCTGAATGTATCCCAACTTTCCCAGTGAAGGTGGGAGGTTAGAATCCATGGCAGGGAAATGGCTGGGAAGGGATGACCAGGTAGGACCCGGAGGTTGTCGGGTTTTTCAAAAACAAGACGCAAAGGAGTTTGTTTCCTCTGAGGAGGATTCCTGCCTCCCATTTCACCACCACCACCACCACCACCACCAAGGGCTCCGTCTTCCCCTGTTGCTCCCCCGGTCCATTTTGCACAAATGCGCTCCCCCCCCCCCCGGCAAAGACAGTCTTAGAATATAGATGAACTCAGGGCGCTTCTTCCACTGCCCAGAGCCTCTTCCAGCCACAGACGGGCAGAATGGCTGCAGTGGGCTCTTTCGCCTTCAGAGGGGACCTTTAAAAACTTCCCCAATCCCAAAACCACCCTCCTCTCCTCTCTATGAACATAAGACGTACCTTCTGTTGGTTTACTCATAGAATCACACACACCCCGTTACATTTAAATTACAGCCGTTTCATAAATCGGACTCAAAATCCCGGCCAGGTAAGAGCTCCAGGGACAGGAAGCGAGGAGGGGGCAGACGCCCCTCTTGAACCCAGGGCCTTCTTACCTTGGCCCGAGGGAGAGCGAGAGCCCTTTCCTCCTCCGACTGGGAAGGGCAGTCCTTCCACCGCAGGCCTCCAGCCCTGGCAAGGGAGGGCGGGATCCACCCCCGGCCCCGAAGCCTCGCCAGGAGGAGGGAACCAGCCGGGCAAAGGAACCAGGCCAAGCGGGAGAGCCTCGGCTTCCCGGTCGCGTCCCACGGAGGGGCTCCTGGCCACGCGGGGGAGCAATGGGGGGGGGCAGCTCCGAGGGCGGCCAAGGCGGCTTCTCCCGCGGGGACCGAGCGGGGAGCCCGCAGGTGCCTCCCTCCCGCTTTCCCCCGGCCCTTCCCGCCCGCGGAGCTGCCGGCCGGACTCCTGCCTGGACTGGACGCGGCGAGAGGGGAGGGGGTGGCTCGGTCCCTGGGCGGCTCCCCCTTCTCTGGAGCGGCCTCCGGGGCAGACGCGCTACGAGGGGAGCCACCCCCGAAGGGCAGCCCTTCGCCCCCGGCGCCGGCCCTTCCCTCCCGAGACCCGGCCTGGCGCAGCGGAGAGGCGGGTGGCGCTGGCGGAGGGTCCCGAGCCAGAGATCCCGCCCGGCGCATCCCCCGCCCGGCCACGTGGCTCCCCCGCCCGGACTCACCTGCCGAGGCCGCCCCGCCCGGCCAGGCTGCACGCGTCCAACCGGCTCCGCGGGGCCCTCCGCGCCGGCGACGGGAAGTGACGTCATGCGCCGCGCCGGC
>JAOYMU010000003.1:0-21441 GCA_025802295.1 Psammodynastes pulverulentus
AAGGAGGAAGGAAAGTGAGGGAGGGTGGGAGGGAGAATGAAAGGAAAGGAATGCAAATCACCTCCCACTTTCAGAAAACAACCGCCCACCCTTCTTATCTTAATTAGCCAATATAAAACTCTCCATCCCCTAATCCATTTCTTAGCAATTAACAAATCAAATAAGCAGCATCTCTCCTTATCCAATTGTCAGCAAGCAGCGGTCTAAAATATTAAAATGAATGAACAAATATAAAACCCAGCTTTGTACATCTCAAAACTCCTCACCGTAGGCAAAACCTGATTTCAGGGGTGTCAAGAGGTCCCAACATGGCAGGGTAACCCTAAAATTTAACATTACAAAAGGAGAACTTGTCTCCTTGAAGAAGGAAGCCAAATTCCAATACATATTTAAAAGAGAGAGAGAGAGAGAAAAAAAAGAAATCTAATTTTAATTTCTGAACATCCATGGGTCAAGAGGCTGCGGAAACCTTTCGGCTCACCTTCCGTGCCGTAGAAATCTCAAGAACGGCATTAATTTTGCTTATTTATGTGCCGTGACGGAGAAGCTTTCTGCGAAATGGTGGTTTCATTTTTCCTGACCTCTTTTACAACTGGAAATTAATCCCTCTCATCACCTCCTCACTGGCATTTTAACTAATTACTTTAAAAAAAAACACCAGGGAAAATGTTAATTTATTTTTTTTAACTTCCACTAAGTTATGATTTTAACACGGTGTGGATTTAGTTTCCCTGCTCCGTTTTCTCCAGCTCGCTTATTTCCCCCAAACGTCCTTTTGTTTAGCTGCATGACAACCACCCTGTGAGGTAGGATGGGCTGAGTGCAAATCCTTAAAAATGACACAAGATTGGATGCCAGAGACATCTCACAACGCCAGTCCCGTTTGCACCAAGTCCATCATGCTACCCTTTGAACTCAAACGATAATCCATGTCCTGCTGAATTTGGCTTACGGTTTTCTTGCAAAAGCCGATCCATAAAATTAACGGAATAGCAGAGTTGGAAGGCACCTTAGAGGTTTTCTAGTCCAACCCCCTGCTCAAGCCAGAGACCCTGTACCATTCCCAAAAACTAGCTGTCCAGCCTTAAGACCTCCAGTGACGGAGCACCCACAACCTCGAGAGGGAAGCCATTCCATCCGTCCCTCCGTCCCTCCGTCAGTCCATCCGTCTCTCGTGTATCTGATCTATCTATCTCTGGATCATACGATCCTAGCATTGGAAGGGCTTTGGAGGTCTTCTAGTCCACCTCCCTGCTGAAGCAGGAAACAATACATACCACTCTGAAAAAACCGGTTTTCCAACGTCTTCTTGAGAACCCCAGGGAGTGCTGGTTGCTCTGGAGGTTTTCAAGAAGAGACTGGACGACCGTTTGCCTTGAATGGAATAGGATCTACTGCTGGAGCAGGGGCTGGACTAGATGGCCTCCAAGGTCCCTCCCCACCCCTCTCTCCTTGATTAGTTTCCATCCATTGCTTCTTGCTCTGCCTTCGGGTGCTTTGGGGATCAACGTCGACCGAAAGTCCTAACTTACCAAACGGAGAAAGCTTGGTCAATTACAAGAATCAGTGTCCAAAATTATTCCCGGTGTGGCCATTTGCTCTTTTCTTTTTCTCTTCTCATCAGGTCCATCTTTCATTTTCCGCGAAACCAACCGCCGGCCAGAGAAGGAGACCCACCTTGGCTGTTTTGCGGCCGAGACATTAGGGGAAGAAAAAGCGACGGTTCCCTTTTAAATGAGTGCAAATTACTTACTTGGGCCCCGGAAGGAGAAATGGTGGGAAATTAATTTGCTTCAGATTTTATCCAATTTTCTCCTCTAGAACCAATGCTGTTCTCCAATTAAGTAAATGTGTTTTAGAATGGGGTAAAATAATACCCATTAAGTCATTTCTATTGGGAAGGTTTCTCTTGCCAAAACAGCTAAGTTAGAAGGAACGCATATGGAAATGTATGTGCATCTCCAGACATTTTTAATTAAAAGCAAACTGAACTGGAGATTGGAAGGGGGAAAAAAGCAGAAAGGAGGCAGAATCTGCGGACTCCCCTAACTTATTTGCACAGCACTGAGTGGTGGGCTTGGCCGAGGACCCCCTCTACCGACGATGCCCAAACTAAAGGGCAAAGGTTTAAATTCATTTAAAGCTGGGTGATTTTAAGACGTGGGGACTTTGATTCCCATAATTCCCTACCCAGTCATGACCTTTTTTTCCTCCAAACCTAAAGCAGAGAGATTGGAGAGGAAGGGATTAAACGAGAGTAAGCAGGCCACAACGGAGATACAGATCAAAAGGAATGCATTAGCATAGCACCAGGGAATTCTGGAAGTTGATGGCCATCCATGCTGGCTGGGGAATTACGGGAATTGAAGTTCACCCATCTTAAAAGTCACCGGGTTTGAGGAAAAAAATATCGATTTAAAGCTTTGCAATCATTTGGTGCTGCCTCCGTGGGTCAAATCTGATCAGGAACTATCCTCAAATCTCACATTTCAAATCTCGCCAAATTAAAGATGGTTCTCTGGATTGGAAAAGAGAAGGGGTCAACCCAGGGGTCTCTAGCTGTCTGACCATTGAAATCCTGGCTTCCCAGCCTGAACAACTCCATTTTTTTTACGACCCAAAGAATCCATGGAAAAGAGAAAAGGAAATTAAACATGAAAATTTAATTAAACCATTGCCTGATCACTCTCTGTGGAATGGACGCTGGCTGCAAAGATTATTTGTAAGAGAGCAATAATTGCACCTAATTAGGATACGAATCAACCTGCAGTGGGTGGGTGGGGGAGGCACTGCCAGTCCCCTTGTCCCATAAACATTCAGGGCAGCCGAATCTTATTAAAGTTATGTTTTATAGGCCCAATTACATGCCAGCTTCCCTTCGGTTCATTCACGGGCCTCTCTCTCTGATTTAAACCCAGTGTAGACATTTAATGGAGGGACGGTGTCAGCCTGTTCCTTTAATCCGAGGGCAAAATGTGGCAAGGTTTGAATATTGCAGAAATTAAGCCGGGGCGGGGGGGGGGAGGACCACAAACACACAGAGACACAATTTGCAAGGTGATTGTCTAGCAAGCTTCTGAAGGTTCAATTCTTAGAGCTCAGGAGGAATTTCCTGACAGCCAGGTCAATTAATCAGTGGGACGCCTTCCCTCCGGAAGCTGTGGGTGCTCCATCACCGGAGGTTTTCAAGAAGAAGAGACTGGGCAGCCATTGGACTGGGATGCTCTAAGGTCCCCTGCCAGAAGACCTCCAAGGTCCCTTCCAACTCTGTTATTCTCCTACTCCACATGAGCCTGAGATCTTGAGCATGTCTCCACCCGTGCGCGAATGGGGTTTCCTCGCAGAGCTACGGTTCGAAAGCATTTTCCAGAGGTGGCAGCCTGCAGAGCGCAAGGCAACCTGTGTTCTCCCTCTAAGGAAGCCAAGGCATTGCTGATCCTTGCCAAAATTATCAAGATGAGGCTCGGAGCGAAGGACCCAACAGCCCACGAGCTCTGCTTACCTTTCATTCTACCTGCCGGCTTTTCTTCTGCTCCCCCTCAACACGCAGCTCTTCTCCTCGTTTCAAAGCACAATCATACAGAATAATTCAGAGCTGTGGAAACACCTTCTACCCATTCCAGGAGAGAGGAGATCAAAGAGAGCAAAAGAGAGTATCAGAAAGAGAGAGGGAGAGGGAGAGAGAGAGAAATGAGCTGGGGGCTCTGCTTTGACCCGTTGCAAGGCCTTCTAATGTCTCCCTTTGAGAGTATTTGAGACCTTTGGTAGAAACCAGGAGGCTCTCTCTGCACAGGTTAATCCTTTTGATTTGTCTTTCCTGTTCAACCAGGAATAGAGCTCCTTTCAGAGAGGTCTGGAACGGCTCACTTCCAGAAGTTGAGGTGCACTGGAGGCTTTCAAGAAGAGGTCCAGGGTCTCCTGATTGAGCAGGGGGTTGGACTAGAAGACCTCCAAGGCCCCTTCTAACCCTATTAGTCTTATGTTCTATGACCCCATGTTACTTGCATAACTTGAGGAAAACGCAAGCTTCTCCACATGTATCCATCTCTTCTCCTCATCCCCAGTCAGGGTAGTGGTATCTATCCTGGGCTGAAGTCTTCTGGGCTTTTGAAGGACACCAGGGACCCCTTCCAGGAATCAGATGGACATAAATGAGATTCCGTTTCATTTGCGTCGGACATTCTATGATGAATCTCCTGTTGCAGGTTCAACACTTCTTGCAATGCTTTCTTGTAACCCAAATTTGGAAACGATGTTTAGACGTCGCCAAGGGCCTCCAAATAAAGATTTTGGAGACTTCAGGGGCCTCAGGTGATCAAAGTTATGAAAATAATCCTGGGTCAGGGGCCCCCTGAAGCAACTGAGCCTTTGACAAATTCTGTGGAAGCTAAGTGGGGCCACTTGTCTTCTCAACCACGCGTGGAGGGTCTTGTCTTGAAGACCCCATGAAAGGTAGAACGCTTGGGCCGTCCTTCGCCAAGAGAGGGGAGATACGACCATTCGAGGAGCACCTCAATCTCCTGAATTTGGCAAAGCCCAAGCAGAACGAGGTCTCCAGAGCTGAACAGCTCCAGGAGAATCTGTTTGTTTTCCCCTTCTCTGCCGTAATTTCACAATTTTGATGTTTAAGCCTCTCTCTTCCAAGTTTGAAATGCTATAGATAATTTAGGGCAATAACACTTAAATTATGACTCATCTGCCATAACTATAAATTATACATTTTCGAAATGAATATTCAAGGCTTTCCATTCAAAGCAGCAGCTGGGGATGCAGGGAATCTGCTCCCCACCAAGTTGCTGTCCAAACAACTGCTTTGTTTTTTTGTTGTTGTTTTTTAAAAATTGAAATGTGGGGAGGGAGACAGGCCCTCCATTAAGCAGGGAAGAGTTGTGGGTTCAAGGCCACTGAGCAGAGCAAAGTGAACAAAGTTTAAATATTATAGCAGCACTTTCCCCGTGGAGGGGTCTAGAGGGAGGGAGGGAGAGCCATCATCGGTTCTTCCAGCCCTCCAAATTCTTCGGTGTGGAATAAAAATAAGAAATTGCGTTCTTAAAAGGCAGAGGGAGGTTTGTGGACTTTTGGGGAGGGGAGAATATTTGGGCACAACTGGAGCTTAAGAGCCAGTTCACGAAAGGTTTTCCCAAAAACCGTTAGAGCAACACAGAACCTGGAATAATAGGATCGGGAGGCCCTTCCTCCCACTCTGTTATTCTGCAATCCCAGATCAATTAATCGATGGGTTGGCTGGCCTTCAGAAGGTGTGGGGGCTCCAGCGCTGGACTACAGACAGCCATTTGTCTGGAAGGGCTAGAGAGTTTCGTGCGTGACCAGGAGGTTGGACTAGAAGACCTCCAAGGGCCCTTCCAGCTCTGTTATTCTGTGCTCTGCATTCCAAGCAACTCCAGTGGTAAAAGGAAGATGGTTTCAAGCATCAGTTGTGGAGGAACGCAACTTATTACCTAAAGCTTCTGGATTTCCCTTGACTTCCACGTGGCCCACAGGACAGAGAACTTACGCCAGATGGGTCCTTGGCCTCCTGCGCTGGAGAAGGCAGTGCCTGCACGAATTATCCATAGCTCCACAATGATCTGCTCAATTGCCTTGAAAGGATTGAATTAACCAATCAATCCACTGAGGCAAATTGAACGCAACGCGTCCGACTTCATTTGCTCCGGCGTGAACGGATTTCCTCTGTCGGCCTCTCACCGCTCCTCATAAATAAACAACTCGGGCTGAACAGTCTGGATCGATCCAAATCCAATAAGCTGCGATTCGGAGGTGGAACCTGAATGGATTCAGGTGTCAGAATCCAACTGGGCTGGGTTTTGGGATCCGGCTTCAGCGTCGGAAAAGACTCCGATCGATTTGGGGAGATCGATTGCGAGGGTTGAAGTGAATCAGAGACGATTCGGTCTAAGAAAGTTTGAGCAAACTCAACAGATGAAGGAGATTTGAGGGAGATGGGAGGTGTGAGATGTTCATAAAATACATCAAATATAAATAATGGAATGGAATGGAATGGAATAGAATAGAATAGAACAGAACAGAACAGAACAGAATAGAATAGAATAGAATACAGTTCTTGGCTCACAACAGTTCACTTAGTGACCATTCAAAGTTACAGTGGCACTGAAAAAAGTGACTTAGGACTGTGTTTCACATTTATGACCATTGCAGCATCCCCATGGAATCAGAATTCAGGCCCTTGGCAACTGGTTCATATTAACGACAGCAAAGTCAAGGGTGAAACAAGATTCATTTAGTGACCATATTACTATCTTACCAACTGCGATGATTTCCCCTTAACCACCGGGGCAGGAAAAGTCGTAAAACGGGACGAAACTCACCTAAAGCATGTCTCACCGAGCAACATAAATTTGTCGTAAGCCGAGGTCTACCTGTGAAATCAAATCTTAAATGACTCCTAGGAGGGGAGCAAGAAAATTGGGGGTGAGGGTAGAGAGAGAGTGGGGTGCATTTGGTTGGAAAAGATTTGTACATAAAGGCCATCATGAAGATACTTGGCTTAATTTTTCGATCTAGAACCCTAAATGCAGCTAGTCCTCAACATAACAACTGCAGTATTTGCCTAACAATCATGGCAAAAAATAGGTCATAAAACCAGGTGTGAATCCAATGTTTAGCAACCGAAATGTTGGTTCCAATGGTGAGGATTACCCCCATTCATCCTGCAGGGAGGGGCAACTGCCCCCACCCCATCCCAGCGACTCCCAACTTACGTGAGGCCAATAAGATCCCGTCTCTTTTGGTGATGCCATTCCGAACGGAAGCGGACGGAGTCTGTTCTGAGCTGGTTTTATCCTCCCAAGAAATTACCGGAGACTTTAAATAATATTCTTCTTCTTCTTCTTCACCCCGGACCTTGTTATTACCTTGATCTCCAGACGGTTCCCTAGGGGTGATTTAAGAGGGCCGCTTCCCACCCTCCCCGCGCGGAAGGGATGGAGGGATTTCAGATGCAATTACTGTCACTTCCCTGGGAGACACAGCTGAAGGCAGAGAGGAGAAGCCTTTGCTGTTGAGAAGACGACATTCTTGACGTAGATACGGAGCAACGTGTGAGTAGCTGTCTTCCTCGGATCAGTGGCGACGGAGGGCATCAGACAAGGAAGGCCCCACAGTGGTTGTAATTAGTTGACAATCTGTCTCGGGAGTCTTGTGGTTCACCTTCACAAAACAACTTCTGTCTTTCATGTCTCTTCCCACCGTGGAGGATCACGGTGTTATCTCCTTCCTTCATTTAATGATCTCCAGAGATCTCCAAGAATAGCATCCACGAAGATCCAGGGAGTCTGCTGGGAGCGTTCTTCTCTCCACAGCTCTCATTTGGCCACCATCAGAAGTGGAGGTGCTTAGGAACCAAGCCTGCTCCAAGGAGGAACTACTAGGAACTTTCCTGCTAGAAGTACTCAGAAAAGGTCTTGGCATTAGAGGTTGGGGCTCCAGAAGCCCAGTGGAAGTAGAGTTCCTTCACAAATACAGATGTTTCATGTTGAAATGACAACTCCCTCACCTATTGTAATGCTCTCTGGGAATATTATTGAGGGACACAGAATACGGAAGGGACCTTGGAGGTCTTCCAGTCCAACCTTCTGCTCAAGCAGGAGACCTATATCATCCCAGGTTGCCCAATCTCTTCTCGAAGAGCTCCAGTGATGATGTAACACCTACAACGTCTGAAGGGAAGCCCATTCTCACCGTCGGGGAATTTCTCCTTAATTCCAGGTTGCTTCTCTCCTTGATGAGTTTCCATCCATTGCTTCTTGTCTTCCCTTCTGGTGCTTTGGAGAATAATTTGACCCCCTCTTATTTGGGGCAGCCCCTCAGATATTGGGAGATGCTATCATGTCTCCCCTGGTCCTTCTAACAGGAAGAAAAGCTGCAGTCAGGGCCACAGTCAGATAACATGGACGTTGACTCCACAGAAGAAACGGGGTCAGAGAAGGGGGTCTTAGAAGGGACTCACCCTAGTTCTCTAGAAACTAGAGATTGTTGTTGTTGTTACTTGCGAAGTCGAGTCCGACCCATCGCGACCCCATGGACAACGTTCCTCCAGGCCTTCCTGTCCTCTACCATCTTCTGGAGTCCATTGAAGTTCACGCCGACTGCTTCAGTGACTCCATCTAGCCACCTCCTTCTCCGTCGTCCCCTTCTTCTTCTTTTGCCCTCAATCTTTCCCACCATTCGGCTCTTCTCCAGGGAGTCCTTCCTTCTCATGAGGTGGCCAAAGAATTTGAGTTTCCTCTTCAGGATCTGGCCTTCTCAAGAGCAGTCAGGGTTGATCTCCTCTAGGACTGACCCGTTTGATCCAAGAGACTCGCAGGAGTCTTCTCCAGCACCAGAGTTCAAAAGCCTCCATTCTTTGACACTCAGCCTTTCTTATGGTCCAGAGATAACCCTCAACTTACACCGTAAGCAGAAACTCCATCGCAGTTGCTAAGCAAGGTGCTTGCTAAATGAGTCATGGCTGATTTTAGTAACCCTGGGCTTTTTTGTTTGTCGTAACATCAAACAGTCGCAAGTCAAGGACTTCCTATTAAGGTCATAATCCTGTGGTTGATGGTTGGCACAGAATTTGCTTGGTGTCTTTTTCCTGTTTGCGAGAATGTGATTTCCCCCTCCCTTTTTTCCCTCCTTGTCGTGCGTAATTTGCCTTCAGAGAAGCGGCTGATTTAGCTAAAAAATGAAGAGGGGTCTTATGATATCTCCCCCTCCTCTCCCCCCGCCTCCAAATTAGCTCTTCTGATTTCCAACGGAAGCCATTGTCGCATCTGGCATTTAAGTGACAGCCTCTCTTTGCATTAAAGTCGGTTGCGACTAAAGAATTCATCAAAGTGACAAGGAACACACAAGGCAGGAGCCTCGCAACTCCGCAGCCTCGCTTAGCCCCTCGCGGGAGAAATAAATGAAGGCCTTGGATCCGGTTCAATTATTTTTTAATTTTCAGCAAAGTTAGTAAAAAGCAGGAAGAGGGAGGGGAGGGGGGGGTTTAAGAGACCCAGCCAAATATTCCATCAAGTCCTGGTTCCATTAAAGGGTTCCTATGCTATGAATACTCAATTTTTTGCGATCGGCGGAGTTGCATTAGGAAATGTTTGCGAAACGCTGTCTGAGTTTCTGACTTCCATATTCGGCCTCTTTATCAACTCCAGCTTAAGTGGCGTCGCACACACACTATGCAGCCGAATGCATTTTTGAGAAAATGGGTTTTAATTTAGCATGTCGCCAGGCAGCTGAATGCACTGTACTTTGGCAGTTTCGTTCCAGACATGGCCACGTCCCAGACTGGGTGGGACCGCCAGAAGGAAAATGTCACAAAGCTCTGGGATGCAACGCAACCACAAGGTTTCTGGTTGGGCCTCAAATGGAACCAAGTTTACAGGTGGGTTCCTCTGCCCTGGGAAACCCACCTGGACCACCAGGACAGGGAGGGAGAGCATCTTAGAGGTCCCACCGATTAGGGTGACATCTTGTGGGACCACAAAAAGAGCCTTATTGGTGGAACTTCATCTCCAGTTGGTCCCTACCCTGTTGCTTTCCTGAAAGGCCCCAAAAATGTGGTTTTGGGGGACCACAAACAGAGACAGAGCCGATCAAGTGGCTGATTTAGAACAGGGAATCATAGAGTTGGAAGGGACCTTGGAGGTCCTCTAGTCCAACCCCCTGCTCAAGGAAGAGACACTAGACCATTTTGGACATAAGGCTGTCCAGTCTACTCTTGAAAACCTGCAGGGTTTATTGTGCTGTTGTGGCCACAGGGTGTGTGGGGTATGTCTCGCTTAGCAGAGGAAGTTTTGGGGAATAATTTGTGGTCGTAAGTTGAAGGCTATCTGCAGAGAGAAAGCTTTTCAGGAAAACAGTGCATTTATCTGCAATTTATCTCCACCCATCTAGAAAAATAAAAACACTATTTTACTCAGACGGAAAAGGAACCGTACCCGACAGAATCACAACGTAACGGAATAGAACACGAAAGCGAATATCCGCGAGAGAAGATTCTACGCGTTAAAATATAATCATAAGAGGTACAAAATCCGGCGTTTCTTCTCTTTTTGTTTATAGCTTTAAAAAAAAAACCCACAAAACAATCGAGTGATAAATTATACCTTTTACACTTCCAAGCACAGCCTTGCAGGTTTTTTGTTCCTAACAATTCAGGTTTTAAAATCAAATATTCCCTTTAGATCAGCGGGAAAATAAAGAACGGCGAAGAATTTTTCTTTTTTAAAGTGGAGCTTCTCACGGACGGACGGAAGAATTATCAAAATGTGTAAGGGCAGGACAAAAAATAATAATAAATTTAAAAAGAGCCTGCTCTCCAATCTTTATAAATACAGGAGCTGTGGATCCATTCCCCATGCAAAACGTTTCTGACTAGCTCGGGGTTTTAAAAGCATCTAATTTCCAAGTTCTTCCGAGGATAAAGAGTTTAATTACAAAATGGAAATTCAGGCCGAAACTAGGGATAAATGTTTAACATTGTTCTTTCTTTTTCTTTTTTGCAGATCATCTGGTTTAAGTCTGAATGGGCCGACTTGGAGATAAGAAGGAGCTAATTAAGGCCTCGATCAAAGACTCCAAGTGTCCCGAAGATACGGCTGAAACTCAATGCTCAAGAGATCCAGATTGGGTAGCCCATGGTGAAGGAGGCTGGGAACTATAGTCCAGGGACGTTGGGAGGGTTAGGGAGCCCAATTTTCAATTGTGAAGGTAGGAAGTTGGACATGAGCCCAGAAGGAAGAAGAAAGAGAGGGAAGGAAGGAAGGAAGGAAGGAAGGAAGGAAGGAAGGAAGGAAGGAAGGAAGGAAGGAAGGAAGTACAGACAGAAAGGAAGATACTTCTGGAAACTCCCGCAAGGACTTCATTAAATGAACTGTTTACCGTGACGTTTGACTCAGAGGAGCTGCCGTTACATCTCAGCGTTTTGTGTGGAATTAACAGCCGGAATTATTCTTCGTGCTGACACGCAGCCCTTTTTCCCTTTCTCGGCTCTTGTGGAATAAATTAACAAATCTCCACTCTTGGCGAAGGGAAGAGCACAGCGAGCTGGGAAATGCTTACCAAACATCTCCGAGCTGCTGCTTTCCTAAATCTTTCTTCTTTTTTCTCCACCATGAATCCCTGGCAGCAGCTCAGAGGAAAATAATTTAGATTTCAGCTTGTCTGCTTTTGCTTCAGATTTCACTCCACGCCCCCCTCGGGGGGGAGGGGGGGCTTCAGAAGAGGACCCACAGCCCTCTTTGTGGGGACCGAAAAATGGGTGGGTGCAGAACTCAGGGGGAGAAGGATGTAGGTGTTGGAGGGGAAGAAGATGCCCTATGATTTGCAGTTTAATTAATCCACCATGTCCTGGTTTTATGAAGTGTTTTGCCATGTTGGTTAAGCAAAGCTCTGCAGTCATTTAGCACTGATGATATTACCTACCTTGGTCATGAAACGTCTGCGAGAAAATAACCACGTTCAGAGAGCACCAGGGACCCCACAGTCCTCCTCCTCCTCCTCCTCGCCACAAGCCTCCCTCCCTTCCAGCCCTGATGAGGTTCCCTAGTTGGGTCATGAAACGTCTGCAAGGAAACCCACCAAGGTCCCCACAGTAGTCCTCCTCCTCCACCCCCACCTTTATTTTCACCCAAGGACGCAACGGGTTGCAAGACACAAACTCAACAAGATTCTTTCCACCGGCTTCCTGGGAGCCCCTCACTTGAAATGAACTCCCTCCAAGACGCCGGAGTCTATTTGCGACGGAGATTTCCTCCCAAGCTCAGAGCTCACGGAGAATTAAGGTCCCCGGGGAACTGGGCTCTTAGTTACAGCAATGGCTCTTCAGCAAAGACTTCTCAACAAGCGGCTGGAATGAGCAACCGATTTGGAAGCGTGCTTCTGCAAACGTTAAGAGAAATTGGTGCTTGGCTGAGAGAAGGAGAGAGAGAGAGAGAGAGAGAAGGAGAGAGAGAGAGAGGCAGGGAGGAAGAGAGGGAGAGAGAGAAAGGGAGGGAGAGGCCAAAATCTGCCTTGTTTGGGAGAATATCTCCTAGAGATGGTTCTTTGCCTGGGACTCCAGAGCTGAGGTTTTAATCCAGTGTTTTTGCAAAGATGGACTGGATCAACTCCAAGTTCTTTTTCTATCAATGTGGAAGAGAGAGAGAGAGAGAGGGAATGGGATCTGCCTGCCTGCCTGCCGTGTTTCTTATTTGTTTATCTCAGAATCATAGAATCCTAGGGCTGGAAGGGACCTTGGAGGTCTTCTAGTCCAACCCCCTGCTCAAGCAGGAGATCCTGTACCATTCTGGCTGCCCAGCCTCTTCTTGAAGACCTCCAGTGATGGAGCATCCCACAACGTCTGTGGAGGTGTCTCACAATTTTGGGGAGCTTCCAATGTAATGGATTTGCACCCCAAACCTGAGCCTTTTCAGCCAATTTGGGGGGGGGGACGGACGTCCAGGGTTCCTGGGGTCTCCGTATCCCGGCTGGAGAGGTTTGCGTTCAATAAACTGCAGCACAAAACTTGTATGATTTGTGAGACGCTCCACAAAGTTGCTCAGGGACCCTGGAAGTAATTAAAGTTCTGTCAGATTCTCCGATAAGAAAACCTTATTTTATTTTTATTTTTTTGGGGGGGGGAAACGAAGCCATACTGTGGGGGGGGGCTATTTCTTTTCTTTCTCCGGGTCGAGATGTTGATTTAATGGGTCCGGGGGAGAAATAAGGCTTGTTGTGCAGAAAACAACTCACCCTTGTTAGATAGAAAGATTAAGAGAGTTGGGAGGGACCTTGTAGGTCATCTAGTCCAACCCCCCCTTCTCAAGCAGGAGACCCCACGCATTTTGCCTACTTGAAGTTACAAAGACACTGAAAAGGGGGATATAGGACAGATCCTCGCACTTACAACCGTTGCAGCATGGGATCGAAATTCAGACGCTTGGGCACAGACGGACCATTTATCACGTGATTCCCTTTTGTGACCTTCTGACCAGCCAACTCAACGGGGAAGCCAGATCCACTTAACGACCGTAATTACTAACTTACCCACTGCCCTGATTCACTTAACAACCATGGCGAGGAAGGTCATAGAATGGGGCGAAACTTCACTTACCGACGGTCTTGTTGAGCAACGGAAATTTGGGGGCTCCATTGTGGTCGTACGTCGAGGACGTCCTGCACTCTGATCTGTTTGGAAGCAGGGGGGGGGGGTTCTTGCGAGAGGGGAAGCCCAATCCGGCAGTTCCTGTTGTGCTTCACAACAGTCAGATTTGCGAGTCGGTGTGTGTGTGTGTGTGTGTGGCTCACCTCTGAGGAAGGATGCGAAGCTTTGTGGTTGTGGGTTTTGTTTTTCTTTTTCCCTCCTGTTTTTAATCTTCTCTTCCCGATGAGCAGCAGTGTTGAAACTGCGTGTCACTCATCACACAAACATAATTGGATTGTGCAGAGTGTTGCACTGTGAATTAACTTGACGGAGGGGGGAAACGTCGCCATTATTAACTGGTTTCCTTGGGGGAAGGCTTTCAGGCAAGGGGCTGAACCGGCCTTCGCTCCGCCAGGCAGCCGTTCTGCAGGACAGACGGGGCTTCGCTCTTCCGCGTGTCTCGTTTTGCAACCGCTGATCCCCTGACGGGTAACGGGGCAACGGCACGGCGTTAAGAGCCAAAGTAGCCCGGGTTTTTTTCTGTGTGTGGAAGGGAAGTCGAGATGAAAAAGGCGACCAAATAAAATAATGAAGTAAAAATGAAATTCGAATTCAGATAAAGTGAAATGAAACAATGAAAATTTAAAAACAAAGCAAAACAAAATTAGAAACTGAAAGGGTGAAATAAAGAAGAGATTGGACATCCCCTTTGTGTGCAGCAGCAGAAGGTCTCCCCTTCAAGCAGGGGGGCTGGGCTAGATGTCCTCCGAGGTCCCTTCCAACTCTGTGACTGTATTGGACAGTCCTTTTTTCCAGGACGGCACAGGGTCTCCTTGTTCAAGCGGTGTGTGTGTGTGTGTGTGTGTGTGTGTGTGTGGACTGGATGACCTCCGAGGTCCCTTCCAGCCCTGTTCGTCCGTTAGCAGCCCTGTGAGGGCTGAAGCATGAGGGCGTGATGCTTGGGCTTAAGGTGAGTTTTCTCCCCTCTGCAAATGACGCTTAATGTGGTGAAGAGCAGAGTCTCAACCCTAAATTCAATTCAATTTCAACCCGGCCAAATTCGCTCCGCCGTCAGCAGGAAAAGCCCACCCGGCCGCAGCTGAACTGCTGTCGACAGGGCCCAGGAGGCCTCCGGAGGGAGATGCCAAGTCCGAGCAGATGGAACCAAAAATGGCCTGTTTGCGTTTACAATTTTCTCCTGGAAGTAAATCATGTTTAACAACTTCCCGGGAAAACCGCAGATGCCGGCCAATCTGCAAACCTTGGAAGGGACAACAGAGGGTGGACCTCAGGCTGACAGACACACGCTGGGGCGTTAAGGGGAAAAGGGGAAAAAAAAGAGAGACACACAGACCGGATGGAAAAGATCGAAGGAGAGCCAGGGGGGAGGGAGCTTCGGTGCAAAACAAGCAATATTAGGGCACTGCCAGTTTCATGTCGGATTCGAATTCAGAGTATACCTGGAAGGGACCTTGGAGGTCTTCTAGTCCAGCCACTGCTCAAGCAGGAGATCCTATTCTGGACAAACAGCTGTCTTGCTTTCTTCTTGAAGGCCTCCAGTGTTGGATCACCCACAACTCCTGGTGGCAAGCGGTTCCACTGTGTATCCTCCCTCTCGGGAAGTTTCTCCTTAGTTCCAGGCTGCTTCTCTCCTTGGTGAGTTTCCATCCGTTGCTTCTGGTCCTGCCTTCGGGTGCTCTGGAGAATAGCTTGACTCCCTCTTCTTTGGGGCAGCCCCTCAGATACTGGAACGCTGCTAATCATGACTCCCCTGGTCCTTCTCTTCTCTAGACTTGCCAGAGCCGAATTCCTGCAACCGTTCTTTTCATATGTTTTTACCTCCAGGACTTCAATCCTCTTAGTTGCTCTTCTCTGCACTTTTTCCAAATCCCAAACTCTTCTTTTGTAATGTGGTGACCAAAACCGAATGCAGCAATATTCCAGGTACGAAGCCTTTATAAAGCGGTACTAACACTTCACCCGATTTTGATTCTCTGCCTCTGTTTATACAACCAAGGATTATATTGGCCTTTTTCGCTGCGGCCGCACACGGCTGGCTCAGGTTTAAGGGATCGTCTCCAAGGTCCCTTTCACAGTTCCTGTTTTTGACCCAGGTCTCTTGTACTTGTGCCTTTGGTTTCAGAGATGGCCAAATTCCAACTTCAGATCGGCTCATCCTATTTATCTCCCGGGCGTTTACCCTGCGGTCTGAAGGGGCCTGGAGGCTGCAGAAGAGGGTGTGAACGAACGCTTCCCTTTGTGCTTCTCACCTTTCATTCTCATTCATGGGCCAGTTCCACGGTGGAAAACTGCCAGCGTGGGTTTTGTGATAATGGTTGCCATTTTCAAGCTAGCCTTTGTTAGCTGCCCGGGCAAGTTTTTGGCTGCTGCAAAATTATTTGATTGCGTGATAATAACGCCGTTTCTATAAAGGTGCGTCTACGCACCGCTCAAATTCTCCCTTTCAGGTTTGACAGCTCCTGGGTTCTTTTTTTTTTTTTTGCAAGCACGTCCTCGGAATTATTTGCAATGTTTTGCCCTCACTTTTATTTTTGGAATACAGTTAAAGGGATCCGTATTTATTGGCCGCACCGACGAATAGATGAAAAAAAAAAACCACGGCAATTTTTAAAAGGAACATTTTCATAGCCAAAGTTTACATTCATCATGAGGTTTGGAAATAATTGTGAGCTCGGCGCTATAAAATCTGCTGTTTGGCTTGCTAACTGCCCTGCCTGCGATCTGGCTTGCCTGATTTCCATTTGCTGGGATCAATAGATGCATATTGATCTCGGTTTGAGAGGTTTTAGCTCATTGATCGTCTTCTGCAGCGTGGAGAGCGGGGGCTGAGCGGGATCAGAGTAAATAAGGCAGCAGAGAGCGTGGAGGGGAACTTTAGGCCGACACGGGAGCCTCCCCTGAAGTCTGAAATGCGCTTTCATTGCAAGGAAAGGAGGTCAGGTGGGGCAGGGCAGAGGGTGTGAGTGGGGGGTCTCGCTTTGGGGGGGCTGAGCTGAACACATCAAGTCCCATCAAGTTAACAAGGGAATTGAAACTATACAGAACCACAGGGACCTTGGAGGTCTTCTACTCCACCCCCCTGCTCAAGGCAGGGGACCCCATACGTGTGGTGCCCAACTTACAACCGCAACTGAGCCCAAACTTTCTACGGTTAAGGGAGCCAGTTCTTAAGTGACTTTTTTGCTCCAGGTTGTGACCGCCCTTGCCACCGTTGTTAACGCGATTAATAAGTTAGCCACCCGGACGTTAAGTGAATCTGTCTTTCCCCCATTGAGTTTGCTCGTCTGAAGGTCACCAAAGGGGATCATGTGACAACCTCCCCCCCCCCCAGGACACTGCGACTGTCGTACCTATGAGTCAGTTGCCAACCGTCTGAATTTTGGACGGTCGTAAGTCCCTCTTTTCAGGGCCGTCGCAACTTTGAACAGTCACTAACTGAACTGGTGTAAGTCGGGCACTGCCTGCGCTTGAATCAGGAAGGAAGAGGGAGGGAGGGAAGGAGGAGCTTTTCAACTGCAGTCCCCCCCCTACTTGCCCCCCTTCCGTCCTCCTCCTATTTCTTTTTCCCCGAGCAAACCGATGGCCTCCGGAGGCCCCGAGGCTCAGCGGTGCTTTGCGGAGGCCGCTTTCCAAACAAGAGCCTCTCGGTAGCAATTGCAGGGGCTGCACTCCGTGCGGTGCCCCCTCTAAATGTCAGGGCATCACCAGGGCAGACACCTACGCGGGAGGCCGCCAACACCAGCTGAGCATCCCCGTCGCACTGAGACCGAGGCTATTTTCGCCGACCGGAGAGATGTCAAAACAGAACCACGAGGGCAGAAAGGCAGGCGCCTCCGTTGAGACCACGCGAGGGGCGGGAGCCCCTCTTACTCACCCGGTCTCCCCACTCGAGGCCCTCCAGGCAGGGTCGACCCACAACTCCCAGGCTGCTGCTGCTGCTTCTCTTCCGAGGAGGTTGAAGGTCGGGGTGCCTGAGTGGAGGCTCGAGTGGAGGCTCTGAGCGAATATCAACGCGCTGTGTGCATGCGGAGAGATGCAGAGGCCAGGCCCTTCCACGGCTTCCAGAAACATGGGCCCATCGTGGCTTCTTTTGGGCCAATGACCAAGCCAAGAAGGTGGCTTCGTTCTGGCAGAAGGAAGAGGAGGAGGAGGAAGGAAGGAAGGAAGGAAGGAAGGAAGGAAGGAAGGAAGGAAGGAAGGAAGGAAGGGAGCCACCAAAACATAGCAACATTCGAAGAAGTGGAAATGGCAGAAATGCAGGTTTCCATTCTAGGAAGAGATTGGACAACCATTTTCCCAGAATGCTCCAGGGCCCCTGCGTGGGCCGGGGGTGGACTAGAAGACCTCCAACTCTCTGTTTTTCTATTTTTCTATCATTCTGTCATTCTTTAATTATGCAATTCTGTCGCTCTGCTACCTGTAGCTAGGCATAAACACTCCGCCATGTACAGGATAAACGTGCCACTTACTATTTTAACCACTCGATCCCTTAGGATGGATCCTTCCTTACTTCCTCCCTCTCTTAAGCCACTCAGGGCTCCTGCGCCTCTTATCTAATTGTTTCTTAGGCAGCGTCTCATCCCCTCGTCCCCCAAGGCCACCCACTCTCCCCGTTACAGCGATCCTTGAGCTCGGTGGCAAATGTCACAATACAAGCGTTGGCTTTTAGCAAAATATCGATCGGGTTTCTGAGAGCCATTCCAGCAGGCCTGCATAAAACACTCAGGAAAACACAGAGACGGCGGAAACGGAGTTGTAAAGGAGGCAATCTGGGGTTTTCAGCAGATTTAGCTTCTAAATTTACTGAAGGAAAGACCGGAACAAAATGAAACCAATATTATATTCCTAACTGCTGAATTGGATCTCTTATTTAGTTGACTCGTGTTTTCTCTCTCCCATAGCTTGACAGGATGGCTTACCTATAACAGAACCATCTCTTCCCCTCGTCCCCCGGGGCCATCCACACCTCCTCTTGGAGTTGAGAAGGGCTTTTGGGGGGGGGACGACAAGCACCCACAGGAGAGGTCGTGCAGCTGTTGAGGAGGGAGCTAACTCTGCCTGCAGGCCCCTGGGGTCGGCTTCTGTGATTCTTGAGGCCGTTGAAAACGGTGGTGATTTCCCCCGAAGACTGTCATCAGAGGTGGCTCATTTGCACACAACGACCAGCCAGGCGAATGGGGTGGAAATAAAACACTTGTCAGCAGGATGTGGCTTTCTCGGAGGGAAGGGACGGCGCCAGTGGCTGTCAGAGATGCGACACTCCCGGAAGAAAAGCAAAGATGGGAAATGATGTCCCTCTTGCACGGATAGGTGGAGTGGAGGATGTAGAAACCGGGACACAGAACCGTAGAAGGAGAGAATAGACCGAGACCAAAATAAAGGTTGCATTGACAGAGGGATAGAATCAAGATCACGTGAAGGTTAGTAGTCCCATTCTATAAGGCCTTGGTAAGGCCACGCCTGTAAAAAAAGAGGTTGAGACTCTGGAAAGAGGGCAGAGAAGAGCAACCAAGAGGATTAGGGGGCTGGAGGCTGAAACATACGAAGAACGGCTGCAGGAATTGGGGGTGTCTAGAAGGACTAGGGATGACAGGATAGCAGACTTTGAGGGGCTGCCCCAAAGAAGAGGGGGTCCTGCTTGAGCAGGGGGTTGGACTAGAAGACCTCTGAGGTCCCTTCCAATATTAGGATTCTACGATTCTGAGATAGATAAACAGAAATGTTATTAAATTTAAAGATAGATAGATAGATAGATAGATAGATAGATAGATAGATAGATAGATAGATAGATAGATAGAAAGAATTATTTAGGATGGATGGATGGATTGATGGATGGATGGATGATAGGTAGGTAGGTAGGTATGTAGGTAAATAAGAAACCTGATGGACGGATGGACGGATGGATGGAACAACTTGTTTATAAGGTTAATTCCTGCTCAGCTAACAAACCCACTGCGGTGACTATTTCGAAGGAAAAAATAAAGAATTAAGTTAATTCTTCCACCACAGTTTCCAATCTACATGTAAACTCTTTTTAAGCTCGTTTGAAGAATAACTCATTTTTTTAAAAAGAGCCAAACTCCTGCGAACAGAAGGGCCCTAATTCAACTCAGCCTCGTAGGCTCACTTAAGAATCTCCATGCCACAGGCGTTGGGTAGTTTTAACCTGAATATTAAACGTGCCAATCATATTTTTAAGTGAGCCAAGATAATTCAAATGTCCCCAGGCACAGGGATATATTCCTTTGTGTCCAGGGCGACAAATTCACAGCAAAATAAATGTGCTTTTTAGGGGGGAAATGCATACAAGAAAATTCATGCGAGTTTTCACGCAGTTTTAAAGTTGCACCGCAATGCACAAATGGTTTTTCTCCCTGTGTCTTTAGTACAAAACCCCCGTCCACTCACAGCTTCATAAAGAAAAATTAACAAAATATTCAAAAACAAACCCAAAAACAACCCCAGCCCACACATTGCCGTGACTTCTGCTCTGGGTAAAAGCATCCCCCTGCATTCCGTTCTTCAGATTATTCTTATTTTGTTCTTCAAATTCTTATATTTATTATAAATATTGTGTTATGTTATTGTGTGCTCCGTCGCACAGTCACCCAGATGTTCAGCCTGGATTTGACATTTTTGTCCACCGATGGAGTCCTTCCCAAGGTTATTATCATTTATTTATTTTCTTTGATTGATTGATTGCTATTTATGGGGAATATTATATACTGTAAAATACATGTAGGCCACAACTTATAATCATTTGTTTAGTGACTGTTTGATGTTACGATGGCAACTTAGCAACTGCACAACTGTGGCAAGAAAGATCGTAAAATGGGGTAAAGCTCACTTTGCTTAACCACATAAATGTGGGGCTCAATTGTCGTAAGTCGAGGACTACTGTAAAACATTCTTTCTTCTAACTCTTGTTCAGTCTGCCAGGCAGGGAAGTTCGGAACGGGGAGATTTATATACAAATGTAGACCAGGTAACCATTTGAGCAGGATGGCCTACGGACTCCTGCTTGAGCACGGGGCTGAACTAGATGACCTCCGAGGTCCCTTCCAGCCCTAGGATTCTATGATTCCATCAACTGGACTCTCTTAGGTGGCAATGGGGCCTTTTCTGCCTTTAAGAAAAGGTGGGGGATTTTCTGTAGCTGAAAGAAATTTAGAGAAATCCAAATAATAACAAAAGAAAAAGGAGAAAAGAAAAACCCGCCAGAGAAAATAATAACTTCTGGTTTTCTTGGGGACGGAGACCAGCGTGAGACGCGATGACCTTTGGAATTAAAGTAAATCACAGCACACAGGACTTCTGCGGCTGTAAAGCCCTTCTAGTCATCAGAGCCCAAGGTTAAACTTTCATTTCTTTCGGTTTCCAAGCAAAAAAATAATAAAATCCCAAATTGGTTTCCAAGTAGAAAGAAAGTTAGAGAAAGTTTTTTCCCCTTTCATCAAAGCCGTTCTCTCGTTCCCCTCCACCTTTTCTTTCTAACTTTCTCTTCTTTTCGTTTTTAAATATTTTGCATCTCTATTTCTATCTTATATATCCTTTGTCATTATCTGTCTGTCCATTCATCCCCCTCCCCCTCTCCCTTCTCTTTCTCCCTCCCTCTTGATGCTTGTCTGTCAGAATCCTGGCTGGTCCAGCCCTGGCACTGATTAAAACACACACAGCAGGAACCACCGTAACGGAACTACGGAGGGGCTGCCGAAAAGCCAGGCAGTTTGATAACGGAGCCCTTAGCTTGGGAGAACTGCCTCCTCTTTGCTCTCGGAAAATGTTTGACATCTGTAATTGTGGAGAAGGATTGCTTGTAACTTCTGGGCAGCCTCATTGTTCTTTTCCCTTCTTTTGCAAGGAAAGTGGAAAAGTGGGAGAAAAATGAGAGCCCAAAACAAACTGCCCTCCCCGCTTCGGCTCCGCACCGTCCATCATTTACCTCTTAACAGCTTCCCGAGCAATTTACTTCTCTCTGTTTTTAGCCGTTCCAACAAGGAGAAAAGACAATTGCATACACAAATTACATCCCACAAGAGCCGTAAAGACCTCGGTGCTGGCTCTTTTCTGCTAATAAGACGAGGTTTCTACTTTTAAACAAGTCATCCCACTTAACCGAGAGGAAAAACCACTCAGAAAATTCAAGGCTGCCTCGTGCACAGCCCAACCCTGTGCCAACGAACGACGTGTTGTGTCAGACAGAAATGTACAATATATATGTGTGCGTATGTGTGTGTGTGTGTGTGTGTGTGTGTTCCCTTTTCAGAAGGGGAAAA
>JAOYMU010000010.1:71461-85502 GCA_025802295.1 Psammodynastes pulverulentus
CCACATTCCAGAACCTTCTGTATTATAGCTTCTTCCTCCTCTCCTCTCCTCTCCATCTATGTATATAGGACAGATAAACATGTATATACAAAAATAAGCAATGAAGTTTCCATCAGACCTTGATAGGGATAAGGATGATGCCTTATGCCAAGCATGATTCTTTGTCCAGTGGGGTCAAAACTGTACTAATTTGACTAGCAGCTGTACTCCAGACTTTAAGCAGAGTTCTTTCCCACCAACACACTTAGAGTTTTCTTTCACAACTATGGAGATAAAGATGTCAGGTACATCATGTGCCCTACCATCAAGAAACTTCTAGTAGAATTCCCAGTACTGCTGAGAGACAGATTAAACTCACCTTATCGTTTAATTACCAGACTGCATTAATGTTTTCATAGGGCACCGTTGGGAAGCAGCTTCATATTTTAGTTCACAATCTGTTGTTTAGGAGGAAGGCAATAGGCTGTTCTGAATTACCTCTGAGACATAAGTTGGTCATAGCTGGGGGGTTTTTTAGACTATAATTATTCACGATGTGGGAATGTTGACAATAAAGTTCAAGACAGATGAGCACAGACTTCTAGTGTTAAACTGAGGATTTATGCCTATCTCAGAGGGTTTGAGATAACTTTGTCCAATCTTTCATGGTTTTGGATATATATCTAATGAATTAGAGAAAGTATATAATTTTTAGCAGGCAAATGTCCATTTACAGTTATTGCTTTCCTAATAGCAGCATCAAGGGGACTGTATGTCCTCCAGAATGTTGTGTACTGTTCTGAATCTCTAACCAGAATTGGCAAATATGAAATAATCTCTGAGAATGAATATGCTTGCAGGGTGTTCCATTCTACCGCTCCCTTTTTCAATGGACAGATAATTCTCTAGAAGAATGATGGAAAGAGTGTCATGGTAATTCCTGCCTCTTATTTAAAACACTATGTACTGTAATTGCAAACATAGAAATTGAATTTCTATTGGCTAATCTATGGGGAAGGGGCAAACCTTTGTGTCTTGCTCCTAAGGCAAGTCTTTGTGGCCTGTTGCATGTGAATTACACTGAAGTAATAATGTTCAATATGAAAATAAAACAATACAGTATGTTGTTAAATACTTTTTTCCTTTCTTCGCATATTGTTTATGAACTAATGATTGGCCAAGAAATGTATAAATTAATTTTTATTCTGAATCTGGTTATAAAATATTCATGAAAACACAACTTAGGAAACTTCATTGTCAATGGGGCAGTTCCAAAGCCTCTACTTCAATCCTATTTCATATTTATTAGAGTTACGATTTCAGTGAAGTTTAAAAATTTATTTGAGATATATCGATGCTCCCCCTGGGAATTCTCCAGTTATTATGGAAAACTTCACATAAAAGTAAATAGTAAGGTTTCTGAATTTTGTCATGCAGATATTTGCTCCTTGATTGAAACTTGTATGTATTTTCTGGAGAACACGAAGAATTTAGATGAGCCCAGTGAAATTTCTTGGGGATTGGTTCTCATATATTTAAATATCAAATGCTTGTGATATATTTCGGTTGCAAAAATAGGGAAATAACAAACTGGGAGATTGGGAGCTGTAGGAGGGAGGGGAAAAGGATCAGTTGAAGTTTACTATGATGTCCAATTTCTACAAATTATTGAGCATTGCAGGGCCAGTACTAAAGAATGGAGGTGGTGTGATTGTGGATGGGATGTCTCTCTCTCTCTCTCTCTCTCTCTCTCTCTCTCTCTCTCTCTCTCTCTCTCTCTCTCTCTCTCTCTGAGTGTGTGTAAAATCATAATAAAAATCACATCTTCTTCTACTGTAATGCTGAATGGTCTTTTCTAATGCAGTCCCATGCTTGGAAGTAAATCCCATGGATTTCAATCAATGGAACTCCAGTGCTGTATTTCTGTGGAGAGAACTGGCTCTCCTCAGAGAAAAGAAATGAAGAAATTTAATGTGTATTGCCTCCTCTGCAGCTTCAAAATCTTCTCCGGAAAGTTCTCCAGAACTGTGACATTGGATTCTACTTGTCAAATTTTATTTTTGAGTAGACACAGGTAAAATATTGATGTCGGATTTTTCTGCTACCTAGTGAAAAGCAATTTAGGACCATGAGTCCATGAAGCAGTCATTGCTTATTTTGTATACAGATCTCCAGTTCTATTTGACTGGAATAATCTGTAATTTCACCAGTTGATGTTTACTATGCAAAAGAGCATAATAGCATCTGTATCTTTCTATTAGCACATGCCAAGGTACCCCTACAGGTTACAGAAAAATAAATGAACCTCTGGCTACTAGCATGTTTGAACTATGGTTTCACACAGGCAGCCATGTCAATTTCTTTCTTACAGGATTTTTTTGGTTATTACAATGTGATGTCCTGCTGCAGATCCATAAACTGACATCAGTTGAAAGAGTTATTGGCATTGTGCTTTGAAATTTTAAATTTTAAATACACTATATGTGATGACAAAAATCAAATGCTAATATATAGAACTGTGAATCCTTCTTAAAATTGGGAGACAAAGCAAGGAACAGATTGGCATGGGACACTGAGATGGTTTCCTTGTATCCATGCCCCAAAGCATTGATCTGCCAACTCTCATTAATGGATGAATCTTTTTGTAGTACTGCTTATTAGTACCAAGTAAGGAGCAAATTTACCTTTCCATCCTTTGCCTCTTGTTTGAATCCAAAGAAAGCTAATTCCACCTTTTCCAACAATTATCCTCAAATGTATAGCTGCACATCTGTTTGGTCTGCTTCTAAATGAAGACCTGCTAACTTCAAAATGCTTTCATGCCAGCAGCACGTAACGTTGCCTAGTGTGTGCACTCTCAAGATTAAGTCTTGATCTCTGTAGGCCAGTATCTCTTTTGTGTGACAGAAAGATGCGGGGAGAAATAAAAGGACAGGAGAGAAGCTTTCCCTATAACACTGCCAGATTTATTATTGATACTTCTGGCCCTGTGAATACTTGCAGCCAATCACAAACACACAACAACAAAGCCAGAAAGGAAGACCAAGATAGAAATTATGGAAATTCTTCAAGGTAAACACATAAATACCTTATATATAAGAGCAGGATATAATGATATCATAGTGCAGCCCAATGTTTAAGAGCATGCAACTAGCTGTGTGAAGAAATGGGAATTGTGGAAGAACACCATGGAAAAAGTGTGTGGGGATTAGATGTGCCAGTTTTCTCCCATGTATGAAATAGGGCTGGTGCGCTGGAAATGTTGATATCCATCTTAATTTATTTCCATGGAAGAAAAGCAATTCTTTTATTCCTTCTCATTTCTGTTGTTAGAAGACATATCCTTCTGAGGCCTTTTTTTAAAATTCTAACCTAGATCACATGAGATAAAAGAAATAATAATGCAATAACTTATGAAAGAATTTAAATCAAAACAAATGTTCCCAACAAGAACAATAAAGTCAAGGGCATCTTGACAATTATATTCTACATATCAATATCTGAGCTAGTGATAGCTCATTAAACTGTATCACAAAAGACTGATTTACATATTACTCTTTAATAGTATGATTTAGTTTTGGGGTGAAATGCAGATGTGTAGCATTTGTTCCATTGCCCCCCAAATCATATTTTACATTCAAGGGGATCAGTAACTACTCTTCTCAACCACAAGTGGCCACAAGGAAGTATTAGTCATCTTGTCATCCCATTTGTATTCGCTAATCCTGCATTCAGTAGAAACGTGACTGTTGAGGTAGTCTTCTTTAACCTAATGCGATTGTACAGAATTTCACAAGCATGTTGTGCAATTCCTTTGCTAAATAAAATATAGATCACTGAGGAAAAAAAGCCATGGTGGAGGGTTGTTGAAAACAAAGCCACTCACCCCAAAATTATGACCAACTTTTCAGCCCCCTGAAATGTTTACAGAATATTGCTCTTCAGTGGTGGGATTCAATTTTTTTTACTACCGGTTCTGTGGGCATGGCATGGCAGGCATGGCAGGGGAAGGATACTGTAAAATCTCCATTCCCACCCCACTCCAGGAGAAGGGTATTGTAAAATCTCAATTCCCTCCCCACTCCTAGGAGAAGGTTACCACCGGTTCTCCGAAGTATTCAAAATTTCTGCTACCAGTTCTTCAGAACTGGTCAGAACCTGCTGAATTCTACTTCTGTTCCTCTTGCTATATGCTTTATACATCAACCATTTAAGGAAGAAGGTGGGATACTTTTTCTATGTCCACCAGTAATGGTGCTAATGTGATTGCCATTTTCTCCCAATACATGTATTGGTACAGAACCATGTAGATAGATACCAGGGTAAAATACAACAATGCCCCCTTCTGTGCCTATGAGAAACTTGTGCTGTGTCACTTTCATCACTTGCTCCCTGACAACACTCAAAGTCACAAACAATATATTTCATGTCTGCCACTGGTGAGGCAATGAATTCAGAACACAGAAGTGACTTTCAATTGCTTTAAATCTTTTGACTCTCAATTGCTTTAAATCTTTTCTTGGCATTGTCCACCTTCTCCCTTTTGACCTTTTTGTAAAGGTTAAAGACATAGACCCCCACAGATGTCATCTCATACATTATCTTTACAGACAATTTTCTCCTCCTTTGCCAATTCTGTATGACTTTGGAGGCAGTAGTGTTTACCCACTCAAAAGTCCTTGACATTGTCAATCCTATAATAATGATTTTGACAATAAAAGCATTGTCTTTTTCTTGTTGGGGTTACCTGTGATAAAAAATGCCTGCCTATAAAATGCCAAGATCTTCTTCAAAGGCAAGTATTTGTGAAAAGTCTTTTCTGTGGAAATATCCTTCTTATGATGAAAATCGGCAGCTTTACTAATTACCTTTTGTATAGAAATGCAGAATCTTATCAAAATTGACTCTCTCTATTGAAATTGACCAGATGATATTTCTCTCTCCTCACCTAGATTTGGCTGATCGAACACTCGGCTAAGTTGGTTCACACTTGGTGAAGTCCATACAGTTCTCTATTCTGAGTAATGGGGATCCCCACCCACAACATGCATTCAACTTTTAAATCATTCCTATACCTCTAAAATAAAAGAGAGAGCATCCATCGTTAGTTTCACAGAATCATTTGTCTCAATGTCCTTAGAAATAAAATTCAAATGATTTCTGCCTCTTGTTATGAATTACATCTATGACAGAAATAGTATTCTACCTCTGAATCTATAGCATTGATAGCATTCAGTAGCACTCTAATTCCTAATAAGTCTTCCACATACCTGTATCCCTTCCATCTAAACCCCCACTGGATACAGTCGTCTAAGAATAGGATAGGAGTGATAGACATATTCATCAGTAAATGAAAAGACTAACCAAGCTTTGCTCCACTTCATGTGCACCTATCAATGAAAATGAGGCCTTTTAGTTTATGGTTACATGAAAAACAATTTAGGAGTAAGTTGGATGATACCCCTGATTTCTGTCAGACATAAAACAGTTTTGAAATTGACCTTTAAGTACAAAAATGAAATTTTCTGAATTTTCTTAATCATACAAAGTATAAATCCAGTATTTCCTTGTGCTGAAATAAAAGTGTGGGGTTTTGTTCAAAAATTTTCTCTTTATTTCTAAATCTACTACGTTATGCAAAACTCTCAGGCCATAGGAATAGATGAAAGAAGAAAGAATGTTGTGGTTTCCCAATGCTTAATAAAAGTCAGGGACAGAGTTAGGATTCTATAGAAGAAAAATGTCTTCTGATTGAAAAAGTTTGGGAACTGCTGTCCTAAATCATTCTGGGAACCAATCCCAGATTACACCTTTGTTTACTGAAGCCCTTTGGGAAATGAAGCATAAGAAACAATGTCTTGAGCATTGGTGAATGAAGTTGGCATCATTTAGGTTTTGTTTGAGGACATCACTATTTACATATGTTGATAAGCTTCACATCATAAGTTAGTACACACTGTGACTCCTTGCCGACATTGAGCCATGAGACATGTCATTACAGCAGAGTGAAAAATGCAACCTGATTGCTGCTTAATATGGCTCTGAAATGCCAATGAAGTTCCTAAAGCTGGGGGAAAAATGAGTATATTCAAAATCAGCTAAGATGAATAGGGTAACAAGGCTTATCTGAAGACTTGGTTTTGCTAGTGCATTTTTATTTGGCCATTTAGATGCTAAACCAAGGTAAACCAAGGTAAACAAGGTAGCACCTGTTAAAAGTTCAGGAATTCAGCTGCCATCTCTCCCCTCCAGTAAGAATGATGGAACTGTAATCAAAAGATGTTGAAAGTTAACAGGTGTCTACAAGGGGAGATATTCTTTCCTAAGAAATGAAGGTGAACACTGTGACTATGACATGTATTTTAAAAGGGGAAGGGCTTCAGTCACATTGTTACACTGACAATCTTTACTTTTTACAGATACATACAAACAAAACATCCTGTCTGATGTTGCCCCTGAAACTCACCCTGTTTCTACATTTTATAAGAATATACTTGGGCAACTCATGCCTAACTCCTAAGTTAATTTTGATTGCCCACTCCATTAAGATGGGATAATTTCTACAAACTGGAGTCATTAAAAAAAAAATTCAAGCTGGTTTTGCATCTTTAAAACTTATTCAATTCCTGTTGAATTGTTTTAAAATGAGCATTTAAGATTCGTGGGTGTGCATACAGTAAATATGCACGTACGTATGTGTATGTATGTTCGAAGAACTACAGTACATTATAACATTCTGAGAAACATAAATACCCAATGATGTCTATATTTTGATTCATACATTGACTGAGGCAATACAAAATGAGTGACATTTTATGAAAATGCAAAGCCACTTCCTTTAGTTAAAATAATAACAACAATCAGGGCTTATCCACACTGCTTGATTGCCCCATCACCAAAACAGGCCAGACAACTGTTTCTGGAAGAATAGTAGCAGATGCTATCATCCTTCATTAATTCCCCACTCACCTTGAAAGCACCTCAGGGCATGTTTTATTTTTCTGCTCCACTTCTGAAGGATGCTTTTCCCTGTTCCATTGCCTAGAGTGCTCCTGTTCAATGAGCGCTTCAGCATGTTGCAAGCCAAACTCAGCAGTTCATTGTTCTTTTGCAGAAGAATGGCTGCTCCTTCAACTGAGCTAATGCTTCTCATACATTCTAATTGGTTTTATATGTCCCCTTAAGAGAAGCTATGAGAGGAAATCTGCCTGGAGCTAATGGGCGAAAGGAAGAAATGCCATAGTGCCAGTCCCAGACTTCAAACTTCATCTGAGTTAGATAAACAATAAAATAACTTTTACTGTCCAAGAAAGCTGTAAATGCATCAATTCCCATTTCAGCCTCCAATAGACTTGAGGTGCTTGAATGGGATCATCAAACAGAACTAGAAAAACAAAGTTATTTTTCTCTGCGTCTTGAAGAGATTTTTTAAACTAAGGTATATCATCCCCCCCCCCATTTGTGACCCTTCATGGTTTTCAGCACCCTTTCTAATTCATTTGTCATTCTTGAATAAAATAAGACTATGCATAGACAGAACTAGCAGAAGCTGTTCCTCTATGATGGCTCCATTGAAATTATGATTAAACAATGTCTTTGTATGCATCCAAGAATGATGCAGTTGGAGCCATCTTATCAGTGCCTTTAGCATTCTGCCTATGGATGAGAGGACACTCTGAGAAAGCTTCATAGTCTTAAGCAAAACAAAGGGCATCTTCAGAGTAATTGGTCCTCCAGTGTGGCACAAGATATGTTTAATCTCTCAGACCTGCATCTTTCTTTCAGGCCTAGCACATTCCCCTCAGCAGGTGTTAAATTATTTCCACTTGGTTGTCCTTGTTGTTTAGGTGCCTTTATCAAAATTACCTTCACACTGTCACAGCCTCCCTAATTTTAGATCCACATTTTGCTTTGATACTGATCATAGCAAAGCAACAACAACAACAAAAAAGGCCTTGGTTGTAGTAAACACTTTCTGACTCAGCAGCTGTTCAGGAATGTTCCAATAACTTCTAGAGCAAAAGAAGTTCTAAAAAGATCTTCTAACATCAAAGGAAAGTTTGAGGCAGGATTGGATAATTTTACTGCAGCTGCTAAACTCAAGAACCTTTCTTGGTCTTGGTGCTTAGTTAACAGATATCTTAATGATAGATTTATTGGTCCAGATGGCCAAGGTTTTTTTTAGAAATGAGATAACTATTTCTAGAGTATTTTTATACTAGAAAATCCTTTGGAAAATCGGCTTTCTCTGAAATGTTTTTCTTGACTAGCCTCTTGTGTCCACATCTGATATCAAAGACTTTGTTTCTTAATTTAGGCTTGGAAAAATTCTAGAGGAGATTTTATTCCCCTGAAATTACTAAGGGAGAACTAGGATTCCTGGGCTCCACTCTTGGATGTATTCTTAATCCATATTAATATGTTTTCCAAGTTTATCCTATGGTATAAAAATAGGCTGGAATCCACCAACTAAAGATCCTTCAATATGATTAACATAAACAATAATCTATATGCCAAATATTTCTATCTACTATACACATTGGATTGGATAGAAAATAACAAGAATAGGAAAAAAACTTCATTGAGGCCAGTTTTAGATGATACCAATCAATTCTTGACCATTGTCTGATCTCTATCAAATATGCTTTCCAGCCTAGAGATTCCCTTTTCATTATATTTGATTTCTAACCAACTTTCAATTTTATTTTTAACAATGAGACTATGGTAAAAATTAAGGAGATTCTTAATAGTTAAAATATTACTTCACATGCACTCTATTTCAGTACCACCTTGATAGTCAGGGGAAGACATCTCTTTGTAGTTGCTACTACCCAGAGGTAGGTGAGGCAGAGTGCATTCTAGTTTCCCTATTTTTTTACTCGTATATTATGAATATTAACCTAGTAATCCTGACCCTTTCTGTATTCATTCATCATCCCTCTGAATTAGCAAGTCAAGTAGTTACAGATATTTTATATTCATATGAAGTTATAATCCATCTCTCAGATCTATGTCTGTACAAATTTATCCTTTTTTTCTGGAGGAAAACCTAGTTATAAACTCTCAGAAAACTAAAGTAGGTACAGAAAACTATGATAAAATATATATTTGGTAACTTCATTAGAATGCTATCAAGCAGGTGTGCATTTATAAACACCTTGGAATGCTGTTCCTGGTCTCACTGTCCTGGAGAGAACTTTTTTTTTATACCTGGCAAGTATCTGGCATCACTTTTTATCTGTTTTTTTTCTTTCTCTTATCTTTGATAATGTATGTACCTCCAGCATTATTATCTTTGTGTTTTGCTTTCCTCCCTCTTTTTTGTGATTAATTAAAAAACACTGAAATGAATAAAAGAAGAAGAAAAAGAAAAAGGTATTATGCAGCCTGGCTCTTCAAATATCATGAGATTTTTCTGTACAAAGGGAGCTTTTTTTATCCTTTGCGAGATGCAAAATCTTCATAGCGAAGGTCATTTCTCAGTTTCTCTATGATGTCCAAGAGTGTACTTTTAGAAAGCTTGAAATCCTTGAAGTTGTCCCTCATTAAAGGTATCTTTGTATTCTCAACATGTATTAGGAATGCTGTTTTGCATTTAGAGATGAGATTGGTTACTCTGGATGCTAGAGCTTTGTACTACCTTTTAAACTTTGGCTAATATTCTTCCCCCAGTAGATCTGGTCCTACAAGTTCTTAGACTTTAGATCAATCTACCTTAAAAAGTTATTGACAAATTTCACCACCTAAGTTCATTGTTGGTGACCCTCTGTCCAATAAGCTTTGAGAGTAGCAGAATTATTCTTAAGCAGTGTGTCTGGATATTGAGCTTTAAATTTATTTAAGTGTAGCTTTCTGCCATGCATCCTGTGAAGTCTGTACAAATACATACAAGCGAGCTTCCTAGCTATCCTCCATTATAGTTTTGAAATTTTTCTTGGCCATGCCTTTTGGTGTTTTGTTGGGCTTCTATAATACACAGCACCAGTACACATGTACACCTGTTCCTATGGGGACAGAACAGCAGTGTCCATGAGCTACAGTATGTGCTCCCTCTGCAAGGAATGCTGGATAACTTTTATCCATCCTATCCTCTGAAGAAATTCCCTTGTTAAGAGCCACAGTAACACAGTGGTTAGAGTGCAGCACTGCAAGTGCTTCTTCTGCTGACTGCCATCTGACTGCAATTTGGTAGTTTGAATCTCAATAGACTCCAAGTTGATTCAGCCTTCCATCCTTCTGAGGTGGGTAAAATGAGGAACCAGATTGTTGGGGGCAATAGGCTGATTCTGTAAACTGCTTAGAGAGGGCTGTGAAGCAGTATATAAGTCTAAGTACTATTGCTACTAAATAGCATGACTTCTGTTTGTCACTTATCCTATCTGAACATTATTCTCCTGAGTGCTCAATTATGTATCTCTATATACACCATTCAAAAAGGGATGTGGTGGCTCAGTGCCTAAGATGCTGAGCTTGTCGATCAAAAGATCGGCAGTTCAGTGGTTTGAATCCCTAGTGCCGCATAGCGGGGTGAGCTCCCATGACTTGTCCCAGGTTTTGCCAACTTAGCAGTTCAAAAGCACATAAAAAATGCAAGTAGAAAAATAGGGACCACCTTTGGTGAAAAGGTAACAGCGTTCTGTGCACCTTTGGTCTTTAGTCATGCCGGCCACATAACCACAGAAACCTCTTTGGGCAGCGCTGGCTCTTCAGCTTTGAAACGGAGATGAGCACCGCCCCCTAGAGTTGGGAATGACAGAAAAGTATGGGGTAAAGGGAAAAAAGGAAAAAAAAACTTCCAAAGATGACACAATTGCAGCCTTAACTTTTTGCTTTTGCATACTCAGTATGTACTAGTCATTTCTATAAAAACAAATTGTTTAATTAGCAGATCCCAAAATCAGAATTTCATTTTTTTTCTATCTTGAGCACAAAATCTAGAAGTGGTTTCCAAATCAGATTTATTCTTTTATTTGATTAAAGCCGTTAATTAGACCACCTCTGATAGCTCCATCAGTTTTTCCAGCCATTCATCCTTTGTAGGAATTAGTGTTTCTTTCCATTTTTGCCCATAAAGCATTATCGCTGCTGGCAACCTTTCAACAAAAAGGTTGAAGATTTTTTTTCAGGTTCTTTACCCAATAAATGTAAATGGAAAAATTTGGGGGGGGGGAGAGGAATTATTATGATTTTGCGGTGTCTTATGGTCACATGATCACCATTTGTGACCTTCCTTGCCAGCTTCTAACAAGCAAAGTCAATAGGGAAGCCAGCAGAAAGTAAAAAATGGTGATCACATGACTGCTGGACACTGTGACTACATGGAGTTTACCTAATGATGACAACTGGGATTGCCACAAGTGCATTTGTATGTTGCTACAGCCATATATATTTAGGTAAATCTATATCTACATATCCATATCACTTCTTTTTTATAAAAGAAAAATAGGAGGCCTAGGAACAGGGGAGACACATGGTCCCCTGTACTCCAATTTAATTATCTTTCAAGTTTTTGTCAAAGTACTTAAGTTGGATAGCATGAGCAAAGGACAGGAGCAACTTAAATTGTAGATATGGTTATGCCTTTAGGAAGAAATAGTATCCTATGTTGACTAATGTATATTAGTAGAGAGGCAAAATGGTGTTTTCATTAATTCGGGTGATAATAAAACTCCATGCTCTTATATTTGTTTCTCCTGATGAAAACAGATATGAGGCTCTGCAACCAACTAGAGACTTAACAAGGAGTGTAGTTAAAGCTTGGGGTGCAGGAATAGGTCTATGTGAAAAACATATTTCTTTCTTCACATTTTTTTTGGCAAAGCATGAAAGAAGCTCTGGAAGGCCTTTGAAAGTTTAAACTTATCCTTGCTTAATTCAGAGGAGAAAACTAGCATTCAGTTTTAGGTTTTGCCGGAATGTTTTCTTGTTAGTAAGCTTCTTAGAGTTCTTGCCTCTTGTCCTTTCCTGTCAATCTTAACTTCCAGTTTCTGCTTTTGCTTAGATAAAAGCTGTTATCCTTAGTTGAAGACTTTCTAGTTCCTTGTGGGGTTTTTTTCTGCCTCTTCCCTGTCAACTCCTTGTTTTTTTTGATGTTTCATTGGTGGGGACTCAGCTGATAACCTTAACACTGACTATCTATCTGTGAAAGGAAACTCTTGGAGCATCATCCAACATCCCACAAGCTGCGGAAGTTAGGTTTGTTTCCATTAAACAAACAAACCTTCCCCTATACATCCTATATTCAGCTATGCATAATTTTGAAGAAGATGTAGGTTTTGATCATTTGTTTGAAAGTCTATTTTGAAACAGCTTCTTTGGACAATGCCTATATTTATAAAAGGAAGCAAAAACCTGCCGATCTACAGATGCTTCTTCTGGCTGCAATGACCACAGGTGTCAAAGCACTTTGATGAAGAAAATGGTGCAATCTTTCTATCTCAGTGAGGTGAACAGCATCAGCTCTGTGTAGAAAAAGTCTCACTGAGGCAAAAACTAGCTCTCTTATACATCTATACCTCATATTTTTGTGTGGGTAAATTTTCCAGATGAAATTTTTTGCACACATTTTACCAACAGATACCCACAAGTCTTGTTTCCAAGCATATATTGGTTTGTGTTCCATGTTGAGGCAAAAACAATGGACATTGGGAAATGCCATCAATTTCTGGGATGAATGGAGTCAGTGAGTGTACTTTTCTTCAAAATAAATTAATGGTTCATACTCCCACACCATTCAGTTCCAAGAAGGCTCCACCCCCATTTGCATTATTCAGCTGACCCTGGGTACATAGACAAACCTCCAAGTGGCCTCAACAACTCTTTCAAAGAATGCAAATGACCAGCTATCTGAAAGGAATATAAAACCTTCCATTCCCCACCATTGAGTCAGAGCTGAAGAAGCTTCTTGGATGAGAAGCAAAATGTCTTCAAAGAAAAAACAAGAAAGTCCAGGTGCCTCCAATTGCATCTTTGGGACAACCATGACCTGGATGGCTGAGAATCTCTATAGACAGTTATCTATGCATTTTGGGCTGAACACCCTTCGAATGATGTGGGAATATGAATAAATTTCCAGGAAAAAAATAACAGATTACAGGAACCATTTGTGCTTCAGCTTGAGATGCAGACAACACAGACTCATCCCCAACAGCCTGTGCCTGTGCTCAAGATCAAAGGGATACAGGGCAGAGAAAAATATCCTGCAGAAAGCATACCTCCACAACACAGTCTTTTCAGCTGTTCCAAGAAGGCTTCATACCCATTTGCACTACTCAAGGACACAGACAAACTCCAAGTGGCCTCAATAACTCTAAAAGGAATGCAAATGACCAATTATCTGGAAGGAATATGAATCCTTCCATCACCATCCAGTCAAAGCTGTAAAGAGGGTCCTTGGATGAGAAGCAAAATGTTTTCAAAGAAAAGACAAGAAAGTCTAATTGACTCTTGAGAAAGCACCTTTGAGACAACCACAACCTGGATGACTGAGAAAAAATTGTGTTCATTTCATGAATATAGTTTAGTTTGACTTTACCAAGGCAAAAGTTACTGAAGCTTTACTACAGTTTGAATGGAGAGGCTTCCAGGGACCATTTTTTTTCCACTAAAAAGTTTTATTGGTCACAAATATACAAATATAATGCTTACAATATGTTGAATTTTCAATTATCTTCCCAGATAAAATATTTTCCTCAAATTTTCTTACACACAGCCATACTTCTCATTTTAAAATAGCATAAAAAAGAAAAGGAAAAAAAGGATTCGGAATAACCAGAGTAATAACATATCTTATCAGATTAGAAAAAAATAACTATCAATTGGATTAAGGTTAAACAGCTTTAAAAAAACTAGTATGAGAGATGTCAGCACATTACTAGATGCTTTCAGAGAGAGAGTAAAAATATCAAAAATTAAATAATTAGATAATCCCTTTCTTATCACTTCTTGATTCTGGATCTCAGGACTCTGGCTTCGGCCTGACCCAACCCCTGGGCCGCCATGGCACCACCGACTCCCGCACCCTGATCCTCCAATACCTCCCCTTCCTCGGTTCCTGCCACAT
>JAOYMU010000010.1:138535-149907 GCA_025802295.1 Psammodynastes pulverulentus
GAAAGCCGGAGCCGAGCTTCCGGAAGCTCGGCTCCAGCTTTCGGAAGGGCCCGAAAGGCGCCTGCGCAAGACGCTCAGGCTGGCGTTCGGGGCGAGTTCGGAGAAAAGGTCCCGGAACGCCGTTCCGCCGCGTTCCGGCAGAAAAAAAGCCCTGTATATATATATGATCCTTACTGTAAGGAAGACAAATGTTTAATAGTTGTATAATCACTTCAGTCTTCTTTGCACGTGAACAATACTAAAATTAATCGCAATAGTAATAAGGGGCTGCCATCTACTCCATTTCATATGTAATTGAGGGTATTTGCAATAAAAGAAATCAAAACAGACAGAAATTATACACTTAGCCTATTTTCTATTTTTCTACGCTTAATTTTAATTACTACAATAAATACATGAACATACATATTTTTAAAAAAATAATTCAAGGCAAGCTTCTAGCAGAAAACTACACATTGTTTAATTGCATATGTTTAGACTGCACCTGAATATTTAAGTACTATTTTACTTTAAGTACCAGACAGTGAGGAATATAAAATTCTAGGAGCTGTTCAATTTGAGCAGTCAGATAATATAAGTACTTTTAATCACAATGTCAGAAGCAAATTAACTTTATTTCCATAGAGTTTCTTTTAAGTTATTTTTGTTCCTTTTTTTCAAGAAATCTTCAAAGCAGTTTACAGTAAGAAAAACAATAAAAATATATAAACATCACACAAAAACATTATAAAATACCAAGCAATCCAATCCAAATAAATAACAATGGTAACAATGATGTGAACTATTATTTATTAATAATAATATTTTGTAATTCCATTTTGCTGTCATTATCAAGCTCATAAACAGTCTTTTGTTTCTTTTGTAATCCATTCTATACTTTAAGGAAAAAAAAACCCCTCAAAACACAATAAATTCCACCAAGAATGAATGGATGGATGGATGATGATGAAGATGATGATGATCAACCTTCAAGTACGTATCAATTCATCTATAATGCTAAGTATCCACTCAGTACATATTTGTCTTTTTCTACATTTCTATTTTTGCCAGTAACTGGAACTGTATTCAGTGGCTGTAACTCCCAACTTACAAATGTTCTAGTATGCATTATTTAGAATTGTAATTATAATTAAAAAATGTAACCTTTACCCATAAAGAAATGCCTGGTTCACCAAAAACAGAACAATGAAGGTATGTCCCATAAATTGACATGGGCTCTATTGGATTGCATTTGAAGCTATTCATTTAAATATATAATCATTCATCAGACCAGTTTAATTTGAATCACTTTAAACTAAAAAAATTCTGCACAGTTCTTTTTTTATCTAAAAAGCTAGTTTGGTGTTATGTTTAGGCAACAGGCTAGAAAGTGGGAGATTGGGAGTGGTAATCCCACTTTGGGCACAAAGACAGTTAGGCGATCTTGGGTGAACCACTTTCTCTCAGCCCTAGGAAGGAGGCAATGGCAATCTGCTCTTGAAATCTTGTGAAGACAACTGCAGGAATTAGTCCAGCCAGTTACCAGAAGTCAATATAGACTTGTAGGCCCTGAAATAACAACTAGAACCCTATAAACCTTGATAAAAAAACCTTGATAATAAAACCCAGTTTATTAATTGTTAATATCACATTGTGAAAGAGAAGCAGTATCTTACCCCAAAATTTTAGTCACAATCATTGAGGCTCGATTTCCCATTCCCCTGCCTATGGCAACTTGAGAACATGTCAAGAATGCTTCGTGAGTTGACATTTGGCTTCCCTCACTTTCTGAAGGTGACTGTGCAAAGCAAAAACAGTTTGAGTACAGGTATAGATTTTAGGGGTGTAACTCCCCAGGCTTTGTTGGGTTGTCTTCATGGAATTTAGCTATGTGGCGGTCAGCTTGGACATTTCTGCTCTTTACCCAAAATGCCTCTGATAAGGAGTAGCCCTTTCACTTGATTAGGTATTGGAACTGTCTCTTGTGCCACCTTGAGTCGAGAATTTGTTGCACCTCATAATGGGTTTCTCCCCCTTCCAGTAGGTGGTGCCAGATTAGCAGTGCCCATCTTACTGCAAAACCCTCTTTTCCCCATGCAGCCCATCACCTCTCTGTGTCTGTGAGTTTGCAGGAGATGTAGGCACAGGGTTGTAATTTTCTTTGGCTATTTCTTTGGAGTAGCACTGCTCCCACTGCCACATCACTGGTGTCTGCCTGGATGACAAAGGGTTGTTTGGGGTCAGGATACTTCAGCACTGGTTCTTTTGCAAAAAGTTCTTTTAGTGTTTTGAATGCCTTTTGGCAGGTTAGGTCCCACTGTAGAGGTTGTCCTGAGTGGGTTTTCATCCCTGGGCCCCCTGTCTTTAGGAGGTCTGTCATGGGTTTGGCAATTTTCATGAAGGAGGGGATGAATTGCCTGTAAAAGTTTGTGAATCCTAGGAAGATTTGTAGCTGTCTGTGGGTGCGAGGGGGCTGCCAGCCTAGGACAGCTTATACTTTGGCTGGGTCCATCTCTATGCCCTCATTTGACAGTCAGTAGTCCAGATGGTCTGGCCATGCATGGTGAAATTCACGTTTTGACAGCTTGATGTACAGAAGTTTTTCCAGTATCTGGCAGACTAGGGGTATGTGGTCCTCCATGGTCTCAGTGTAGATGAGGATGTCTTTCAGATAGACAAGGACCCCCTTATAGAGGTGCTTATGCAACATCTGAAATAAACACCTCGATCCGAAAGGCATTACTTTAAACTGGAAGCTCCCTAGGGGACAGTTGAATGCTGTTTTCTATTCACCTTGCTCCCTGATATGGACTTGGTAGTATGCTTCTCTAAAGTCTAATTTAGTAAAGACTTTTCCCTTGGCTAGGTGAGACAGCATATTTTTCATGAGAAGGAGGGGGGTATAGATTGTGTATATGCATGCAGTTTTTACCTCTAACATCCACACATAATCTCATAGTTCTATCTTTTTTTCTTTAAATAGGACTGGGGTTGAAACCTGTGGCTTGACTGGCTTGATGAACACCCTTTGCTAGGTTTTTGTCTATGTATTTGCACATTTCTTGCATTTCCCTGGGCATCATGGGGTACAGTTTGGGTTTGGGTAGTTTTGTCCTGGAGATGAGTTTGATGGCACAGTCTGTCTCACATGGGGGGGGGGGTAGGATATTGCACTTGACCTCACTGAACACTTCTGCAAGGTCCTGATATTCTTTAGGGATCTGTTTGACCTCTGGGGTTTTGACAGAGGTGGCTGCCAATTGTTCTGGAGGGGCCTTTGGAAGGGTTTCCTGTGTGAATGATGCTTTTATTTGCTGGTGCAAGATGGGTTGGGGTCCCCTAGCTATCCTCAGCCTCTGGGTGCCCCCTTCCCACCAGATCATCGGACCCCACTATTCTATCCAAGAGACCCCCAGTATGACTACGTCTGTCATTTTGGAGGCTATTATGAATCAAATTGCTTCCCAGTGGTCCGCTAGCTCTAGCCCCACTGGTTCGGTCAGATGGGTGGTGTAGGGCCCATTGATCTGTTCAAATCTGATGAAGTGGGCCAGTCCCTTTGCTCTAATAGCCAGTTTCAGGACTGTGGTTAGGTTAATCAAGCATCTAATGCAGCCTGAGTATATTAGGGCTTGAAAAGTGCCATGGGTCCCTGTTTTGGGGGCTGTAAGGCATATAGGGAGATGAAGGGTGGATTGTTTAGCTGGCCATCAGGTCATTTCCCCCTTCATCTTCACTATCATAGGGGTCCAGCGATTGGTCGTTGTGGGCTGGAGTTCCCCTTCCCCCAGAGGGCCTTTTGGGATGTGTCAGCTGCATGCCTAGGACCTCTGGGTGGTGGTTCTGGCTGGGGTCACGCATGCTGATGCAATATGGCCCATCCCTCTGCATCTGTAGCATTTCAACTGGCTTTGTGGGAGGGTTGGTTTTGGGACCAGCTGTGCTGATGCAGCTCCCATTGGCTAGATGGTCTCCGGTCTGGTTGGCCTCTCTCCTTGGTATCCAATTGCTTCTGCATGTCATTGATGTGTAATCCGCTGTCAACTTTTATGGCTACTCGGAATTACTCAGAGAGTAATGTCCTGGAATGTCCTGATAGGTGGTTATTTGGGCAATTTGCTTGTCCAGGCTCAATCTGAAAAAGTGAATGAATAGCTGCTCTGGCAAAGGGGGTAGCTTCCCACGACTCTCCTGAATTCACAGATGTGTTCCTTAATAGGTTACCCCTTTAGGTTTCAAAGCTCATCCTCTGCATACTGATTCTCCTCCTCCTCCTCCTCCTCAAATCTGGCTTCTAGCTCTTGTAGGAAGTCATCATGTTGGTCCCTGTATACCTGTGCTTGATGTGCTTAGTGATCTTACTTGGCTCTAGTTCATAGAGGGGGGGCGCCCACCTTGGGTGGCTTGCCTGTTGTGCGGAGGAGCCACTGGCAGCAGTCTCAGGCTCATTCTCCGTCTGGTGGGTTGAGAAGGGGGGCTGCATTCCCATCTGCTTCTCCTCACTTCAAAAGGCTCCGTTGCAACCCCCTCTCTTTTGGGCAGCACAATGGACCTTCATCACAAAGGGTGGTTTGATCAAATTTCTCCCTCAGCTGTTCTAAGGATCCCCCCAAGGGTTCCATCAGAATTTTTGGGAGTCTGGTCTGTTCCCAGTCCCACATCCATTCCAGTCTCCCTAGCTCGCTCAGAGATTTCCCCTAGCCCTAGACTCTTGGGTGGGGGAGTTCAACTTCAGCTGCTTTAGGGACTTTTTTCCACTAATACTCATCCCTTTTTGTTTTGGTCACTGAGATGGACATCTCAGTTTGGATGTCCAGGAAGGGCTGCAATTTGGTTCTGATTGGGCTGTTGGTTCCTGGAATCCCTGGGTGAGGGCAAGTTCTACCTTGATCTGGGTTGCCTGGAGCAGGCTCTCTTCAAATAGTCCACCCTCTACCATGGTAGCCTAAGTTTCTCTCCAGTCACCCCAGGTGTCGAGATAGTGAATAGAGTCTGGGACATTTTTATTAGTTTTGAGAGAGTTGGCTTGCTGTCAGGGTTCCAACCAATACTTTAATTAAATCATGAGCCTCAGGCCAAGCTTCAAAAGAAATCCAGTTATTTATTAGGAGCTTCATGTCAGCACAGACCAAATGAAACCAACTCTGACCTCACTTAATTCGTGCCTTAGTTCTTACCCTGTTTCCCCCTCCCCCAAGGTGTGCCATCAGTAACATTACCCAATGAAGCAATTTCATGGGTTGTAGAAGTCACTCCTTTCAGTCACCGTGGATCTCCATGGAGATGGGCTTGACATTGACAGCTGGAATGTGCTTGTTTTGACTGAAATGCAAGTTCCTCGATGCAGCTGCAAGGTTTGATTCCCCATTCCCCTATCTAGGGCAACTTGAGAGCAGGTCAGGAATGCTTCACAAGTTGATATATAGAAGAACAAGGGGAAAGATGCATTATAACACCATAATGCAATCTCTGATCCTTAGTACTTGACTGTGATTCCTTGATATATGTACAAAAGAGGGAAGGCTATGTTCTGATGTCACAAAACATATTTCATCATTTTGGCACCATCAAAGTTTAGAAAAGATACCCAATGATTTCAGAAGTCCAAAATGCCATCAGTCCCATCTCTCATGGCTAATGGTCAGAGATGATGTCATCTATAGCCCCCTAATGACTAGAGGGCCATAGATTTCCCTTCAAGATTTTTCTTTGGAGTAGGTAAATTTGTGTGAGGTCACTTAGATAATCCATGGTGGGAAATTTCTGCTATGAAAGTGCCAAGATTCTTTTCACTGAAGCAAAGAGTCAGTGCAATTTGCCTTGATGAAGCAGTGATTGTTGCTTCAAAGTTTCCTCAATCCCATGTCAATTACCTTGTCACTTGTAAAAGCCTCTTCTAGCTTGGTGTGTTTTTGAGAAGGCTGGAAAAAATTCTTCAGTAGCTGTCAACTCAAATCAGAATCTACTGCTAGTAAATTTGAAAAGAGAGCTTTAGCTTGCATCTCTTAATAGTATTCTTCAACAAAACTCCTAAAAGCTAGAAGAGGCTTCTATACAGTATATATAGATACATTTCCCAGCTTCTACAAGTGCCAAAGAAACTAAAGACAACCTGGAAAATGAAGAAAATGAAAGCAAGATAGGAACTTTGTTTTACTTATAATAATAAAAGTGACATTCCAAAGATCATAGAATTGTTCAAATTGCCCTCTAGAGATAAAAACACTCCATCCATAAGGCTTGAATTTCCACATCAAAAAATCTTTTCTTTGTCCCCAATTTTTAGTTTTAGCTTTTTGTGAACTTGGGAATTCTCAACCTCAGGGTTGCCCAAAAGGAAGTGTAGATTGGAACAGAAAAAAACTGAATCCAAAAGATTGGATGACCGCTCTCCCCTGCCACACTGTCTTTTCAGCCAAGGTAAATATTTAAAGTACTTTAAAAGTTGTCTTCTTATACTAACAATATTGTACTAGGAAGCACTAGAAAGAAATTCCATCTTTCCTTCCTTCCTGCCTTCCAGCAGTCAACAGCTGTTGCAATTTTGAAAAGATCAGATCACTCATAAAGTTCCAACAAAACTTTGACTGGTCTTATAAGAAGTCAAAATACAAATTATCCCTGTGAAATAATGAAGAACATCACATTGTTTCAGTCCATTAAGTATTCCAGACCTAAAATCAACATGGGCTTTCAAGTAATGATGGGTGCTGTGAAATTCCACCTCATTAAAACAGCACCATTCATTTGTCATTTTCCTATCCAATAATAGAAATGAAAATGACAAATTCAACAACTGTTGGTTTAGTTCTAACCATCAGACTACCAGAAAAGATGTACAAATGTATACAAAGATATGGGAATTAACAGAGGAGACTTTATGGGACAATCTAAATCCAAATACATTTAGGTTTAGATGGGACAATACAGTTTTGGTCACCACGTGGTAAAAAAGATGTTAAGACTTTGGAAAGAGTGCAGAGAACGACAAAGATTATGGGCCTGGAGGCTAAAACATACAAAGAATGGTTGCAAGAATTGGGTATAGCTAGTGTGGTAAAAAAAGGATTAGGGGTGATATTAAAGCAGTGTTCAAATAATTGAAGAGGCTGCCACAAACATTTTCCAATGTTTCCAAATTTCCTAATAGTGGGAACAATTAACTAGTGGAACAGCTTACCTTCAGAAGTTGCGGGTACTCCATCACTGGAAGCTTTTAAGAAGAGACTGGACAGTCACTTGTGTGACATGACATAGGGTCTCCTGCTTAAACATGGGGTTGGACTAGAAGACTTCCAAGGTCCCTTCCAACTCTGTTATTCTGTTAAACTGGAATCACTTCCCAGTCATAATTGAACAACCTTTGGTTTCATTTCCAAAATTGCAAGCAAAAATGAGTTTCTGAAAACCATTTTGAATTGGGGATATTGTTGTCTAGTGGGCATTAGTAATCAAACCATTGCCCAGGTTCAAATGGAGATTACAGTTCCTAAAACTCCTCGAGCAGTATTTTATATTTACATGGGAATGTAAGATTGTCAAAAATACCCTTATTTGTGAAATGAACAGAACTTATTATTTAAAAAAAATATCCAGCAAGTTGGCCGGCAGAATAGTAGACAATTCTTATCTGATAGTTTCCCCAGTACCCTTGTGATGGAGGTTGCTAGTGTTTAGAGATAATGAAGTGCTTCAGGCTATCCATTAATTCTCTGAATGGCTATGCATAGGTGATATAATATAATGCAATCATCACAAGCTTCAATGTAAACTTGAATCTATCTGAAAATGCAATAGGTTTTAGACTTGATGTGGTAGACACTGATGAATTCTACTGATTAACACTATGAAAATTCAGATAAGGTAATTGAATGCAATAGAGCTGTCTAGCTTTATATTATAGTCCTGAAATGTTCACATTTTGTGGTAAAAGTTTTCACTAACAAAACTTCCTGTCACTTGCCAGCCTCGATCCCCCTTTTAAATATAACCACAATTTCAGAAACTGCTGGTATTCAATCTTCAGGAATTTAGGGGAAAATGTTCTGACACCTGTGGAAAAATTAGAAATGTTTTTGCAAGTTAGAATAAATGAACATCATCCTGTATTTGTCCCATTCAGTGTTGTGGTTGTGCTCATTGTTCATAGTACATGGTTGTGATTAGGTTCCTAGGTAGTCCCTATATTGTTTATTGGTTTATACTAGACAACCTGTGACTTATTCAGTTAGGATTTCATGATATTTGCTTATCTAAATAGAGAAAGAGAATGAACACAGTGGGCAAAAAAGCAGTGAGAGCAGGAATAAATTCTGACTTCCTGCCAGTTTCCCATTGACTTTCCTTGTAAGAGCATTGGAAGTGACTGTTATTGACTGCAATAGCATAGATACAGCATAGCATAGCATAGCATAGCATAGCATAGCATAGCATAGCATAGCATAGCATAGCATAGCATAGCATAGATCTCTAGAGCATAGATAGATACATAGATACTAGATATAGCATTCCGTTGGTCTATTTGAGGTATGTTGATTCAAAAATGATTTCTCCATAATGCATCATTTTGCCCAATTGAAGATTACAAAAAATTCAACAGCCACAAGAGTTTTAGTTGTATATAGATAATGAAATGTGTGGCACAGTTTTCCTTGTTTTTCAGGCAACTTGTTCCTTGTTCTGCGCTATCAGCCCATTAGTCAGCACATGAGAAAGACCATGGTGGATTAGAGTAAAGGTCTATTTTGGCAAAGATACAAAAATGAAGCGAAAAGAAAACCAGTTTATGAATTTCATCTCTTGATATATATCACTATAAAAAGGTAAAGGTTCCCCTCGCATATATGCGCTAGTCATTCCCAACTCTAGGGGGCGGTGCTCATCTCCGTTTCAAAGCCAAAGAGCCAGTGCTGTCCGAAGACGTCTCCATGGTGATGTGGCTGGCATGACTAAATGCCAAAGGCACATGGAAGGTGGTCCCTATTTTTTTACTTGCATTTTTTATGTGCTTTTAAACTGCTAGAATGGCAGAAGCTGGGACAACTAATGGGAGCTCATCCTGTTATGCAGCACTAGGGATTTGAACTGCTGAACTGCCTACCTTTCGATTGACAAGCTCAGCATCTTAGCCATTGAACCACTGCATTCCTCGATATATCGCAATCTCCATCTCTAAATACATTATATTATCTTCATATCAATATGCCAAACGTGAAAATCATATGTCAAAAATCTACAGGTAGTTCTCAATCTTGTCATTAAGCAAATGTCACAGTTGTACTGGTAGTCCTCAATTTACAACAGTTCGTTTAGTGATTGCTCAAAGTCATAACAGCACTGGAAAAATGACTTATGGCCATTTTTCACACGACTGTTACAACATCTCATGGTCACATGATCAAAATTCAGATTCTTGGCAACTGGCATGTACTTATGACGGCTGCAATGTTCCATGGTCATGCAATCACCTTTTGCAATCTTCTGACAAGCAAAATGAATGTGGAAACAAGATTCACTTAACAACTATATTACTAATATAAGATTCACTTAACAAATGTCTCACTTACATAGCAACAGAAATTTGGGGCACAACTTTTAGTCATAAGTTAAAGACTACCTGTAAATGCAAATGGGTGAAACTGGAAAAAAGCAAAAGATTGCAAATCACAATCATGTGACTATAAAGACCTCCTCCCTATGACCACATGGAGGGGGGGAACCACATTTTATGATGACCAGAATTTCTGGGCCCATCCTCATTTTGAACAGTTGTTAAGTGATTGATTGTTAAGTTAAAGACTACAAATCTTGTACTGCTATTAGTATGCTAATGGAATATTAAGCAAAGATACCTTAATAGTATTTAACATAAATATTTTTGGTGTTTGGGGTCCCATCCTCCCTTTGCTGTCTCATATAAATAATAATCAGTTTTAGTCCCGTGGAGTGGAGCTCATCTGGAGAGCTCCAGGCATGTTTTTTTTCTCATCAGTTTTTAAATTTCCTTTTGGCAGTACAGTGCAGAAAAATGCAATGATAGAAAAACAATCCTGCTGATCTAATTATTTCTTGGATTTGCCCCCCCCCCTTTGTTTTCTTTTTCTTTTAAGAAATAGACTTTTTTTTTTACTCTTGCCTAAGGAGGCTAAATATACATTCCTCTGAGCACAACTGTATATGAAGAAGAAAATTAAGTTTTTAATACCCTTTCAGGAATAAAGGAGAAGGGATTCCATGTTAAGGTCTATTATATATGAAGAAATGAATAGTTTGATAGCATGGGAACAAAGTACCCGATAACAATGATTAGATTTCTGGATAGATTATATGCCCATATACTTCACATTATGGAATTACTCATTGTTCTTTCTGGAATGAATGAAAGGAAAGAAGAACAATAACTAGGGACGTGCATGGAAATAAAGTAAAATAAAATGTTGAATTGGTATTTACAAAATTCTGTTGATAGAGGTGGGGTTATTTGTTTATCAGATACATCTCCCCATATCATACATCTTGAGCAGAATACAAAAGGAAACACCATATAAAACCATGAAAACACAAACCATCCTCTAGCTGCTTTATCACTGTTTCCAGAAAAGCCAGATTTTAAATATTCTCCAGAAGGCCATAAAAGGGTAACCCATTCTTAAGTCAGGAGAGGAGTCCACATCTGTGCCCATTACTATTATATTTCCTGATAGGACGCAATTTCCAGAAGACACTTCTTGTTCACTCATTTGGTTAGGCAGAACAGACTCAGAATGGGTGGACTCTAAGTTCCCAAGGCCCTAAGCAATTATTCTTATTCTAATTATTCTAAGCAATTATTATAAGAGCCATGGGGGCACAGTGGTTAGAATGCACTACTGCAGGCTACTTCTGCTGACTGCCAGTTCAAATCTCACCAGGCTCACGGTTGACTCAGTCTTCCATCCTTCCAAGGTCAGTCAAATGAGGACCCAGATTGTTGGGGGCAAATGCTGACTCTATAAACTGCTTAGAGAGGGCACTGTGAAGCGGTATATAAGTCTAAGTGCTATTGCTATTGCTATTCAAGTGGGAGCTACTAGAAAACACCTGAAGCTCTTCCAAATAACGTAATCCCCCAAATTCAAAGTTGATTTCAGAGCCACTTTCATTATTAGCGGATCTGTCGAGCAAAGGAGAAGCTGCAGGTCATCCTTTGCTATTGGGAGGAAACAGTTATTTTTCTTGTTGCTGAGTTTGTGGGGATTTACAATCTGATCTCCAGCTACAGTGGGTATGTCTGCCTTCTAGCACATCTCTAGTTTTATTACACTACCCACTATCACTGTCTAGAGCAGGGATGTCCAAACTTGTCAACTTTAAGACTTGTGGACTTCAACTCCCAGAATTCCCCAGCCAGCATA
>JAOYMU010000010.1:371267-383506 GCA_025802295.1 Psammodynastes pulverulentus
CATATTATTTAAAAGGGCAGCCAGGACTGAGGAAACAGTTGGGGGGGTGTTAGTCCGCCGCATTCAGACAAGAATGATCATGGCACGACTGAAAGTAAAAGATTTTTGATTTTTGTACTCGCATGCAAACACGTAGTGATGAGGGACCGAGGTAGTTGCATTTGTGTTCCAAACGGGGGATGTGGATTTGTTGGTTGCTGCAAGTAGCGAAACAAAATTGGGGGAGGGAAGGGAACTAAAATGTTTCATTGTGGAGAACAGTTTGCCGACGTAGTGTGGATGTGTGTGTGTGTGTGTGTATGTATGTTAATGTGTGCATGATGTAGTTACAGCTTTAGACCAGTTTTCTGTTCTGTACTTGCCTTCCTACAACTCTGTCTCTTAAGAGTTTCGGTCTGAGGATGCCAAGTTGAGGAGTTTTGAATTTTGCAAATTTAAGCTGGGAAAAATTGGGAGAATTAAAATGTATTGCAAGAGAAAAAGCATAAAATAGGAGATCAAGTGCTATCTAGAGATCTAGAGATGTTCTTAAATGCTAAACTGAAATATGCTGACTTGTCTAAGTAAGTACTTTGAAATACATTCTGCTGGTGTTTTTTTACCCTGCTTTCTACCTTCTTTGATCTTTTATTGATCTTTTAAATTTTTGCACATCCTTTCACACAGAAAACAGCCCATCCCAGAAGAATACATAGGTTTTTGTATGGGGAACTATTACAGTATGTGAGATCCTAGTTCTCTCTTACATTTTATTTATTTTTTATTTATTATATTTTTATCCCGCATTTACTACTTTACAAGTAGCTCAAGACAGCAAACATGCATAATATTCTTTCCTCCTTGTATTTTCCCCACAACAACCCTGTGAGGTTGGTTGGGTTGAGAGGGTGACTGGCCCAAAGTCACTCAGCTGAATTTCATGCCTAAGGCAGGATTAGAACTCGCAGTCTCCTGGTTTCTAGCCCAGCACCTTAACCAGTATACAGGTACACCACTGTGAGAAAATCCACAGTCCTTTCAGAACCTTATAAAAATCATTGTAGCTTTCTAAAATCCTAACCAGCAATCGCACTGAAATATAAATACATTAACCTACATATGCACAAACTGTATAGCAGGGTTTTTCAAACTGTGCTCTGCAGAATTACGGGATTCCATGTGAATTTAATAGAATCTCATGAGACAACAAGAGGAAAAAGGCTCACTCTAATTTAACCAATTTTCTATCACTACAGCTTTGCCTCTTGATCAGCGGTTACAGTATTCAGGTCCTTGGCTGAAAAGGTTTGAAAGCCCTACATGCTGTGTGTGTGTGTGTGTATGAGAGAGAGACTGAAGGGGGGGGGGAGAAACATAGTCAAAGGGAAAAATTGCTTTAGCAGGGAAATTGAAATGGAGAGAAAGAAAAGGTACATATGTAAAGCACTTTTCTTTCCATTAAATTCCATAATGCTGTTGCCTTCATGTCAATCATCCTGATTCACACGCCTCCATATGCCATTCATGCTAAGAGAAGAACATCTTGCAAGAACACATTTTAGCATTTATTAACTGTGGATAATACCTGACTCTAGGTGCCCAGTGGGATTGTTTTTATCATTCTGGACTAGCCCAGGACCTCAGATCATTAGTCTGTGTTGTAGATGGCAAGGGACCAAGTAATAGAATATGCATCACAACATTGTGAGACAAGTTCTACCTCTTATTTGCGCACAAAAGTACAAAAAGGCAAGTTTACATCATGAAATTGCAATGCCTATTTTATCCATCATTTTGGTGTAATGGTAGTTATGAATGGATGACTATAGCTCAGATTAGATTAGATTAGATTAGATTAGATTAGATTAGATTAGATTAGATTAGATTAGATTAGATTAGATTAGATTAGATGAAACCCTGAAGCTTCCAAGATGGCCTCAGCTAGGCTCACTTCAGGGTTGACAGTGCATTACTTGGAATGCTGACGATTAGATTAAATTAGATTACATTAGATTATAAACCATCAGGGTGTTCTTGATTCCTAATGACCACATAAAGGTAGTCCTCAATTTACAGTTTTTCATTTATTGACCTTTTGAAGTTACAATGGCACTGCAAAAAGTGACATGACCATTTTTCACACTTATTACTATTGCGGCATCTATATGGTCATGTGATCAAAAGACGGACACTTGGCAACTAGCTCATATTTATGATGGTTGTATAAATGCTCCCCTTTTGCGACCTTCTGACAAAGTCACTTTAACATTATGTTTACAATTGCAGCAATTCACTTAACAGCTGTGGCAAGAAAGGTCATTAAATGGGACAAAACTCACTTAACAACTGTCTCACTTAGCAAAAGAAATTTTGGGCTCAATTGTGATTGTAAGTCACAAACCAAGTTAAACACATTTTATCATTTATTCATATGTGTAAGTATAGTACTGATTACAATGTCAAATGTATTCCAAATTAGTCATTTAAAAAAATAAGATATATGTCATTCTAAATTATGAACAATTGCATTATTCTGTATTTTAAGATCAGTTTAATTTGCAATGCTAGGGGGAACCGGCCTCTGCCTCCCAGCAATTTGCCTCCTTGCAGCAAACAGCAAACAGCCTGATCAGCTTCGGCATAGCCTTATTTAGCATGAACATATGATTGGTGGTTAGGTCAGCCTCCTGGAATACTGCTGATCAGCTGTTCCAGGCTATGGAGATCACCACTGGCCATCACTGCCACTGCCTATTGCCGTCTCCATGCACCCCATTTTTGGCCCGTTCTAGGCAGTGGGGATTGCCACTGCTGATCACCATTTGGTGGTGGCGGTGATCAGTGGCAATTGCAGGCAATCCCTGCCACCTGGAATGGACCGAAAACAGGATGCATGGAGCCAAAAATGGGGCAAATGGAGGGTGAAAATGGGATGCATGAAGGCAGCGGTAGGTGGTGGCGGTGATGGGTGGCAACAGCAGTGATGGGCAGCTGTGATCCCCATAGCCTGGAGCAGCTGATTGGCAGTATTCTGATCAGCAGTATTCTGTAACTCAGGATTGAACAGCAGATTCTTGGTGCTCTCTGAGCTTGATTGACTGTTTATTTGCATATGTTTCATTTCCCAACTAGATAATCTCATCAGTAAAAATGAGTGTGCAAACACCATTCTTACACTGATGATATTACCTAGCTGAGTAATGAAATGTCTGCGAGCAAACAACCAGCCAAACTCAGAGAGCACCAAGGACTCCTCATAAATGAAAGGTTTTTTTTTATCTCAGACAACTTAGTTTTAAATATATATGTCATCCTTCTATCTTTTTGGTTTTAAGTACTAAAACCAAGAAAGATAATCCATTAAGAAAAATGGATTATTTTCCCTGCAATATGGTAGTCACATATATGGAAAACTGTCAAAAAGAAGTTCATCTATTTAAACTCTGGTCCAAAGGCTAAGGAATAAATCTGAAAAATCCACAATATTGTCAAAGAAACTATTTATTAAAGTCCTTGGCATCTTCTTTGAGTTCCTTGCTACTGCAGGCTGGTTGTCATAGAAACAAGGTTTTCATAGCATTGCATGCTTTAGGAAAGCAATGAAATCCATATTAAAATTATAAAATAAAGGATGCACATTTTTATATTCTTCAGGCTCAATGTTTGTTTACCAAAGCTGCATATTTCTGCAACAGGTATCTAAAAAGCAGCACAGATTAGACTCTGCCATGTAGCATGCAGTTTGTTTGTTACTTAATTGTTTATACAGATTATTCAAGTATTTCATGCACACTAGGATAGCATGTCTGAAAATTAACAGGAATTCAAATAGGTACTACTACTTCATAATTAACTGGAAAAGCTGAGAGGAATAGTTTACCACTAGATGGCATAGATTAGAAGAAGAAATTCTAGCACCACATGAAAATCTTTTGAAATTTTGTATTTAAAGTCTTACATGGCCTCCAAACAAACTTAACTGCTAAAGTCTTTTTCCTTTTCTCATCTTTGTCTTTCAGTCCCCACACTTATTAAAAAAGTGGAAGAAAGAACTATCATCTCAATTAAAGCAAAATAGTAATGTCTAAGATGCAGTATTTAGTTTTTACTTATGTAAACTACTATAATCATCATTATTGTGTGTTTAAAATGTGGATGTATTATATTTAATGTTCTGTATTATTATTAATTTTGAGTCTGTATTTTAATTTTTTGAACAAAAATAGAAGTTAAAAAATATGGATGTATTACAGGTCATCCAAAACTTTGATATATAAATCTTCTCTGTTAACTAGCTTTATTTATGTAGAGAAAGGACTAAATGCTTCTTATTACTCAACATCAAAAAAGTTTTACTCCCGTCCATGCCATTTCTAATTATAAGGAGTATTAGTTGGCAGTAAATATTTCCCTCTATTTTTTTCCTAATTTTAAGAGTATATCTTGACAAAGTGAAATCAACTGCCCTGTATTTTTTATTCTTTATATTAAATAATTGCATCTTTTAAAATATTTTTATTAGCCACTTGGAGTGTTTTCAACACAGGAAATAAAATTAAAACTGTTCACATAAATAAGACTTAAGTGCAAAAGTAAACTTTGGGAGAGAAACTGGAGATGGGATATAAAGGAAACACCACATACATTGACAAGATTTAGAGCGAAAGACAGAAAAATGTTAATTCTAAAATCAGGTTCCTATGTGAACATTTTATTTGAAACAGACATACAGAAACAGGAATGATGACAAAATTAATTTGCAAAGGGTCCTGGGACCACTCCATTAAAAAAATTAATGTAAGTCACTGCTGATATATATAGATAGATAGATAGATAGATAGATAGATAGATAGATAGATAGATAGATAGATAGATAGATAGATACAGAAATCAGAAATCAGAAATACAAAAATAGAAATGTACACTCCACATTTCTATGTTTTCCTGCTCTTAACTTGCTCATAAATAGAATTCTTTAAAACATCGTACAAGTTCTGTTGAATGGCATCATCCTAAATTTGTGATGTTGCTATTTTGCTTTATAAGGACTATCCTTGTCCTCCTTTTATACATTGATATATAATTCAAAAGAACATACTTACTAAATAAAGTTAAAAAGGAAGTCATGACAACACATAACCATATCATATAAAGCAATGTTACAATTTGAACACTAATTTTCCAGCAATTACTGAACCTGTCAATTTCTTCCTTGATGAACATGACATACTATTTTAATTGAGTTAATTACTTTATGCATAATAATTGGTAACTTTGATTATACTGATAAAAATATAGTATTTCTGCTTACTTATCAATACCACATGTTAATGTGTGTGTTTATATCACACATGACCGCTGCATGGACTCTTAAGAAGCACTATTTAAGTATATTAATATATAATCAACCACCTAAAATAACCTTGCATTTTTCTTCTAAGAAGTTGACCTATTCTCCAAAGCACCTGAAGACAGAATGAGAAGCAATGGATGGAAACTAGACAAAGAGAAGAGCAACCTCAAAACTAAGAAGAAATTTCCTGACAGTTAGAACAATTAATCAGAAGTTGTGGCTCCAGAAATTGTGGATGTTCCAACACTGGAAGTTTTTAAAAAGAGATTGGATAACCATTTGTCTGAAATGATGTAGGGCAGTGATGGCTAATCTTTTTCTTGTGGCATGCCGAAAGCGCGTGCGCATGTGACAGCATGTGCACACATGTGCCCACACCCACGCTCCCCCTGTGCATGCATGTGCGACCCCCTCTCCCCCTTTGGAGGGCCTCCAGAGTCCAGGAGAGGCCAGTTTTGCTCTCCCAGAGGCTTGAGGGAAGCCTCTGGAGCCTGGAGAGGGCAAAAAATGGGCCTCCTGGAAGTCCGGAAATGGGCCAAAAATCAACTGGCCAGTGAGAGGCACACGTGTATGTGCAGTGCAGGTAAGCTGGGCAATGGCTTGCGTGCTGGCAGAGAGGGCTCTGTGTGCCTCCTGTGGCATGCATGCCATAGGCTTGCTGTTGCGGGTATAGGGTTTCCTGCCTGAGCAGGTAGTTGAACTAGAACTGCTCCAAGGTCCCTTCCAACTCTGTTATTCTAACTTCTGCTAACCTGGATGCTCTTCTGAACATGTCTTAACTTTATCATCATGTGCTTAAAATACTGCAGCACAATATAGATGAAGCTGCCTTTGAAGATGACTTTGATAAATGTAGTGGATTCAAAATGCAGCAACTTAGATGTGGCAGAACTGAGTCACTTATGTGTAACACATGTGGTTGGTGCATTGATTGATGATAGGTTTGTGAATCCAATTCAAACATTTAGTGTTAACCTCTAAAGCCCAAATATCTTGGCTCCTACTTACACTCAAGCATGCTTATTCTGACAAAAATGTGCCTGAATTTGTTAATCACCATGAGAAGCTAATCTACTTGATGAGCAGCAGGAGGATCAGACTATTTTAGATATAACCTTGTGTTTGCCACCCTGCAACCATGCTGGCATTCTGAAAAACTGTAACACCTCTCCTATTGTAATAGATATTTGGTCATTACAAGGTGATCTTGGGCTGCCTTTTTGCGTTAGTTGGATTTTAAATTTGATTATGAGGAGCCTTGGTGGTGCAGTGGTTAGAGTATTGTACTGCAGGCCACTTCTGCTGACTATCGGCTGCAATTTGGCAGTTCAAATCCCATCAGGCTCAAGGTTGACTCCTTCCATCCTTCCGAGGTGAGTAAAATGAGGACCCAGATTTTGGGGGGCAATATGCTGACTCTGTAAAACTGCTTAGAGAAGGCTGTAAAGCACTATAAAACAGTATATAAGTCTAAGTGCTATTGCTATTATAACTTTTAAGTCTAAGGTGGTGGGTTTTATTAAAAGATTGAGAGACAAGTTTATTAACTTGTATTAGTGAATATTTATTTTTATTAAATGATATAAACCATCTACAATCTTTGTAATTAGACTCTACCAATTCACCTAAAAATAAACAAACTACAACTTCTGAGGTATGCAAAGATTATTAGGTTTAACATCTATTAGGAAAAAAAATACAGCTATTTCATTTAACTTTTGTTTCAGCAACTATAAAAGATGAGACCAGACACCAGCTGAGGAACAGATCCCCTTGACAGAAATTTCTCAGCTTTATTCAGAAGTGTCTGGCAGGATAATGGAAATTATTGAATTGTGCAGCTATAAAACCTATATACATTGCCAAACTGGAGCCTTCAGGGAAGCTAACTTCATAAAATAAAAGAAATATATGAATCTATTTAAAGTACACCTATATTTAAAAATGTTCAGCAAACAGAAGACTGTGCCTAGGACAGTCATAAAACAAAGAGAAAGTGTGACTACTCATACTGGTTGCACATCTTCATTCTCAAACTCTGTACCTCATTTCTTCCTAATGGAATAAAAATAAGGATCACAGGCATTAATTTGAATATTTCAATCTTTTTCTTTTAAATCAACAATCAAATGCCAACTATAATTTCAAATAAAAGAATCCATGTCAATTAAACATAATGCCCAATTAAAAATTCAATTTTCCCATCCAAAAAGTTCCAAGTATTTTTGTTCATTTGGATCACTGCCCCTACATTCTGTCAACAGCCATTTATTTTCCTTTCTACCTTTTCCTCTCTCATTTTCCATCTTACCAACTTCCTAAAACCATCAGTGTCCTCCAGATTTCCAAACACAAGCTTAGTTTCACAGTGATCAAGCGTAAAAATGTTGAAGTGCTTATTAGCTGCAGAAATCCAGCAAAGAATCTAATAATAATCTAACTACATTCCTGCCATAGTTAATATATTGTGTCATCAAAAGTCCTTAAATATGTTTATCCTTCAAAGTGATCCTAAGGTAAGCTTCCTGCTTTAAGCTGCTTTGCACTTAAAGAATTTTTTTAAAAAAATCATTGAATTAAGAACAATTTTCTGTTTACTGTTTTATTTCTTTCCAATGCAATGGAAAATTGGAAATTATGTAAATAGATATATCTTTCTGTCCCTCAGCCGATCACTCTAAAAGAAGCATAGAAGCCGACCAAATCTGGTTGGAGAGAAAAAGGCTACAAAAAGATAATCAAGATTTGAAAATTGGGCAGATCAGGACAGGTGTGTGGAGAAATTCTAAGCTATGTTGCCAACACCACAATCCATCTTTGATTCCCAATGCATAATACACAAAACTGTACACAGATGCAACCCAAAATAGGAGTAGAAACACAGAAATAGTCTCAACGTGCTATTTTATTACACAGAAGAACATGTAGAAGACTCCTAAGGCTGTTGATGCTGAAGTACTATAGGTGAAACTTGGCTTAATGACAGGTATCTTGGAGTCCTAGTGGAAAGTCATTTAAATATGAGCTAACAGTGTGTGGCGGTGGCCAACAATCCAATTCAATCTTAGGTTTCATTAATAGAGGGATAGAATCAAGATCATGTGAAGGATGAGTACCACTTACAAAGCCTCAATAAGACCACATTTGGAATACTGCATCCAGTTCTGGTCAAAAAAAAAAAGGTGTTGAGATTCTGGAAAGAGTGCAGAAAAGAACAACAAGAATGAATAAAACATACAAATAATTGTTGCATAAACTGTGTATGTCTAATCTAGAAAAAAGAAGGACTGGGGGAGACATCATAGCAGTATTCCATTATTTGAAGGGCTCCTACAAAGATGAGGGGGTCAAACTATTTTCCAAAGCCCCAAAAGGCAAGACCAGAAACAATGGATAGAAACTAACCAAGGAGAGAAGCAACCTAGAACTAAGGAGAAATTTTCCAAAAATGAGAACAATTAACCGGTGGAACAGCTTGCCTCCAGAAATTGTGGGTGCTCCATCATTGGAAGCTTTCAAAAACAGATTGGCCAGCCATTTGTCTGAAATGATGTGGGATTTCCTGCTCAAAGAGGGGCTGGACTAGAAGACCTCCTAAGTATCTTCCAACTTGATTATTCTATGACATTAGTTAAAAACAATCCTGAAGTCATGCTCGCATACATTTCTTACCTTATTCATCTTTGCATTCACTTGTTCCATCTTCCTTGCAACTCCTACACCATCCATAAAATAATAGTGCTAGCCTTAGCTTGGGCATCAAATGTCAGAAAATTCTGCTGATTTGGGGCAAACCTATTATAAAAAATTGAGCAACATAGTTTTTGAAGGTCCCAAATACAGACTTAAAGAAGTTCATTTACTTTTTGAATTAATAGGTACATGCTTGCTATTGTAGTAAGTGTATTTTCTTTTAAACTATAAATTCTCCAGATCAGACAAACATTTCTGGCCTGCAATGTTCTGTTTTTAAGAAGTTGAATAAACTACGCCATTTCTATTTGTTTTGTTATCTTTTCTTTTTAATGGAACAATAGTCAATATATGCTATAAATAAATAAGCAAGCTTGGGTTGAAAGAATTATATAAAAAACCTAGCCAGGAAAGGCCTGAATGAAGAAATTTGAGGTCATTGTGAATGGATGTGTTTAACAGCTAGCATCTTATAAATATAAATCCTATTTTGTGAGATAACATATAAACCTGCTTCAGCAATACTTTATGTATAAAATGTGCATAAAGAAACAAAAATGTGAATGTGTGTTATTATTTTCCCCAAACGTATCAATTTATTTTTCTCTAGAAGAAGGATGGTGGCAATTTTAATGTCTTTTCTTTTCATTTGTTCATCCTCCCAAACTTTTTTGAGGCAATGCAACATAAATTAATATATAGATTAGACTAATATACTACACAGGGTTTGTTTTAAAAGGTATACTAAAGTCAATCTAATATAATTATTTTGCCAATTGTTTCCAGGGTTAAAAGAGGCAGAGAGATATAAAAGTTATTACAAAAAGTAATGAGGTTTTCTAAACTGAGTTCACTGTGCCAAATAACACTTTTTTATTTCTGTAGCCAAATAAGTTATTGTACCTGGTTTGGTAACCAATTTATATTTTTACCAATTCCTCCATCAGAATATTTATTCCAAGTTAACCTTCTGAATTAGTTTGTAGAAACTCAGTTCAATACTCATCCAGTTTCCATAACACCGAGCCTAAAGCAAGGGTGTTAAACTCAAGGCCTGGGGGCTGGATCTGGCACAAAATCTTATTTCTAGTCCATATAACCTGATAATCACAGATTATATCTTCAAACTCTTTTCACTAATATCCACAAACTTCCATGAAACTGGCATGGAATGCTATTGCAGCAAAGGAATGGTATACAACAATAAAAAAAAATCATAGCCCTTAGCCATGAACATATTAAATTCAGATATCCTCTTATTAAGTTACATTGTTCAGCAACAGATATTTTTATTTCATGGAAGAAATAGTGTGATAAATGAACAACTTCAGTCTAGCATTATTTCCCTATGTAAACATGTCTCAAATCATATATTCAGACTGTCAAATATTTGTTTTTTGTATCTGCAAGTCTAGGTTGACACAAAAGATATGTTTCTTGAGCTCCCATTGAGCCATGCTGAATTTTATTCTGCTCAATCCTTCATAAGTTATGGAAGAGAAACTTTTGATATTTCCCATTTTCCCATGGTAAAGAAATCTACATATCTCTCTGGTTCACATTAGCAGTGTTTCCTGTCCTATTGATCATGATGTAAAGCTGCATAGAAGCTGCTTGTTGACATCTATGGCAAATTCATGCCTGGTTATTTTTATGTGTTTTATCATGAAATGTGTTAATTCTTCTCAGTGTTAAATCACTGCCAACAAGTACTAATTAATCACTTCCCCTCACCCAAGATGCAACACTGTCTTCTGCAGATTCAAAAATCAAAATGCTGACACATGAAGTTGCTCACTGTCAGACATAATGATTTCCTGCACAGTTAGCAATTCTTAATTACCATTCTCCTGCAACTCATAATTTATGTTGCCAAATTATCATCTGACATGATGTAACACTTCCAGCTGCAGCTACAATAAATCTTGTGAGCTGTTATAAACTCCTGGAATCATTCTATTCCTTGTGTTTCTATTTTCCTGGTGTGCTGCTGATGGTGTCACACACGCCAGCTGTAAATCTGGTCTTTTTGTTTCAACAGTTGCCAGATTGATACAGAAGTCTGTCCAGTATGACCCCTGGAGAATTCAAGAAGAAATTCATTAACAAGGCAGTAGCAGCAAAATCAATTCCATGGAGATTGCAACATGGAATTAAGACAGTGGGGAAGGGAACTGAATATTTGATTGTGAAGATAATGGAAGAAAATGAAATTTAATGACTGCATGGAAAAGTAGCAAGTTGATGGAATAAAATCAGTGTGAAAAGGAAGCAAAGGCAGAAAATTCAGGAGCTGCTCATAAGAAACTGTGTAAACCGATTGGAATAACTTTTTTGCCTTAGAATAATACTTAGGTTCCAAGCTCTCCGTTTCAATCTCTACAATTTGTAAATTGTTATTAATAATAGCTTGCTTTATCTTTAACCTTCTGTCCCATTTTTAGCACCTCACTTGCTTCTTTGCAAAAATACACTTGCTCTATAAAATATGCTATGTAACTTGACATACATCTTGGTCATTAAACTGAAACTGACTTTACAAGCCAGTTCACATATTTATGCTAGGTGCTCTTTAGCTAATTGACTGCTTACATGAAATGAGTCATTTAACATCAGTGTTCTTATTCATGATCAACACATGCAAAGAAGGCATACAAATATGGCTTCTAGCCTTGGTATGCTAGACCCCAATTAGATACCAAGTTAAGGAAGATCATTTTATTTACTATTTGGAACATCCAAGCATGCAAGGATTCTCTTTTTTACAACAGAGAAAGAATCCCAAATAATGGCTCAAATTTACTTTTATAGTTTGAACAACAAAGAAACTTCAAAGTTGTTTGGTTTAGGAAAAAAAAATCACCTGTCCAGTTACTTCATAAGAATCCAATACTATGTAAACATAAAGATTGACAAATCATTGTATTCTGAATACAAGTAAAAGAAACATTTGCAAGGGAAAAATGTCAGACTGGATATGGATAAGATAAGTTCACAGTGCTTTCCCAATGTTGGGCTTGAATATGTACACTTTTCAATAGTTGGGGCAGTTTTTCATTCAACTGCAAAATGAAAATAACACCTGCACATGACAGCATCAAAGCATAGGTGGCGCAGAGGAATGATTGCACTAATTATAGTAATTGCAAGACTTCTGCTAACAGCCAGCTGCCTGTAATTAGGCAGATCGAATCTGACCAGGCTCAAGGTTGAC
>JAOYMU010000010.1:563699-576528 GCA_025802295.1 Psammodynastes pulverulentus
GATAGATAGATAGATAGATAGATAGATAGATAGATAGATAGATAGATAGATAGATAGATAGATAGATAGATAGAGGTCGAGATCGAAATTGAGATAGAGACTTATCCAACAAGTGGTGGCCTCTACCTGGCATTATTGCACGGAACATCTTCCTCCACACTTGAAACTTAAACTCATCAGAAATTATGGGGAGCTGGATGTCCATGCGGGCAATAGGTGGAGATTCCCCCAGGATCTTCTGCAATCTACGAGAAGAAGGAAAGGAGAAGACACTTTACCACAGCTGGGGGGGGGGAGGATTCCCCCTACTTTTCTTTTAGATTTCCCCTTATTAAATTTAATAAAATTTAACAATAGTTAATTGTTTATTAAAACAAGATACCCAAACAAACAGCCCATCAACATATCTTGGAAGACAAGTCCCACATTTGGAGGGAATTGTGGCAGTTATCATCCAGCCTATCTGGAAAGAGCAGGATGAAGTACAGTAAAGTTGGGTGATGGTCAAATAGAATAGAATAACAGAGTCAGAAGTCACCATGTAGGGCATCTCGCCTAGCCCCTCACCCAAATGGGAGACCCTACACCATTTCTGACAGATGGCAATTCAGTTTCTTCTTGAAAGCTTCTAGAGATGGAGCTCCCACAACTTATGAAGGCAAGCGGTTTCATTGGTTGATTATTCTCACTGTCAGAAAATTTCTCCTTATTTCTAGATTGAATCTCTCCTTGATCAGTTTCCATCCATTGTTCCTTATCTGGCTTCAGGTGCTTTGGAATATAAATTGCACCCTCCTCTCCATGATAGCTCCTCAAATATTGGAATACTGCTATCATGTCATGCCTAGTTCTTCTCCCACTAGACTAGCCATATCCAGTTCTTTCAACCTTTCTTCATATGTTTTAGCCTCCAGGCTACTAATCATCTTTGTTGCTCTTCTCTGAACTCTTTCTAGAGACTCAACATCTTTTTTTATAGTGTGGCAACCAAAATTATAAGGTCTAGGAATATAATGTAAGCAACCCTATGTTTGGAGACTTCAGGCAAACCTCTAACCACTCAGGAATATTTTGTCCAATATAGTGCTTCATTCCTCTTCACTTAATGGAAAGCTTATTCTATTCTTTTCAGGACAGATCTGGTAAAGCAAACCTTCCTGTAGTGAGATTAATCAATCACAAAGAAAATGGGGACCATATTTCTCTGTCAGAAGTCTTTACCTTGGCAACAGACTGGCTTCAGAATAAAAATGGAATTGCTTGGTATTGTTTTGTCTGTCCTTGACAACTAGATGAATTCTCAAAGTTTCCCTCCTTGACAGACACCCTATGCAAGTTAGACTATTAATTATCTCTAAAAATATAAATAGAAACCTGCAGGTGTGAGTTTCTAGAAACTGTGCTTTAATCAAATAATTGAGTGATTTATGTATTAGACCAGCATTTCCATATGCATGATGTTATTTTGAAAAAAAAAAAAAAAACCCCACTTGTTTAGCTTTAGTGTGTGCCTAAAATTCAGTGATCCTATCCTATGGTGGTAAAAAGCTAGATTTATGAGAAATGTGTAAGACATGAGAAAAATAGGAGGAGGAAGGTGGATATGTCCACTGCTTTGAGTTATTTGTAAAAATGATACAGGTGGGAAGTTTGGAATCCAGTTGAACTCTGGAGGATCTCGGAAAGACTGTAGAAATCTTTATTGCAGGAATCTGTCTCCAAGGTTCATCTAGAATTCTCCAGGATTTTATGGCCTAGTGATGGAACTGCTTGATTTTGGAGGGGGGGGGGGCAGAATAATTGACTTTAGTGTACTTAGTCAAAGCAAACAAGTCCTAACCTCTGTGAATTTGTGAATCTGTGAATTTTGAGTAATTTCAGTTCCTGTTTATTTTGTGACATCTTAAGTTATTTAAGTCACAAATACAAGCCATTGTGGATCTGTAACTAGGCTTGACTAGCATTTTATGTAATTGATAGTAGAGGAGTCTTGTTTGTTTGTTTGTTTGTTTTGTTTTATGTTTTGTGTTTGTTTTGTAATTTCTATCAGTAATGTCTTTTTACAGAAAAGGGCTATCCAAAGTTGCAAGGGCTGAAGAGATGAAGCCATACTTTGATTTTCTATTTTCATCATTATTGCTATGACTATTATGGCATTCCATTCATCTAAAATAAATTATTTCAGTGAGAAAGCACCACATAACATTTTTGTCATAGAAGGCACGTGGGACATTGGGAAGCTCCTTGGGAAGAGGGTGGGAAAAATCCAGTCTAACCACCAACCATAATAACCTATATTTTTAATCGAAAAAATCTTTCATGTGTATACTCCAAAACAGGAATTTATTCCAGATCTGTATTTTTCAGAACACCATGATGCAATTGGCAAAACCAAAATATGCATGTAAATGTATATTTGTTAGAGAAAAGCACATTGAGAAATAATAATTTGCAAAAGTGTCCATGTTAGTGCATATGTGTATCAAAATGGGCAACAAGTAATAGGTAAGAACATACATACATTTTAATTGTTTGTTTGTGGCTTGTTAAGGGTCTTAGTGTAATAAAAAAGAATCTAAAACTCTGGCTGCACATGCAAATTTTTCTCCAAATCTTGGTCAGCATTTTTGCAAGCACAGTTTTGGATAGAGGGAAATTTTCCTTCTCCAATGCATTCACTTTTGAATAAATAATTCATTATGAAAACAACTACTATAAAAACCTGCCATTGAACATGAATCTATTGGCTTTGAAGGATAAGATTGCTTAGCTGTCTCGCCTAACCTACATTTCTTTCCCAATAATTTATACCGCTCAAGAAACTGCCTACCAGACAGCCATCAATTTTTCATTCAAATTATTACAGATACTTGGGACAAACCTCCATTTGTTCAGTCCTGGCAGTTCTGGATTAAAGTTGTCACTGTAGGAAATACTGTACATATATAAAATGTGCAACATAATTCTCATGCAAATATTTTATTTAAAAAATGAAAGGTAAAGGAAGAAATGTATGTTTTCCCCCCAAAAGATCCTCACAAAATAGTTCTATTGCATATTTCTGTGGGTGCCAGCACCAGACAGGAAAGGGGGTGGTGGTGGAAACAGAAACAAAGCACAATGATTATAGATTATGTTCCCTACACAATAAGATAAAAAGGAACCTGTTATCAAAATCCAGATCCATTTTTCATACTAAAATTACACTTCTCAGGTAATCAGTAAAAGTTGCCCTGAGCTGTTCATCAACATAACATTTTCTCCTTGCTTCCCATGATTTGGGATATATAAAGCATGGCATTAAAAATTGATTTTGCAGTATGTTGATACATTTATTTATTCTTAAATGTATACTTTAACTTTTCCTGAGAAGCTCAAGGCAGTATCTATAAAGCTGTCATCATCATCTTCTTCTTCTTCTCCGATCAGGTAATTGGGTTAAGAGCTATTAGGACTCTCCTAACCATCTATGCATTGTCTATTGCCTGTATACTTCAGTGAAATCCAAGATGCTAAATACATTACCTTGTCGCCAAAATCTTTTTTCATAGTGCAGAACATGGGAGGGATCACCTGGTATCCTACTTTCCCTCTCTAATCTGCTGATTAATGTACAATATCCTTTGGTATTGCCCATGCTGTTGCTCACAATATGCAAATTTTCTATTCTGTTACCTGGGATCATACTGAGCATGAAATAACAGCTTTCATGAGGGAACCAGGCCCTAAATGAAGCTCTAAAATTCTTGTTAATATTATTCATGTCTAAAAATCAAATATGTATAATTTCTTAACCATGTATCTCAATGATACAGGACTATTGAAGCAAATTATGATGATATAGGATTATTAAAGCAAAGAAAATAGAGTTATGTCCCAACAATATGTATGGCTACAGCTTGGAATTAGGGATCATTGTGTTCAATTGTGTTCATAAGGCAAATCTTATTTTTCTGCAGTGTTTTATTAAGAAATATTCTTTCTTAAAATCATATTAACCTTCTTGCTCATATAACAAACACTTTCATTTCCTCTGTATATTTTTCTTTGTTTATCCCTTCTCATAGCTTCCACCTGTCTTCCATTATTAGTTGTGCTTGCAACAACAACAGAATATTGTGAATTCTGTTTTCAGTTGTGCTTATATTGTCAAAGAACTAAGAATACTGTGCCATTTGGGAATTGTAAGAGGGGAAAAATAGCGGCTAGTCACTGCTTTGTCTTATAATGCCATGTGCTAACCATAACATCCAGTGCTTTGAGGAAAAAAATAAAATGATGGCTTTCAGGAGCAACTTCCAAAATTAGCTTCTGTGCAGCTCAGGAAAAAGCAAAAATTCATTTTGGAAAAAAGGATATCCAAAAGGGAAAAGCGACAATTCATTTGGGTATGAATAGGCATGAATTTGAATTGGAACCCCATATGCATCCATTTGTTACTGATGGCATTCATCTTGAATTAGTGAAAGTCATACTTTTCATTTGTTTGTGGAAATGCAATGAATGCTCATTTCTGGAATTTAATTTTTTTAATTGAGGAGTCATCCTGGAAGGAATTGTCTCTACAGAAATAAAAAAGAAATGTCAAACTCATCCACAATAAACTATTTAGAAGACATATAGGAGATAACCAGGCTGTGCCTGAGGAACGGATCAAATGCATCATCAATCTCAAGTCCCAAGAGACCTAAGTCCAGCCTACCTAGAATTCCATTGACTCTTATCTGCTGGCCATTTGCTTTGACCATTAGTAGTTCAGATTCTTGTAGAGAGTATTGGCATACTACAAATCTATGTTCGTTTGAATTGTCTGGACTTCTGATTTTTGTGCTTGACCATTTTCTTAGTTTAATGGGGAGATCCTTATGAAAACATTCTATTATCTGCTGAAGATAATAAAATAACAAGTAACTCAATCAGAGTAAGCATATTGTCATGAAGTCTTGGATATCCATTACAATTAGGCCTGCTATCAAGATGTTTTATTTATAAACATAAACATGAACAAACACGTAAAACAAATAGTAACAATAAAGACTATGTGAACAAAAGGCTCTGGAGAACCATGAAATACAAATAAAAACAACTATTTTAGACAAGTTCATTTAAATAGTCCAACAATTCTATTGGGCTATACTAGAGTTTCAACATATTAATAATTTAAAATATGTTTAAATAGGATTGGAAATTGCATGTTTGTCACTGTTATTTCATTATATTTCTCTGAACTCTATAGTCACTAGTGGGATTCTACAGATTTGTACCTATTCGCAAAAAACCCGGTTGTTGACTTTCTAAGCAGTTTGGAGAACCGGTCGTTGCTTTTGTTTTTTTCCCCCCTTTTCAGGGCTAATCCTGTAAGAAAGGCAAAAAAGAAACATTCTGGTGTTGTTTCTAGCCTAATCTTTATTGCCCTGCTTACAGAAACTGCCTCTTGGTTAACCCATATAATAGCTAAAGGTTCTGGGCAGTACACCCAGACTTGAACTCCACCCAGTCACATAGTCACCCAGCCACGCCTACTCAGCTGTTCATTAGGGCAGAGAACTAGTTGTAAAATTATTTGAATCCCACCACTGTCTATAGTTATTAATTCAGCTTATGGAAGAACACATATCTGAAACAGTAGCAATGGATTTTTGATAATCAAACTCAAGTCAAATTACTTGATTTTGATCATTGACCAGCCCTGGATTCTTGAAAATTGTTTAGCATTAGGAAAGTGAATGAAAAATATGTTTAAGCAAGGTATTCTTGTGTGTGTGTTTCATAAAATAGAAATTAAGGTTTTATTGGAAGAAGGGAGTGTAAGGCTAATGATTAATTAGACCGTTTTAAATTTTATTTATGGCCAGCTATTAAAAACAATAAAAATACCAAAGAAGGAATGAAGCAGGGATCTAGGAGAACTTATTGAAGCTGGCTATCTTGCCATGGCCAACTTGCCTTGGCTAATTTGCCATAGGACAACTCGCTGCTGGACAATTCAACTCAAGAGAGGGACAAGGGAATTGCAGTGGATCTTGTTTTGCTTTAGGTTTGAACCTTCTCAAGTTAGAAGTCCTAGAGACTGGGGTGAGTCAGAGCATGGAGTCACTTGTCCCTTTTGTCCCTCTCCTGAGTTATCCCATGTTAAATTGCCCCACGGCAAGTGGTTCCATCTCAATTTGGCTGCAACGAGTCACCCAGGGTGAATCAGCCTGGGTAATTTGTCCCATTCTGTGAAGCAGGGTTTAAAAACAATAAAATGAAATCCTTAAGGATATATATATATATATGACTAAATATTCTTATTAGTTGCATTGCAAACATAAATATATTGCATTATTTAATATTCAATAAATAGATAGTTTAAAACATTAGCCTCCTAGCAACAATGAAAAGCAACTCAAAATTTGGCTTCTTGTTAGATATTGTTCAAGGCACAACAGCCAAAAGGAGATGAATTTACTTCACACCAGATCATTCAGAACAATCTGGCAGCAAGGTGGTTATTAGGTCTGAGTCTGAGCTATCTAAAATGAGTGGAACAATAAAACATGAGTTACAAACACAGTATTCGCTAATTGGAAGGAACATAACTGAGGTTTTATTGGGATGTTATTATAGCTCCCTTCTACTCCCCTAGATGGCAAAATATCTTGCCAAGAAGACTGCTCACTAGTATAGCACAGGCAAAATGTTCATTAACATCTAATTTGCTGAAGTGAATGGTTTACCACAGAAGCACTTTCTGAATCTAAAGGCAAGAAGTTGGGTACGGTTCAAGATACCTTAAATTCTTCTTTAAAATTTGATTGGACCTATTTTAATAAATTTTAGGTCTTTCTAAGAGCATGAGGTTAATTGCTTATGGCAGCAGGCACAAAACACAGGACTGCCTTAGCAGGCCTATGGGACCAACTCAGTATCAACTTTTAATTGGTCCTTCCAGGTGATAGAAGATTAAAAAATAATTCCTAAGTATTAAAAAAATGTTGATGTATTCTGTAGAGTGTACACACATATTTGCATTATTTATTTTCCATTCCTGATTGTGGCTACTGGGCCTTTAAGCAATGACAGCCACTTAATGTTTTAAGAATATTTGTTGATATATCTTTTCCATAATATTTAATCATGGCTGGAAGTATGCCTCAAATACACTTGTGTTGTGGAAAGGATAGCTAAATCATCAGCACAAAGAAAATAAAATAGATCTACTAGTCAGTATAAGAAAGTGAAGTTCACTATACTAGTCTAGAAAGTTGGGATTTGGAAGTAAGTATAGAGATTAAAAGGGAAGGTAGCCAAAATGCACTCTAGTTTCACTTCTTTTTGGACTAAATTGGTAAATATGTTTTGTATATTTTGTAGTTGAAACTAATTTGTGTTGAAGTTTCATTATCAGAAGAAGGAGTTACTGATCCTCGGGAAAATCTGCCAGTTTCACCCAAAGTAAATTTCTTGGAATTAAATCAAATGCTTGTATGTGCATGTATGTATGTGTATGTGTGAGTGTGTATATGTGTGTGTTTGTGTGTGTACCAGCTTATTATGATGGCACAGTGATTAAAATGCAGTACTGCAGGCTACTTCTGCTGACTGCCAGCTTCCAGCAGTTTGGCAGCTTGAGTCTCACCAGCTCAAGGTTTACTCAGCCTTCTATCCTTCCAAGATTGGTAAAATGAAGACCCAGATTGTTGGGGCAATATGCTGTCTCTGTAAACCACTTAGAGAGGGCTGTAAAGCACTGTGAAGTGGTATATAAGTCTAAGTGCTATTTCTATTGCTGTTATCCAGTGCCAGTTTCTCAAGGCCAGGAATGCACATTGCACAATACATCCTCTACATTTCCCCAGCCAATTGGAAAGACAACATTGGATTGTTTTTTCATGCTTCTGTCAAAACCAGTGCTGTCTATCTTTCATCAACTCAGGGCTAGCTGATTCATCTGCTGCATTTTATTTCAATGTAAACAAACATTCCTATTCCAGCTGAGTACAGTATATTCTGATGAAAATGTTCCTCCCCACTGATTGCTGCTCTCCACCACCAATTTTTATTTTTACAAATTCACTGATTAAACAAAGAAAGGATGGAATAAAGAACAGTGAAATTGGCAAGAGTTCTTCCACTTTCCTCCTGTAATTCAAGTGTCAGGAAAAACAGCTTTTTTCTTTTTTCTTTTTTTACTGATACAGAAAGCCTAGAGAAACAGAAGTGTTCCCCAATCAGGGGACATGCTAAATATGTTTAACTAACTCTAATTTCAGAGTTAATGGGAAATGGTCACTATCTTAAGCTTACTAACTGGGGGAAAGGTATTGCCAGTCTTCACAGATCTGGTCACTGTAGTCAGCATTCTATGAGTAAAAAAATGGGCCAAAACAAGAGATTACTCATCATGATTTTTCCAGAACCAGGACTCTCTCTTTGCCTTATCATCTTTTTACCATCTTGTTTATTAATATCTAACTTAAGATAATTTTTAAAATTAAAAATTAAGACCACCCACTTTTAATTTAAGAATCAATCAATACAATACCTTTGTAGGCTCCATGACAGTCACTTAGAGTTTATCTTGATTAAAATAAGGCGGCTTTGATCTGTCTCCTCTCTTCATTCAATGATGAATATGAAAGCCCTCCAACTCCTTCTATAGCCCTCCAAGCTGCTCAATTTCTTGAAAAGAGGATAATGTCAAGATCATTTCCCAGGTTAGAGAGGAAAAAAAATATTTCCTTTTAAGAGAAAGGAAAGGTAGCTTTTTCTTTCAAAGTTGAGTCTCCTTGACAACTATGTTGCAAAACTCACTTTGCACCATCTGCTTAGTTAAATATACTTTGGGTTGTCTCAGCATCATTTGTAGACAAAGAAGAATAGAACGGGCTGCTTTGGGCAATGTTTCTCCTGTGGGACAAACTTCATCTGGCAAAATCCAACTTCTAAACTACTGTTGGAAGTACATGAAAGTTCACAGAACCGTAGAATTATAGAGTTGGAAGGGGTCATTTGGCCCATCAGGAGCAACTCCCAGCTTCCTGCACTTACACAAATTAAGGTATTGACAACAGATGGCTGTTCAGCTTTTACTTAAATATATCCAGTGAAGGAAGAGCCCTCCACATCTCCAGATAATTACTGGTTCCTTTGTTGAATTGCTCTTAAGGAATTGGAACTGTCCTCCTGAAATGTAAATCCATACCCTGAATTCTGAAATGTGATATCCTTTCATATATCTGACAAATGCTGTCATATCTCCCCTTAGTATTTATTTCTTGAGGGTCAATTATGTCAATCTCTCATCACACTACTTAGTTTCTCATTCCCTGATCATCCTCACTGTTCTTGTGCAGCAGGGGTGTCAAACTGACAGCACAACAGGCTGGATGCGTCATGTGCAGGCCACGCCCACCCCAGCTCCATGAATGGAAAAAATATCATGTGACACCAACATGACACCATTAGTTTGACACCCTTGTTGTAGAGAGTCAGAAAGATGACCTTGATAGAAATATGCAAGAACTGTTATTTAAGCAAAAAGGAATGGAGTGGGGTACTTTTTTTTAAAGTCCATAGAAGTGAGATAACATTTGGAAGTGACTCAGGCAGATATCTGACAATCACAAAATGAAGTGAAATTATGAATTTGTTGTGATAGATTCTAAAATTAAATTTATTTTCAGCCACATTACTTTAGTGATGTGCTAATTTCTGGTCAAAGTGTTTCAAGGGAGACTTGGTCAGAAACTAAATATAGTTTAAAGCAAATCTCTGTAGACTCAAGATCAATTCTTGGTAAGTACATGGACTGTATGAATGTCTCCATATTATTTTCTTTGCATAATATAAAAATAGTTGGCTGCCAACTTGTTTTAGAATGTTTTTTTTGCAATTCCCTATTTTAATTTGCAGCTATGGAATTTCTTAGTGGTCTCCTCTCCAAGCACAAAAAGCTGTACGGAAGGTTAGCTAGGTGCTCCAACCTGTTGTGAAAAAAAATTCAAATCTTTTTTAGCATTAACATAAAGAAGCCTCTTCAATTAGCCTTCTTTCTTTGTAATGCAAGAATCTATAAATATGCTTCAGATGACAGGGATCAGTGGGCATGGTCAGTCAAATTAGACCGACTGAAGAAAAGTATTCAGAAGCTTCCAGCTTTATAAGTCTGGTTAGGAACTCCATAGAGAAGTAGAAAGGCAATAAGTGAACACAGTTAGAATATATAAACAGTACAATTCTTTATACTTCAAGAAGACACCTTTATTTAAGAAGTGAGAAATATTTTTCAGCTATGGGATGCTTCAAACAATTCCTATTAAAAAGTCATTAAACCTGGGGGAGCAGAGAAGCATATCCACAGCAGCTGTTCTCAGGAAGTTTTTTATATTAGGAACTATTCTTGGAAACTGAAGGTCAACTAAAACAACAGTGTTCATTTGAAGTTGTTTTTTTTCCCTTTCTTTTCTTTCGCCACACAATGAACGATGCTTTAGTTTTTTCTCCTTTCTTTTTTCTTTAATGATTTAGATGAAGGAGAATGTTTTAGTATGCACAGTTGATTCAAAGTTTCTATGACTATAATTTTTATGGTTGATGGCTAAATAGAAAATACAGCATAAGATATTTTCCCTTGGTTGTATTTCATCTGAGAAAAGTGGTGTAGTCTCCAATGATCTATGAAAAGGGAGGTTTGAGGAGAAAAATGTAACACATTAAAAACAATATTACAATTTATTTGCATAATGATTTCAACATTATATTTTACAACTGAAACCATGAAGGCAATGGATTATCAAGACAATCTTGATCATCACCATCCCTCAAATCAATACCTCCAGATGCACTGATTTCACAACTACCTTGCTTCTTACTCAACTCCCCTAGGAATTTGGGAAGGTGTTTGTCCCAGCACTTCTGAAAGGGTACTGAGGAAGAAAATAGTTTTATATTATTCTTTATGACAACCGAGTATATTTATATTAAATTAAATTGCTTCTGATTCATCTTAAATAAATACTAAGCCTGAAAACAGTTTCAGGAATTCAGATGAATGTGGTCATACTTTTCTCACTGCGCTGCATACAAAAACTTCACAAAGAATAGTATTTCTATACATATGATTCTATACATTGTGGAGAGGAAAGTTAAGAAGAAGGGTATGTCTTTACTAAACAATCAGTCAAAGGTAGGGCACATGCGGGGCAAGTACTTCAATTAAAATTTGGGTTAGTTGTTTGACAGCTATCCTTGTTATGGGTTTTTCATCTGTCAAGGTTGAGGCTGTGAGACTAGTCTGGTCATATGATTTTATAATCTTAATTTAATCCTCTGATAGTCAATAATAGGAAAATTTTCATCTATGATTTGATTGTGGTAGCAGTGCTGGAATTCAAAAAAAATTACTACCGGTTCTGTGGGCATGGCTTAGTGGGTGTGGTGTAGCTTGGTGTGGTTTGGTGGGCATGGCATGGTGGGCATGGCAGGGGAAGGATACTGTAAAATCTCCATTCCCTCCCCACTCCTGGGGGAAGGCTACCACGGGTTCTCCAAACTACTCAAAATTTCCACTACCACTTCTCCAGAACTGGTCAAAACCTGCTGAATACCACCTCTGCCTGGTAGTTATTACTGAGATGAAATAGATGGACTTTAATGGAACTGATTTCATCTGGGTCCACCAACCTGGGTGCTGATCCACAAAAAACTAAATCTGGAGGAGAGAAGGTATGTTGTTCATCTATAAAAATTCAATTATCCTTACAAACAATCCTTATGCTAGAATCAGTTTGAAGGTACTTGGTATTGGATGGTTATTGCTATTTTCTGCATACCCTGATGATTCTCTTTGACAAGCTGACTGAGGTGGAATTAGGCCAGGAATTTTAGTCATGGGAGGAGGTTATAGTATTCATATTGAAAGCTCCAAGATGGAAAATAGTAAGCAGAATGGTTATGGATTCTGTAAATTCATTAATGATCTGACTCACAGAATGGGTTTTAGAGATCTAAAAGGAGCTTGGGTTTGGGTCTATTTTCACTTTGTAGAAAGCCACAAGAAATGTTTACTAAGACAAAAGCATGCTTGAAACCCGGCAAACAAGTTGAAACTGTTTCTGAAAACAGTTAGAACTGTTTCTACCTTTACTTAGTGGGTTAGAAGAGGAAGGGAAGGGAAACACAGTGAGACTTTCACACTTCTATTCCTGCAATCTGTATCAATAGCATATAGTATAGTTCAAGTGAAACTTGTGAAATGTGCTTCCTGACATAGTCTACTTTGAAGAAGTTATGACTTCCCTGTGAAGTTAAGATTAGCTGTAGGAGATACTCATAATAGGAATAAAGGTCCCATTAAAATAATCTAACTTTGGAGAATCAAGAAATCTAGCATGGCTGGTAATGTTGTAGAGGCCTTGTCATGTTTTTAAATAGTGAGATACAAAGAAATTTCAGGTTAGTTCCCTTTAAATCCTCTGTTCAGTGGTATGAGACTTGGAATGGCTGTTGCTTCTCAGATCAATATCAAGTAGTAAAATGGACTGTATGGCAGTAGTATAAATTTAAAGATGAATGCAAAAGGACACACAGCTGAGACTGTTATATTTTGTCTGTGATGTAGCAATGAAGGAGGCCAGAAAAAAAGTACTTCTTTCACTTCATCTTAAAGATGATGTGTGGCAGAATTGTAGCCAAGAAGAAACTTCTGGGAAGTGGCCTCGGAGCAATAGCTTCTGAAGTCTCAATTACCTGCCATAATAGATTTGCTAAGTATATTATTGCTGATATTCATATGAAACCTGATGAAAAGTTTCTGAAAAGATGTGTGTGTGTGTGTGTGTGTGTA
>JAOYMU010000010.1:580676-598832 GCA_025802295.1 Psammodynastes pulverulentus
CCATTGACCTGCTTTCCAGCTCTGTTCTCCTGTGCAGGGTAACTAAAGAAGATCCAGCTGATCAGCTGGGACTCGGATCAGCTGGGATTTGGGAGGCAGTGAATAGATGGGGGTGGAGCCAATCAGAGGTGGTATTTGCCAGTTCTCCAAACTACTCAAAATTTCCGTTACCGGTTTTCCAGAACTGGTCAGAATCTGCTGAATACCACCTCTGATCTGGATCTTATGTCACATTTTAATTTATAGACTACAAGACTTCCAATCATTGCAAATGTTTTGCCTTATAGATTTGAGGGCTTCGTAGATTAAAAACGGAAGTATAGTAGAAATCACCTTCCAGAAAGCTTTCACTTCCTTTCCTATGCATATGCATTTTTCCAAACTGCTGTCAAAATTAAGTGCAGATTCAGCTCGTGTTCTGGGGATAAAGAGGAATGATGGTATGCATGGAAACGTTTGATCTTTCATGAGATTAAATCTTGAATTTTCACTCCTAATTACATTTGATCAAAATCTGTATTACCAAAGTTCAAACATTTTTCTGCAAGCTTTGGTGATACAAATTCAACATTTTCTGAGTGAGATGGGAATGGGTTAGGATGGGAATAGGAACATTGCACAATCCTATTTCCCTTCATTATTGAAATGGAAACCTTGAGTTTGTGAGTAAGAAATAGAATGCCAGAAAGTTATATAAAATTCACAAACCATCGGTTGCTTCCAATCCAGGAACACAGGTAGTCCTTGATATACAACCATAATTGGGACCAGAATTTCATTCACCAAGTTATGCAGTTGTGAAGTGAGGTCATCATGGGACTGGATCCAATTTTATGACCATTTTTACCATGGTTAAATGAATCACGTGGTTAACTGAATCTGGCTTCTGCAATTGACTTTGCTTGTCTGAAGTCAGCTGGAAAGGTTGCAAATTGTGATCACGTGACCGCAAGACATTGCAACTGTTGTAAATGTGGTCTGGTTGTCAAGTGCCCAAATTGCAGTCTATGGGGATGGTGCAACAGTTGTAACTTTGATAACTAGTTGTAAGTCACTTTTTCCTGTCATAACTTCAAATAATTTTAAGTGAATAATTTATATACGTGGAGGATTACCTGTATTGAAAACTTTTTCACTCACCTTAGAATATATTTTATTATACCCATTGGTTTATATAATGTTACTGTTGTTTTGCCTTTAAATTGTGTGCAAAGTATTTTTATATCGTATCACTACCTGCAGATACAAAGCATTTCAGTGTTAAGGGTATTAAATATCTCCAGACTCTTAACTGTATCTTCCCATCTAATCCTCTTCTCCGTTGTCACCTGGCCTCTAATATTTTGCAAAGCGCTTAGCAGGATGAATGAATAGAAAAGAAAAACATTTACTCGTGAGTTTGTGACATACTGATTCATCCTAATAAGGTGTTGTCCCATTGCTGATTTTTTTTTAGCGGATCAAAGTAGCTTTGGGAACATTAATATATCTTGAGAGTTTCATTTCTCAAGTATTATTAGAACCTGTTGTGACCCATCTCCATAAATGATCAAAGGGCAGACTTTAAAATTGAGTTCATCTTTACAATAGTTTTGTGAAATAAGTAAGGGAAATAATTCCAGGTAGGGAAGGTTAAAGAATAAGGGCTTAACCTCAGCTGAAATAATATTTAAACTGGCATTTATTTAGTTTCTGCTCAGGTGTTTTTTCACAAAAGCAGAGTTTTGATTGAGTCTGAGTACAGGTAGTTCTCGACTTACGATCACAGTGGAGCCCAAAAATTTGTTGCTAAGTGAGACAGTTGCTATGTGAATTTTGCCCCATTTTATGACCTTTCTTGCATCAGTGGTTAAGTGAATCACTGCAGTTGTTAAAGTTAGTAACATGGTTGTTAAGTGAATCTGGCTTCCTGTTGATTTTACCTGTCAGAAAGTCACAAAAGGGGATCACATGACCCCAGGACACTGCAACTGTCATAAATATGAGTCAGTTGCCAAACATCTGAATTTTGACCACATGACCATGAGGACGGTCAATAGTGTGGGAAACAGTCATACGTCACTTTTTTCACTTCTGTTATAACTTCGAAGGGTCACTAAATGAACTGCTGTAAGTCGAGGACTACCTCTGTTCACCTTAACTTGGGAAGGGAAAGGAATATTCTGCGTTTAGCAGCCAAACGTCCTGAGCCAGGTCTATGTGAAGGAAAGTTGGGTTTTTCTTTAGACCAATGTCGAAGCTTTAGAATAAATCAGTGGTACTCCTTAACAAATGCACTGCAGCTGTTAAATTCATGTTTATTGAGTCACTTCTCTGGACTCTCTCAAAAGCATATTCCACATATTCCCACCCTTGAAACTTCCTGGAGAGGAAAGACTGAAACAAATATTGGGTGATCATCATAATGGATCTAAAGGTACGATCTTGGCAAATACGGAAGAGGTGAAGTCGAGGTTTACTTAACAAATGGCAAATTTTAAAACCTGAGCTGTAACTCTTAACAACAGAGGATTAACTCACATCTGCCATAACAGCTCTACGTAAAGAGGAAGATAAGTCCATTAGGGCTAATAAATACATTAGCAAAGAAAAGAGCAGAACAGTATCTCGCCCGAGACTTTCACAGTGTTTGTTTTCGCACTGATTCATCAAAGCATTAAAATCTCATTGTAGGTGAAGGGAGGGGTGACGCATAGTTCAGCCTTTTAGAACACGGCATGTTTCTAAAAAACATTTTTTTTTTTTTGCCTAAAACATATAGCATTTCTTCCCTCTTTCTCAGGGCCAACCCTTTATGAAATTAAATAATGCATGGTCCTGTTTGAAGTGTTTTTGGGGGGGAAACTCATTTAGAATTCATCCTGTTATCCTTTCAGGTGTTCTAAGGTTGGATTCCTTACCTTAAATGTGAAACCATTTTTGCTTCCAAAGATCTTTAAGATTTGCTACCTTCATTGGAAAAGATTTTAATTTTATTTAAAACCTGCAACATTTCATAATAAATGAAACAAAGCTGGTTCCTATAGTGGGCAGGCTATTTAAATCAATTCATCCCACACAAGGACATTATGATGAACAACCATGGCTGAGATTTTGGGGTGTTTGCTTTGTTATTGTTGCTGTTGTCACTTCTAGTGTTTGTCCTTCTTATAGTTTCAAGGTCCTCTTGTTTTCCACCATGCAGGCTATTGTTCATCTGAAGAAACCAGTACAATGTTGTCTTTAAGGTGCTGGACTAGTAGCAGGGACACCAAGGTTTCAGTCCTCCCTTTAGCAATAGCACTTAGATTTATTTACCGCTTCATAGTGCTTTACAGCTCTCTCTAAGTGATTTACAGAGTCAGCCAGCATACTGACACCCCCCCCCCCCCCAACAAGCTGGGTCCTCATTTTACCGACCTCAGAAGAATGGAAGGCTGGGTCAACCTTGAATCAGCCAGATTCGAACTCCTGGCAGTCTGCAATACTGCATTCTAACTATTGTGCCACCAGAGCTCTTTGGCCCGGAAACCAGCATGGTGACCTTGAGTTAGTTACTAACTCTCAACCTTAATCAGGATCAAGCTGGATAACAAGCCAGCTGATAATCAAACTTCGTCCTGGTATCATGGATTGATTTACTTCATTTAGGTGTGTTTGCCTCTATTTGGAGAATGTTTTGATTGTTTATTTAAAATCATAAATTAGAAACTTTGTTTCCATAACTTGATTTTCTGTCGAAGTCTGGATGTATAATCTTGATGGTGTAATTATGATGTCACTTTCTTATTCCATTGAACTCTGTAGTTCCTACTCAACAATGCCCAAGGAAGGGAGCCTAACCAGATGGTCAATTCCATGTGATTAAAACTCTGCCCATTGTGTATGTGTATCAGTGTCATGTAAATATACAAAGGGCAAGGTTTTCATTGTGCGTTTGTGAGTCCCGTTGTGACTTTTTTAACATCCCTCCTCCCTCCTTGTGGCTGTGGGTTGTATGTTATATCAGTATCCAAAGCTTGTACAAAATAAAATGTTTCAAATAAATAAGTGATAGTACTTATGTTACCAGGGAAAACACCCTGCCTCTTCAGACTAAAAGAGAATGTGTAATGGATAAACCACCCAAAAGGATAAAACACACATCAGTTTTTGAGGGTAGTGTTGAATTAATGTCTGTATGTTGAGAGAGACAACAAAGAAACATTGGCATTTGATGGCTAAATACAGTATATATCCTTCAACCAATCACAAACAACCAAATATTGTTATTTGTTTTATCGATAAATAAAGGATTTATACAGAAACATTGTTCTTTGGAAATTTAAATTTCTTGCTTCATTCCTGTCATTTGTACATATGCTTTCTCTAAAGATTGGCCCAAAGTGGTTTTTTTTTTTAATTTCAAAAGGATGTATCATTCCAATCAACATCAAAAGTTAAAATTTTGGGGAAAACAAGATGAATAGGATAGTAACTGACTCCAAGTTCTTTTTATCCAGGTGATTCAGGGAACCTTTGCAGAATGCAGTCGATTTCTACAAAAGTCAAAAATACGTTATCAGGCAATTTTAATGATGGAACAGGCAGGTGGCTACATGCAACCAACGTTTGCAAAAAGGACAGGGATCAGCAAAGGTTGTTACGTGATTTGTGAACTTAGAAAAGCACCGTTCGCTTCAGCAGTTGCAGTAAAAATGACCACAAATCAATGATATATTGTTGCAATTAATGTTCTATCTTCACCTGCCATCAATTAATTAGTCTGAACAGAGAATTATCTTGAGAGCAATTTGTGTCCCAGTGTTCCAACCAATTGCACAAATCAATAAAAACTATACATTTCTTCCTCCTTCCCTGACATCTTTCTATTTCCAACAGGTTCCTAAGACAAATTTGCCTCAATCTTGAACAGGATTAAATTGTACCCAAATTAATTCCTGACGTAATTTTTTTTTTCTGTTTTAACTCCCATTTGTTTTATTACATGTTTCAGGTTGAATGCTAATAAACATTACTGAACTAGATTGATTCAATATCTTATGTAGTATTCCAGGAGCTCAGATGTCTCAAATCAATGCAACTTCACAGCTCCTGCTATTAACCTGATATAATCTAATGCAAGTATTATCATATAAGTCATCAAGCATGGGATACATCAAACCAGAGTAGTTTATTTTGGGATAAAAGGGCTAATCATCACATGTAAACACTGTCTTTTCTTTGCCTGCCCAAATTGGTTCAGAGCTGCTGAGTTGAATCACTGGATGCGTTGTCTCGTTCTGGCAGCAATAAGAACATTTCACATGAGGAAAGGTCAAAAGAATATTTTGTTGACCTACAATGAAAGCTCTGCATTCACTTCTGAAACGTCTAGCTTAACAGCTAATTTAAAAACAGCTTGGAAAGCTTGGAAAAACCAAAACTAATTCCAGTAAGTGCATAAAAGAAAATTGAAAAATGGAATCTATGCTTGTCTGGAATAATTTAAAAACATATTTTAAACATAAGCACACACTCAACCAGCAGGCACAGCATATCAAGAAAACCAAGAATGGAATAAAAGAAAATTGGGTTTACAGAAAGGTTAAATAAGAAACCTTTTAGTATAATGTACTTATTCCATCAGATCAGAATTCACCAGATGGATTTGCAGTTGGCTGACCAACCACACTCAGTGTGTAGTCCTCAATGGAACTACATCTATGCAGAGGGAGGCATGCATGGGGTACCTCATGGTTCCGTTTTGGGGGCAATGCTCTTTAAGATCTCCATAAATTACCTAGATGAGGGGTCCCCAAATTTTGGGCCATGACCCACTACTGGGCAGTGGCCTCTTCAGAACAGGGTTGCATGAATGGCAGGCCAGCACAATTGTACATGCACAGCTTGACTTGCCCAAGCTGCAGGCCGGTGTGCATGCACACATACATACAGATCAACTTGTGCAAGTTGAGCTGTGCATGCATGTGCATGCTCACCAACCCACCACTCACGCAGCCTGGTTCCTCTCTTCGCCCTCCACTGGGCCACCAAGCAGCAAAGGTTGGGGTCCACTGGTCTAGATAAAGGGATAAAAGCTCATCAAATTTTCAGGGGAAATCTAGATAGCATACTAAAAAGCAGAGACATCACCCTGCCAACAAAAGTAAGTATAGTCAAGGCTATGGTTTTCCGAGTTGCAATGTATGGCTGTGAAAGTTGTATCATAAGAAAGGCTGTGCACCAAAGAATTGTGGCAACTATGGTGCTGGAAAAGACTCCTGAGAGTCCCTTGGACTGCAAGGCGATCAAACTGGTCAGTCCTAGAGGAGATTAATCCTGACTGCTTTTTAGAAGGCCAGATCCTGAAGATGAAATTCATATACTTTGGCCACCAAATGAGAAGGACTTACTGGAGAAGAGCCTAATGCTGGGAAAGATTGAGGGCAATAGAAGAATGGGACAAGAGAGAATGAGGTGGCTGGATGGAGTCACTGAAACAGTAGGTGTGAGCTTAAATGGACTCCAGAAGATGGTAGAGGACAGGAAGGCCTGAAGGAGTGTTGTCCATTGGGTCGTGATGGGTTGGAATTGACTTCTCAACTATCAACAACAACAATTTAAATTAAGTAGAACTATATAACCAAAGTAAAATTTTGTTTGACCTTATCAAATGTAATTTTGTTTGACCTTCTTAAATGTAAATTTTAAAGTATCTTTCAAAAACAAGTACAATAACAGACCTAGAAAAAGTGGGTGCTTGTATTGTACAGAGATGCCTGTCCTTCCACTTATACATTACATATTTCTAAATTTATTTAGAGTATTTGTAGGCTAAATCATATTAATGGTACAGGATGGCTCCCAGAAATACAATTAAAACAAAAGCACTGTGTAAAACAAAAGTTAATGCATTATTAAAACATTATTAAGATGCTTTTTATTTACATTATAGAAATATAAGCTATCAAAAGAGAGTTAAAACAGTTAAAGCTTCGGTAAAAGCTTTTATCTTTTGAGTCCCTTTTGTAAAGTCCAGTGAGATATAATAAGAAGTGGGTTTGTTTCAACTCCAATGGCACTTTGTTCCATAACTTGAAAAAAACATAAATAACTGTAGAATTATTTTATTTTTACTGGACGAATATGCTGTCGCAGTCACAGCTAATTCTTGTGTCAAATGTAACTACTGGAGCTGCAGTGATCTAATCATGCAAGACAGACTCTGTGGGATTAGGCAATCCTGCAAGATCCTTTATCTAAAGCTGTGTAAGGCTTTATACATCATTAGAAACATTTTTAATTGGCCTCAAAAAGCAACCAGCAACCATTGAAGTTGTGTCAAATGGATGTTGTCAAATCTCAAGAGATACTCACACTACCCATGCTGCTGGGTATTCTGGCCCAGCTGCAAGCTTTAGACCATCTTTCGGGCTATTCACAGAGCATAATTTCTAGTACAATAATTCAAATTGGAGGCTACCAGCATGCGAGTCACCAAAGCTATTGGTAGGTTTCTCCTCTGATCGGGGATGCAGCTGGTTTAACAGTTTAACAATTGAGGTTAACTGTTTTCCTTGCCACTTGCTCCGATGATTGTCCAGCGTCAATGGTAGATCTAAATTGAGAAACTGATCTACAGGGAGAAGTCAATCAATTATTGTCTGTACTTTGTATTTATTCATTTCACGTAATCAAGATTGTTTAGGGTAATGGCCATTCAGCATGGGACATGATGCCTTATATAACAGTGTAACTAACAAGCCTGGGCTCCTCTTCTTTTGGGATTTTTATAGAGGCTCTAATGGTATCAACTGCTCAACATTAATACAGATTATTTCAAAAAATTGTTGCAAACTGCCCTTGTTATTCATGAGTCTCAACCATGCATCACATTTCCTGAATTTGCAGGGATTGATGATTCCTGAGGCTCTTTCCAGCACAGTAATTTCTGCTGATAAGGAAAAATATATGCAGAGGTGTGTGTGTTTTTATACAGGATATAAATGAAGAACAAATGCACAATGGTGGAATATAATGGCAGAAAGCTTCTATAAAATGGTTAAGTTTTCTATAAAACAGTTAAGACCACACATTTTTCTGTAATATCCCCTGCAAAGTCTTCCATTATTCAGTCCTAGATGCTTACTATCTTTATTGTAAACCACCAGGAAATGTTGTTAGCCAGCAATAAACCAATCTAAATAATTAAATGAAAATTGAAATATAAGGCAACCTCTAGCCAAGGTTGATTATAGTTACGTTCTTCCTATACTCTCCTTTTAACAGCTTCTCACAGATGCCAACAGCTTCAGGGAAACATGACACCAATGATAACATTACCATATTCACTCGGATCCTTGATGGCCTATTGGATGGATATGATAACAGACTTCGCCCAGGTCTGGGAGGTATGATAAATAATACAATAATTTTTATTTTATTTTTTATTTATATCTCATCTTTAGTATTTTTACAGATAACTTAAGGCAGCAATGATATCCTTTCTCCTTCTATTTGTCCACAACAACACTGTAATTTGACTTAGGCTGGGAGAGAATGACTGGTCCAAGGTCATCCATCTGCTTTCATGATTAAGACAGGAGCAGAACTCATGAACTTCGTGCTTTCTAGCTCAACGCCTTAACCATTAGACCAAATTGGCTCTCGATACACCATACTGAAAGTGTAGTATGTAATAATAAAGAAAACACTTCTTTGGTGTGGCTCCTTGGTGATGACACATTTATTTTAAACAACAGCAACCTTCCTGCTGTCTTTCTTGCAATAAGTTCAATGTTTCCTTCCCAAGAAATAATTTCAGAAATGCTTTTGTTTGCTTTATGCCCTTGGTTGGTTCATTTTATCATTCAAGGTATGTTTTTGTTGTCATATTTTAATAATATAGATATTATAACTATTCACTGTCCTTTGAATAAAGGAGAGTATACCAGTGTTTCAAACATATAGATAATCGTAGGGAGCAACGTGGCAAGACAAGGCATTAGTCAAAATACATTCTGAGAGTATATTACAACCTTCCCAAAGGGTAGTTTCCTTTCTTTTATTTTTTTTTATCTTAAAGATTGTTTTATGTCTTCCAGTCAGAATTCATGCTTGTCATCTTGAGAAAAATTACTGAGAGAAGCCCAGTTGTTGCTTTTATGTTCATGGGGATAGAGAGGAGAAAGATTGTATTTAAAAGCAAGCTGTAGGGTCTGTGCTGCCAGACTATATGAAAATCACCTGTGGTCACATTTAATATGAGGGCAATGGGAATTCAGTAAGAAATGTCCCCATTTTGGAAATTTTGGAATTAAGAGATCATAAACCTCTTTCAGCATGTCCCCAGGACCAGTCCCCTTCTGCCTTTCCTGCTATAAGAGGACAATCTGTTTTGTGGAAATGGCATTGGAAGGATCTTCTAAGGATGATCACTTTTTCTCTCCACATCTACTTGTTCGCATGCTCTCAGGAGGTTTGCATGGCCTCCTGAGATTAAAACCAACATTTTATAAAAACAGACATAAAGATCTATCCCATGAAGTTAACTAATAAAATTGATTGTCCTCTGGTACTTAAATGCCACTGAATTTCTAGTAAACAAGTTTCTATAAATGACCAAATATTTTAGACTTCAGTAAATAAATAAATGACTTCTTTAATGAGTAAATCAGGAAAGGCAGTTTGGTGTAGTGCAGGGGTGTCAAACTCAAGCCTTGTGGGCCAGATTTGGCCCACAGATTGCTTAGATCTGGCCTGCGGGGCTGGTCTGAAAACATCAAATTACCAGCCTGCAGTACCACTGCCAGCGTAAACAGACCTCGGGAGGGCCCAACCTCCGTTTTTGCTGGCAGAGAGCTGCAGGAAGCAGTCATGATAGAAAACAGGGTGCAGGGGGACCACGCATGGTTGATTAATGGGGATCTCCATTTTCATTGGAAGAGTGCTATTAAAACAAACTAAAAGCAAAACAAAAAGAGAAATGTTTTCCTTTTTGCATTTGAGCATGCAAGAAGGGACAGTAAAGGAAAAAGGGAAAAAGGAAAGACAAAGAAAAAGAAGGAAAGATGGGAAGAGAGCTAGTTTGACACCCCTGATGGCTGAGATTGGCCTTTAATTCAGAAATTCTCTTTTTCTGAAAACTTTGATTTTGAGCTTTAAAGTACTGGTGAGAAGAAAACCGCATACTGCTTTTTGATGTATGTATATCGATGAAAGAACTGCACATATTTAGTGTGGTAACCAAGTTATCAGTTATAGCTAGCAAAGCTTGATTAAGTTGCCTCATATCAAAATGCCGTTGCATTCTTATGTGTGTTGCTACTGACAGCTTGGGTCCTAATAAAAGACAAGTAGGCAACCTACCAATTAGACCATTTGTTCCCCTTTACTGACAGCAAAATAACAGCCCCACTGGCAGTCTGCCTATAAAAGTCGTCCCTCAGGTTTCACCTAACATAGGCATTAATTAAATCAGTGACTTTCTGAACCACTTGCCATAACAAGATGCATTGATGGAAGTTAAAGTGTGTGGGTTTTGTATAAAGCTGACTTCCTACTGGTAATGCTAAGATGTTGCTATTGGCATTATGTAAATATATAAAATGGCAATAGTAAGTTTCTTGTAGACACCTAGACTTAAATGTCCTATTCCTTAGAGTACTACTAACAAGAGAGAAAATTATTTGACAATTCTGGAGCCAAAAGCTAATTATAGTAATATGAAATCTACATTTCAGTTTTGATCACAGTGCAATTTCACATCAATGGACATTTCTACATCAACTTCTAGTTTAAAAAAAAAAATGTTTCTCTCCCCTGCTAAATATGTAAATAGACCTGTATAAATGCTTTATAACATACTATATTTTGTATGCTTCTGTACCTTTGAGTCAGAAACGTTGAGTCACAAGCAAATTGCTGACTTCTGTTGACTTCCTAGTCAACTTCCTTCCATGCCAATTTCTTGGCAAGATTTCCTAAGACTAGGAGAGAGGGACTGGCCCAAGGTCACCCAGCTGGCTCTCTGCTTAACATGGGACTAGGACTCATGGTCTCTTGGTTTCTAGACTGGTGCCTTAACTACTATACTAATCTGGTTCTCTCGTTATAATATTTGTGGGAAATTAAACTACCCTTCACAAGTTCCAGAAAGCTTCTGTAGTTATTTCTCTGCTGGCCCATTCTCATTGTATTTATAAAATTATCTTCTAAGATTTAGCTAACCGAATAAAACTAAGCCAAGAACATGGTTGAGAAAGAGTAAACACAGGCCTTTTTTGGTCAACTTCTTCACACTACCACTACATCTATTGGTAGTAATAATGTATTTTTTTTTGTAGAGACATATATTCAGGAACCTATGCTACTGAAATTTAAGAGATGAATTTTAGCTAGGTTGTTTTCCTTCAGGGAATATTCCTTATAAACATCCCCTTCTTTTTAGCAATGAAGGGGATCAAAAAAGAAACAGATGTGCTAGCATGCATTGTGCTGGAATTGCTGGTGGGGAAGGAAGGATTATGTTCCCCTTGTTTTAACAGCATAAGCAAAGAGCAGTCAAAAGCCAGTAAAAGCAAATAAAGCTGAGTTATAATAAAAGCACATGAGCAAACTAGGAAAGAATTGAAGAATATTTTGTAAAGGAGAAAGGAAATGTCTTTAAAAGGACTGTTTTCCTGATTCAGTCCCAAATACACAAATAGCTTTGAATTAGGATTGATTGCCTCAAATTTAGACTTTATTATAGATCCTTTTATAAGCTTTTCTATCATAAACAAGATGTGCAATCTAAGCCTTAGTGCATCTTGTGAACAGTATCTATTTTAGTTCTGTAAGTTTAATAAAGTTATACTTAAACTGCTTTATGCATAGAGCCACTGAAATATTGGTGAACATCCTGCTTTATTGTAATTTTTAAGTGGAGTATTGTAGTAACATAATATTGTCTTTGATTAGGAAAAAAAACTTGAATGGCTTGATAAATGACATGTTAGATATCTCCAGATCACCAAGGTTTCTAACCATACACTCCAAGTTGTTAAATTTTACTAATTCACTTGAAGACATAGGCATTAATTTATTATTGAGATTATGGTTGTGCTTATGCCTGATATTAAGATAGCCTGTTCAAAATGACTGTTAATGTATACATTACTATAAATTATGGGTGTCATTTGGATTGTAACAATGTTATTCAGCCTATCTATCTCTGTGATAGCTTATTATCACTTCTTTGGGTCCAACTCAATGCTAGAGATATTCTATTGCCTGAAAACTCAACCTAAGCACACAACTTCTATTGTGTAGGGAATACATCATTTGATGTCTGAAATATTTACAATAATCTGGGTAGCAGGGAGGTGACCTGTTGCCACATTTTGAAAACAGAAGTCAACTTTTTTTATTCTTTCCTGGATTTCCCCAGGATGTAGCACCTAAATCCTACTGCTATTTATTTGGAAATGTTTTTCTGTGTCAAGGAAAGCTTTATTTCTCTTGGGTTTGTCTCCAGTTGTGTGAACTCTCAAAGAGAAACTAATTCACTTCCTAGCAGGAGTATGATCTTGTAGTATGTCTATAGATGTTTATTAAGAACATCTTTGAAATATTACAATGAGATATTTATTATATTTGCAAAAAAATATATGTACTTTCCCTGTAATAAAACATGTATACCTCAATTAAATGTACTGAACCTTATAGTTTCCAGAACTTCTTTTACAATTTCTAGCTAGTACAATGACTGAGTAGATAAGTTAGGAGAGACGTGTGTAAAGTCAGTGATGTTTATTTCCTGCTTTGTAAGGCCAATTTCCACTCTGCTGATTGTGTCTAGAGTTGAGGGTTTTTTTTAACAAAATACTCAGGCATCTTGTTTTAAGGTCAGAGGATTGTAAATTACAAAGTGGATAGGGCTCTTAAGTGAAGCTTAGCTTCTTTCCTGGAATGTCCATGCGAGCATACAATTCCACCTGTAGGATTTCTGCCCAGTAATGATTAAGTATGCAGTGTATATTTTCCAGAATAGATTTGAGGCTAGCAATCTCAATCAAGTAGAGAGAGGGAGAGAGACATTTGTTTAATAAGCTTGAAGCAGGAGATATCATTGGGGTTATTCTCCTTGCACATTATTCAAATATAACATATGTAGTAGAATCAGATGTCACATTCGCTAACATTCTCTAATGCTGAAATATCCATTCTCCTAAATGTGGTTTCCTGGAAAATAGAAGGTTAAAAGCTCAATGTAGAGAAGCTGATCTCATTAGTTCTTTAGCTGCATTGGGTGGATTATTCAGGAGACCTGAATACAGGATAGGTTAATCTAGATAGATTTCATTCAGATTCTCTGGCAGTAGAATCAAGCCAAGGGAGAAATGAATGATAGCTATTTTTACTAAAATATTGGGCTTTGTGTATTAGCCTTCAGCTATCAGTGAACTTTGCAAGAGCAATGTTAGCTACATTTATCCAAATGCATTTGTAAAAACAGGTAGAGATCCTAAACTTGATCAATAACCCCCAAATGTAGAAGAATCTCCCTCCTTCCTGTCCTGCCATTCTACAATATGAGATATATCTATGCTGGACTGTGTTTGGTGTAAATGTTCAGCAAATAAAATTTTATTAGTCAAAGTTGACTCAGCTTTCCGTCCTTCTGAAGTGGGTAAAACGAGGAGCCAAACTGTTAGGGGCAATATGCTGACTCTGTAAACCACTCAGGGAGGGCTGTAAAGCATTGTAAAGTGGTATATAAGTGCTATTGCTATTATTTTAAAAGGTATTGCTCAGCAATGGGATGTAACTGGCACAGCTTCCAGTTCGGGAATGCGCGTGCACACTGGGAAAATGCACGCACGCCACTTCCAAGCCCCGAGCTGGGGTTTGCAGTAATGAGCAGCTTCAGTAGATAAAGGATAGGTAAAAATCAGGGTAGGTGGGAGGGCCCAGCGTAACTTTTTTTCTTTCTGTTCCTCTCGGAGGTATGGAGGCTTCTGTTAACAACTGGATTGGCCAATCTGGGCAGACCTGGCTAGATCCCACTCCTGGTATTGCTAATATAGATTCACTATGGCACAGAGGTGGTATTCAGCAGGATCTGACCAGTTCTGGAGAACTGATACGGAAATTTTGAGTAATTCGGAGAACCGGTGGTAACCTTTCCCCTGGAGTGGGGAGGGAATGGAGATTTTACAGTATCCTTCCCCTGCCATGCCACCAAGCCATGCCCACCAAGCCATGCCCACAGAAGTAAAAAAAAGTAAAGTAAAAAAAAAATTGAATCCCAACACTACTATGGCAGTTGGCATCGGTGAGTAGTATGGTTTTTGTAGCTGCCTCTCATTATCTTCAGCAGTCACTTGAAATTCACTTAAATCAAGTCAATTGAAATTCACTTAAATGATGACTAGCCGCCATTAATCCTGAAATGCCCTCCAATGGAGCAAGGATTATATCCGCAGAGTATTTTCAAACTGCAATGAAAGCAGAAGTTAGAATTTCTTATATAAAATAGTCAATGAAGCCAATGCTAATATGATGGAATGCTGAACGCCATGTAATTTTTACAGTTTAGAGCATCCCTCAAAAGGAACCAACTTAGTGCCAGACACTATTACATATTATGTATTTCTGATTCAGAGTCTTCAGGAAGCCATGGCTTTTTGCCCAAAGTTTCCTAAACTGATAAAATCAGTTTAAACTTGGGAAAGGGAAGACTTTTTCTCCCTAGAACTGATTAAAAAATAACTCTGGAAGGTGGGCTACCACTGTGGTGGTAGTGTTTATATATATTGATGGCACAATTGGATCTTGGCATTAATCTACTTTTTAATTTCCTTCACAAAGTTAAAATACAAACTCCCCCCCCCCCCAAAAAAAGGGGGGGAGACATTTCTACAAAAACAAGACATTGAAAAAGCGCATTAAAAAAGACACAAACATACATACACATATTATGACCTTCTGTTTTCAGAATTTATTACAGTCATAGACCAGAACAAATAAAATAAAACAAAAACACTTAATAAATATACAATTAAAAATTCTAGAATAAAATAGTAAATAACAGATAAAATCTATGATAAAATCCAGTCTGTCTAACTATACTAAAATCACAATCCATAAACTGTGTGGCCCATAGTCAAGGGAAAGGGATAAGTAGTGTAAAGGATTTGTTGTTTAAAATAGCTATGGTGCGTTTGACTTGTGTTTCCAATGAATCCCCAGTGCTGCTGCACAGAATCTAGCCACCTGCACTGTAATTTTGGACTATTCGTCCTTTAGCAGCCACTGGAGATAAGCAGTGTCAGAATGGCCAGGATACCTAGCAATTATTGGAAAAGTATGTTTTTCCGAATCTCTCTGTAAAAGGAACATTGAAGGAGTATGTGACCCAGTCTCCACCTCTCCTGAGCCACAGGAACAGAGTCGTTTAGTCAGTGGTATCTTTTTATACTTGCCATACACAGTGGTGGGGTTCAAATTTTTTTACTACTAGTTCTGTGGGTGTGGCTTGGTGGGCATGGCAGGGGAAGGATATTGTAAAATCTCCATTTCCACCCTCCTCCAGGGGAAGGTTACTGCAAAATCTCCATTCCCTCCCCACTTCAGGGGAAGGTTACGACCAATTCTCTGAACTACTCAAAATTTCTGCTATCGGTTCTCCAGAACTGGTCAGAACCTGCTGAATATAAGAAACAACAAGTATAGGAAGTAGAAAGAATAGAGAAATAGAGACAGAGCCAAAGAAACAGACACCATATTTATAACATAATCTAGATATATATCCACTGTTTAAAAAGTACAATAGAAAAGTATATATATTTTGTATCGTAAACGTGTTTCCGCACTTTTATATTTGTCTACATTTGTTTACTTTTTTCTTTTTCATATATTTGTATTTGTATATTTTTGTATATTTGTATATTTTTAATTTCTAATAAAGATTTATTTTTAAAATTAAAAAAAAAGAACCTGCCGAATACCACCTCTGGCCGTACAGGATAGCTGATGGAACTGCATGGCAACATGCAAGCGAAAATGCTTTCTGGTGGTTTGCCAACTCCAACCGGCTAAAATAGCTGGCAGGAGTAACAACAGATCTAATGGTATCTGGAGCCAGAAGCAATGGAGCTTTCCCTAAGTCCGTTTGCCTTTCGATGTCCTCTACCGTTTGTCGCAAGGTTTGTTTTACTTGGTCACAGTCCAACTTGAGTGTTGAGTCTGGGAAGAAGCCTACTTTGACAAGGTTGGACTCAACAGCCTTGATCCATGACAAGGAGAATTTGTCTTGGAGGGTTAATGGAGCAAGACGTTGTGGAAAGCCAGAGGTTTAAAGACGCTATATAGATTCTTGCTTCGGGTTTTGTCAATCTTGTCTCCAGGCGCATGTCCTTTTGTTGAATACTGATAAATATATTGCAACAATATTAGTTTCCCACCCCTTGTGTGGGTTTTATAATTAATCCAATTAAAAAGGGAAGGAGAAAAATGCCTGCAAATTATTGACCAATGTGTTTGTAAAACATACTAGCATCTTGTCAAACATTCATATTCTAAGCTGATGAGTAGGTCATCAGACTATTTTCACCCAAGAAATAGACTCCTTTTAGAGCAGATAGAGTTATGAATTATCAGAGGATTAGGCTGAGAAGATACAGACTATACAAATAAGCCAAGGTATGTGGGTTTTTAAAATGTTTTTATTGGTTTCTAAGCAAAACTTTGAGTGCATTACTTGGGAGAAATTATGGGAAAAATACAAAGGCCACGCCAATCAATTTCTGTTTGCTTACTCAGATGGAAGACAGCTGAACAGTGCTTTAAATTTACTAATGTATGCTACTGTGAATATTATATAAGGTTGCATTTTTGCTCCATTAACACACTGGCAATTAATAAAAAAGAATTTCATCCACTAAAACTTGTGCACGCATCTACTGCTTTATGTAAACGATACAGTGATCCCATTGCAAACACTAATAGACCTAACATTCACTTTGAACATCACATTACCTTTGACAATTATTATGAATTGGGGGCTCACACAGCATCAATTCTGTCAAACGTTTAATACTGTAAGGTATTAAACAGGCTTATGCAGTCTGAAAGCCCAAAGGGGAACTATAATTAACCATCAATCAATACATTTTTTAAAAAAAAAAAATTTGAAGCTAATGGCAATTAGTTGGCAATTTATGAGGAATTTAGTACAATTCCTCTGAAGCTGGTACACAAGTCAATCAAATAAAAAGCCATTGATATATGAGTATTTAGTACAGTTTATGCAGTTTAATGAAAGAAGGCAAGGGGTTCAGAAAGAAGCATATTCAGTTTAATGAGAGACATATGAAGTAGGAATTCAGAGAGCAGCAGAGGAAAGGAGAGAAGTTACAAGAAGTTATCTACTTGATACAATGCTGGGCTATGAGAGGAAAAACCAGAAAGAGAAAATCAGAGATGCTTGTCACAATGAAGAAACCAGAGTTTAAGAGGCTTCCTGACATAACAAAGAGGAAGATAATGTACTATATGCACACATATATACAGAGGTTCTGGGGGAAAGAAACTTTTGCACCACAAGATTTGGGATTTGAGAGAGGTAAAATAGAGGGTTTTTTTCTTAATTGAAGATGGAAAGGCAAAGCAAGAAAAATCACTTTTTCTTTGAACAATATATATAGAGTTCTAGTCCTTGAGGGTATGCCAGGCAGGTGATTGGACAAAAAACTGAAGGTCTGAATGAAATTCTGATACAGTTTAATATTTAGAAAAGGCTTTGCTTTGCCATTTTGGGATAGGTCAATTTTTTATTCACATGAAGGAAAACATCCTGATGTCAGCTGTAGATATGGGAGCTGCCAGGGAGGTATCAGCCAGGAAAGCAGTCAAATGCAAAAATGAAGGCTAAAATGAAAATTGGGGGAAATGTGATGTTTAATGCCTCCTTTGTCTCCTCATGTTGGAATGTGACCATTTTTGGCCCTCAAGAAGTACAATTCCTGATCCAAGTGGTAGGCCCATGGTTGGAATCTGTGGGATAGGTGGTTGAATATGAAAATGAAGTGAGAATGAGATTCTTGACAATTTTTTATTAACTATCATCTATCTGTCTATCTGTCTGTCTATCTATCTATCTATCTATCTATCTATCTATCTATCTATCTATCTATCTATCTATCTATCTAT
>JAOYMU010000010.1:659133-671966 GCA_025802295.1 Psammodynastes pulverulentus
CCCACCAAGCCATGCCCACCAAGCCATGCCATGCCCACTAAGCCACACCCACAGAACTATTAGTACAAGAAATTGAATCCCACCACTGGGTTGAACATCCTGAGGGAGTCCATCAGATATACATAGTTTGGGCTTTCTTAAATGTGTATCTCTTTGGTTCCAGGTGGCATTTGTTTGTTTGTTTGTTTGTTTTGTATGCAGTGATCCCAAAGTAATTGTAAAAGTATCAAGAAAATGACTTAGACCTTTCCCCAGGTCAATTTATTATTCTAGCTTAAGCAACAACTGAAGCCAGCTTTTCTTATACTATCTAATAGAGTTAATGAAGATTGACTGCAGAATACTTATAACTCTCATTCATATTTAGCACGGGTATATAATTCTTTCCCCCCTTAAGGTGTGGCACTTTTATTTTTAGTCTTCGGAATCAAGCTTGGAACAATTGGGTAGCTAAACCAAAAACTACAAAAGCATTTTTATTTTTTTTTGTATGAGGGAGCCAAGTGACATTTTACTAATGTTTTTTTTCTTTCATTCATGCTATTTATTGTGCCATTAAGCTGAAAATGTATAGACTAAATTTAAATTCAAGCTTGGCCAAGTAGCTTTTTTTCTTTTCTTCTTTGCATTTATATGCTATTTAAATCTCAGAGTCTACAAAGATTTAGTGGAGACAATGCTTTGACTTGGACAGAAGCCATAGCTAAAATGTGATGGCAGAAAAAGAGCAAAATTCACCACCATTAATTGCACTTGACAGAATAAACTGGGAAAGGAAAAATCAGATAAGCATCCTTCCTGTCATACCCAGCTTGCCAGCATGTTGCTGGCAGGGTTTTCTGAATGTCAGATTTTCCAGTGGTAGAAGTTCTAAGTGAAGATTACCCTTTCAGATAGGGTAATTTACAATTTAATAACCAAATAGTACCCCTCATTAACTAGAAACAAAAACTTCTGACTGTATTTATTCTTTTATACCAACACAGAGCCAAGATAGCATTTAAGAACAGAGGAGGAAAGCTCTTTTATGTACAGCATCAGGGTAGAAATCCAGAAAGCCAATATAGGATGACCAAGACAGAGAAGAAATTATTTGCCGCTACCTAAAGGTAGTTCAGACTTTTGCTAACTGAATTTCGTAGACCTAAAAAAAATGACTTCATTTTCATCCCATTAGTCATCAGGCAATGAATGACATCATTGATAGTTTCTGAAATTCTTCCTAAAGGTCTTTAGCTTGAACTAGCTTCTACTACACAAGATAATCCAATTCTCCATGAATAAGAGGCCAGCAAAAGGGTAGAGATTTGAAAAAGGAATTCCACTTGACAGCTGATGCCTCAGATGTGAAGATCTCTTAAACAAATTCTGGATCATGGAATAGAGGTTTTCCTTCCTTGTTATAATACAAAGTTGCTAGGTTGCATTTGGCATGGTGTGCCAATTATTCTACAACCAACCTGTTGACCTAATACCATTCATGTACCAGCTCTGTAGAGCACATTGGAGTCAATTTCCAAAAAGAGTTTTGGAGCACTTGGGAATACAATTGTAGTATCTGTCTACAAGCTGAGTCTTTTCCCAGCTGCCTTCCACTGCCACATGATCTGAAGAAAAGGCATAGCTGCTTTAAAGTGTCCCAGAGATAATTGCACAGTCCTATTATTTATTGTGGTTTAATGAAGTTCAGATAAAATCTTCAGTCCAGTTTTACTATATTTAACTTAGGCATGGAGTATTGTAAATAATAAATTTTCAGCTTTAGAGTGTAAGAGGGACAATATAATAATTTGTAAATTTGGTTCTGAGTAAAATTGTGCTAATGCTGCAAAGCAGATATATAAGAGAATTAGAAGTTATTCGTCACTGCAATATTCTCTACAACAGGGTGAAATGATAGTCTGACTTCTATATCAGAAAGAGATGATTTTGGATGACCAAAAGCTAACAGCTGCTTCTTAAGAGTTGCACACTAAAAATATAAAACATACACCCAGGGTATATGTTCAAAATGATGGGACTTTTTTTTTTTTTACAAAATCATTCTCACTTTCTCTTGCAAGGAGATTTGGGCAACAATTTACAGCTCACTAACTCAGAAGTGATTCTATTAACTTTAATAGACTTGCTTTGGAGTAAAAAAAGAAAAAAGAAAGGCACATCAGCCTCTTTAAATTCCTGAAACAGTAGTCAATCGGTAGAGCTTCAGTATTTGCTGGCTAAAACTGTGGATTTCAAATAACTTGATCAATAATAATGAGATTTTGAACAGAGCTACTGTATCATTCTTGATAAGAAAGAAAGAAAGAAAGAAAGAAAGAAAGAAAGAAAGAAAGAAAGAAAGAAAGAAAGCTTTACCCATCAAAACGATAAATGTCTTGGCAGTTCTGTCAATAGAGAGAATCAATCAGTTCTAATAATTTAAAAGCCCTATACTGAGCAAGCACTTAGATGTATCTAAAGAGCTTCATGAATCAAACCTATAGAGTAGTGATGTTGCTTGATAATTATGACCACAATGGCCCAAGGGTCTTACTCTTTTGAAAAATGATAAGGCTGTAGAAAGATAATAGGGTTTCTTCCTGCCATCCTTTTCTGAACATTGAAGGTGAGGAATCACCACCACATTGGAGATTCATTTTGGCCAGAAAGGCCATTTTTACATTGTTTGAAAAATCAAAATGCTAGAGATGAAGGCATGGATGCTTACTGCAGTTGTAGACATCTGTGGGCTTTACAATGAGTAATTATATTGCTCCACTATCATATCACATAGACTTCTGCATTAGCTTATCTGTCAATAAGTCAATAAGTCAAGCCTCAAATTTTTAACCAAAATTCCAAGAAAAAGGTGCCACTCATGGATAAGCTGGCTCTCAAAGCTTAATGTGTTTTAATTTTCACAATTAGTTATGAGTGGCACACTGTTCATGGTATTTTGGTTAAAAATTTGAGGTTTGATTTATCAGTGGATAGGTCTGCTTTGTGTGTCTGCTTTGTGTATATAGGTAAATAGAATAGAATAGAATAGAATAGAATAGAATAGAATAGAATAGAATAGAATAGAATTCTTTATTGGCCATGTATGATTGGACACACAAGGAATTTGTCTTTGGTGTATATGCTCTCAGTATACATAAAGAAAAAATAAAATACATTCATCAGATAAAATACATTCATCAAAAAATATGCACACACACATACATACATGTGTTTATATGTGTATGTATAAAAATAATATGCAGGTAGTTTAAATAATGTACTGCTGAGGGAAATGTCTCCCATATACAGTATCCTTGTGGATAACTTCATCAAGATAAGCTGAACCCAATTTTTGATGTAGCACCTAAAACTTCTGGATTATGTACAGTAAATATAATAATTTTTCAACTAACCTCCTGAGCTAGAATAATATAGAAAGCAAATAATTGTACTGTCATGTACACTTCATTGTGTGCTTAGGTTAAAAATTCAGGTGTTTCTGCATATTGTCATCTTCTGTTTACCTGACTTGTATTATAATCAATTATAAGAATGGAAAATGATAAATTGATGAAGGTGGTACTTCAACTGTCTATCCATTCTAACATTAAATCATCTTTCCAAATAGAATGTGATGACATAATACTGCTTTATACTTGTACTTTTTGTTTCTTTGGAGTTTCATTCTGTCCCCAACAGAGAAACACAGTCAACCCTCAAAAATGCATATGTTCTTTTGGATAATCATTTTTTTTGCTGTCACTTGTTCATCTCTTATCCTGTTATATTTGGTATGCTTATACAATATTTCCCAATTCCTGAAATTCAATCATTTTGTTATGCTGTGATGTGACAACAGAGCATTTCAGGAACTGGCTTTATTAGTCCCTTCAATAGGAAACTTTTTAAGGCAACAAAAAAACGAACACAAATCTACAAGGATAGGGTTTGGTGCAGTTGACTTAGTTTGATCAGCATTACTTTAATATGTGTTTTCACTCCTAACAACTGGGATGAGTAACAGTTTATGAAAAAAAAACAAAAACAACCAACATAAGCCAAGTTATAAAATGCTTCAATTTATACTGTAAAAAAAGATTGTCAGACATACAAAAGTACTTGTTAAAACAATTACATCAATTTAGGGTGTCAATTTGGGAGAGTGGATCCCAAATGAATTTTAACAGAGCATATTCCTATGTCTGGGAGTGACACAGAACGAGGTTACCAGATGTGTTAATGTACATACTTTTACAAGTGAGGTCATCATTGAAGGAGCCTCTCATAAAAATTCTAATATTCATCCAGCTTCATAATGACAGTACCATAGATGTCCCTCAAACAGCAAAACAGAAACATAAAATGGTAACCACTTTGTCACTTGCCAATTGTTTCCAAAGGACCATTAACATTTTTTTTAAAGTATGAGCTGTAGATATAGCCCTAGTTGCAGAATTATGAGATACAGATGTTCCGTTCAATACATCTGTACAAGGTTACTCCAGTCACATGTAAACTCTATACAGAAATATTTTATGGATACAGGATGTCACAAAGTCACCTTGTAGTGGGATTCAACATTGTAAAGCCAAAATTTGCAGGTAACACATTAATCAAACTTTAATTGAATTTTTCTCAGGGTTTATTTTTAGTGAATTTTGATTACTATCTTTTTTTGCTGCAATAAAAACATGTGAAAACAATCTCTCTCTCTTTCTTCTTGTATTTCAATGCATTCAGCACAATGTGAGCATTAATAAAACTTCTCCATAATAAAATGAAAACTAATTAAAACAGCAGTGGAGTCTTGCCAAGGACTTTGCAGCTATTGGGTTGATGGTGTTGTTGTTCAGTGGTGGCGGTGCATGTGCATTTTAGTCTAATTGTGGCCAACAAAGTCTTTCCTCTTGCAAAATATTATATTTCAGTCATTCTGAATTTTTAGTTGATGTAATTAAGGATGCCATAACATTCTTATAATACCCACTTTTTCAGCTGATCAGATTTTGCCACATTTCACAGTGCTAGAGCCTTTTTTCCCCCTTTAATTGTCTTATGCATTTGTTTGGTTATGTACTATCTTGGCAAGCCCTTTGATAAAATGGCCCCTAGAACACTGAATAAATATTAGAGAGTGAATTCTTCCCCTAAATTAAGTATTATTGTCTGTTTCAAAGACTTTTATCTGGATGCTCTTTTCGGGAATTTTGCAGCTCATTGATTCTTCATTGTAAAACTGCCTGCCTGTATCTCATACTCAGTGCATGTGTCTTAGTATAGGTCTTAATATAATGTAAGCCAGCCACTATAATTTAAAAACTGTAATTTGTCACTTAGGAACTGTGGACATATTATACAAAGCTCTAGCTCTTAGAGAAGTCTATAATTCTGGGAAGGAACAAAAATGGTAATTCATTGTAAGGTGGATGGACTCAATTACAAGGGTGATGGGTATGCCATTGGAAGGCCCAAAGACCAAATTGGAAACAGATTGTTCTGGGGAAAATGATCTATGTAGGCCCTAAGAGCTGATACTGATTTAGTGGCACATCATTAATATTTTGCAAGCTCAGTAAAAACCCTCTTTGATTATCCTTCCCTCCTAAACATTATGTGGAAGTATCAATTATGTTGTTGTTGTTTGGTAATAACCTCCCTCTCTTTGTAAATATGTATGCACAAGGGAGTAGGCCTTCTCTGCAGTAGCCCTCACTTTGTGGAATATGTACTTCCCCAAAAGTATGTGTATCCTTCCTTCTTACTGCATTTCCCTAAATAAATTAAACCTGTTTTATGTCAGCATACCATCAGTCCACCTGACTGTTTAATGAAAAGAAGGACTAGGGGTATTGTGATAGCAGTGTTCCAATATCTAAGGCAGGAGTGTCAAATTAATGTCCTCACTGCATTGTCACATGATATATCATGATGTTTTCCCCTTCACTAAACTGGGTGTAGGCATGGCCAGTGTGTGACACATCTGGCCTGCAGGCTGTAAGTTTGATACCCCTGATCTAAGGGCTGCCACAAAGAAGAGGGGGGTCCACCTATTCTCCAAAACAGCTAAAGGCCGAATAAGAAGCAATTGATGGAAACTAATCAAGGAGAGAACCAAGCTAGAAATAAGGGGAAATTTCCTGACAGAACAATTAATCAATGAAATGGTTTGTCTTGTTTGTGGGTGCTCCATCACTGGAGGTTTTTAAGAAGAGATTGGACAACCATTTGCCTGAAATGGTATAGGGTCTTCTGCTTGAGCAGAGAGTTGGACTGGTAGACCTTCAAAGTCCTTTCCAATTCTGCTAGTCTGTTATTCTGAGTAGAGAGGTCTCTCTCAGATTTTGCCTTGGCTTTTCGTTTTAGGGTTGACTCTGATTCTGATCATGATTTGTACCCACTTATAAATTATAATCAAGTGACATCTGGTTAAGTTTTCATATTTTTATTTGATGTTATATGCTGCTCAGAGTCCTTTGGGATTGAGGAGAGTAATACACATTTTAAAAACATAAATGTGTGTGCTGATTTTGGGAGGGATTTTAAAAAAAATCCAGCCTAACCTACAAGTCTTGAGATCTCATAGTTTCCCATCCAAATACTGATCAGATATGACATTGCTTAGTTTTTTCAAGGTTAGTGTATTAAATACATTCAGTAAACTGCAATTAAACCATAATTTAATACAGTGTATGGGTGATGTCTGTGTGTTTCACCTCCATGTTGGTTTGAGATCATTTTTCCCTGCACATAAAATATCTGAGAGTTTTTCACCAGTTTTTCTGAGAGCATGGACCCTATTTTGTATTTACATTCATTTGGGCCAGACATTTTGTTCTGCAGGTGCAATGGAATGTAACAAGGAGGTGGATTCTCAGGATGGAGAGGGTGCATTCCAGAGGAGTAATAGGCACCTTAGTCCACATATTATGTGTGAGAAGAAGAGGATGAAGACAGCTCCTCCCTAATAGTTCACAGAGTACTTTTAGACAATGAAATTAAGAAGATATTAATAATTTTTTGTAAATAAATTAATCTAAATACAATCTTTTTTTAAAAAATGAAGATAATCCTATTTCCATTTTTCAGTGTAATTAAGGGTGATTTCCCCAGTGCAAATTTGCAATGCATCATAGAGAAAGTTGGGAACATCTAAAGAAAAAGATGATGGATTGGAATAATGTCAATAATAAAATGGGGCAGAACCAAGACTAGATGATATAGCAAAAGCAACAGCACTTAGACTTATATACCGCTTCAAAATATTTTACAGCCCACTCTAAGCGGTTTACAGGGACAGCATATTGCCCCCAACAATCTAAGTCCTCATTTTATCATTCTCGGAAAGATGGAAGGATGAGTCAACCTTGAGCCGGTGAAGACCGAACTCCTGGCAGTCAACAGAAGTAGCCTGCAATACTGCATTCTAACCACTGCGCCATCACGGTTGACAGATTTATTCAAGAACATTTATTAAGATCCAATGAGTTCAATAGAACTGTCTCTGAATTAATTATTTCTTTACCACTTTCAGCTTTAGGACTCCTGATTAAATATGAAACAGGCAAACATTTAGTGCTTAGTAAATCTAAATTATTAAGTGTAATTTAGATTTACTACTAAATCTAGTACAAGTAGTCCTCAAGTTATAAGTATTCATTTAGCAATTGTTTGAACTTACAACACTGAAGAAAAGTGACTTATGGATGTTTTTCATACTTATGACCTTTACAGTATCCCCATTGTCTCAGGATCAAAATTCAGAGGTTTGGCAACTGGCATGTATTGATGACTGTTGCAATGTCCTGGGGTCATGTGATGAATCACCTTTTGTGACCATCTGACTAGCAAAGTCAATGAGGAAGCCAGATTTACTTAACAACCATGTTACTAGCTTAACAACTGCACTGATTTACTTAACAACTGTGACAAGAAAGGTCATAAAATGTAGCAAAACTCACTGAAGAACTGCCTTGCTCAGCAATGGAAATTTTGGGCTCCATTTTGGTTGTAAGTGTAAAACTATTTTGAAGATCATATCTCCCCTTCTTTCCTTTCTTTCTGCTTCCCTAAATAGCATACTATTCTGTTCAAGAAAAACATTCACTCTAATTTTTTGGCCATCATTCATGGAGGTGTCCCAGGCACTTAGCCCTACAAAAACTAAATTAGAACAGTGAATAGAGGTAGAGATCTTTTGTTGCTGTTGTTTAATGTTTTAAATGATCAGATATGCCAGTTGCAAATCTTCCATTTCTAAGTGCAGCATGATAATTATAGTCCATTATGAAAATTTAGTAGTCCATTAATTTTGCTTCTTTTTCATAACATTGCTAGCAGTTCTGGATATGAAGAAGACATGGCACTATCATATCATCTCCATTTGGGAAAAATAGATGAATCTACCTGGGAAATTTCAGCCATCAATGTGCAATCCATTAAGAAGGTAATGTAAAGAGGGAATAGGAACAATGAATATTTTTGTACAGATTTTATGTCCATCTGATTAGCATAAACTTTATACAATTAATATAAGAGTTTATTATTTCCTCATTATATCATCATTAACTTTTAATTAACAATATAGTATAAAAAGATGCACATTAAAGCTACACATAAACTAAACATGTAAAAACGTTCTTTAGAATACTGTAGTTAGTCTCTTCTAAACAGTCTAAGATTATGCATATGTACTTAGAGATAAAGCTATGTGAATTCAGTGGAACTAACTACAGGTAGTCCTTGGCTTACAATGGTTCACTTAGTGACTGTTCTAAGTTACAACGGCACTGAAAAAGTGACTTCTGACCATTTTCCACACTTATGACCATTGCAGCATCCCCATGGTCCCATGATTGACATTTGGATGCTTGACAACTGACTCACATATATGACAGTTGCAAGGTCCCAGGGTCATGGGATCCCCTTTTGTGACCCAAAGTCAGTGGGGAAACCAGATTCACTTAACAACTGTGTTACTAACTTAACAATTGCAGTGGTTCTTTTAACGAATGTGGCAAGAAAAGTCCTAAAATGGGGCAAAACTCATCTAACAAATTTCTCAATTAACAACATAAATTTGGGGCTCAATTCTGGTCTTAAGTTGAGGTTTACCTGTAATAGCACTCCAGTTTTTGCTAAATTATAGCTTCCAACATTCTTTACCATTGTCTATCTCTCCTAGAGATGCTGGGAAATATACAGAAGCCCTAGCCTATTTTCTAAGGAATATTCTAGGAATACAATCCTAGAGAACATTCAACATGTGCTATCAGAGTTGTTCTTTTTAAAAAAAAAACATGCAGTTGTGACAGCTGTTCTAGGAATACATTCGTTAAAATCTATAAGTAAAAGACTATAAGATTACTCCATGAATCAATCAGTCAAACTGAGTTTGTTCCGAGAAGAGAAGACATTAGGCTCACGTGGTGACGTGTTTTTTCTTCCCCATTGAGGCAAAAAAGGGGATAAATTTACCTCAGTGAAGCACTTCATGTATCCTCATAAATTACTTGCTTCTTCCTTATAGCACCCTCCAGAAGCCTCTTCTGTTTTTTGTAAGCACCATAGAAAGCTACAGGGGTTTTCAAAGAGTTAGTGAAGGTTAAAGAAGAAAGTGCCAGAAGATGTTTTTATGTACCAGAAAAGGTAAAGAAAACAAGAAGTGTACTACAATTCAGGAAGAGGGGTAATTTAAAACCTCCCTGACAGATCCAGAGAATATTCCACTGATTTCCAGTAAAAGATAATAAATCCATCAATAATACTAAACTTCCAGAGGTCCTTAGGCTGTCTTGATGCGGAGTTCTTAACCTACTGTCAAGACTTTGACCTTCAGTTCAGCTTTAGGAATGCAGAATGGAAGCTTTTAACACAGAAATATAAAGCTTAACCAAACTTGTGGCCACCTAAAAATAGAAGTGGTACTGATGTAACCAAGTACTTTTGCATATGGGAAAATAGACAATAGCTGATCTAAAAAAATCAAAACAGTATGAATTTGTTACAAGGCAAGAAAAAGTACAAGGGGGAAAAAAAACCAAACTTATCCTCTAGTATTTTTAGAATCTCTACCTAATTAATATTCATTCATTCATTCATTCATTCATTCATTCATTCATTCATTCATTCATTCATTCATTCATTACAATTTATCTTTTCTATTCCAGGAAGAAAGACAATAGGTTCTATGGTAGGGTATGTCGCCTATAATAAAATTAAAATAGTGTATCTCAGAGTGATGTGTAAATGACTATAATATCTGAGACTCTAATAAAGTAACTTGAACCAGGGCCTAATCTACTAACCTCAGTCTCTGATTTTTACAAGGTAAGCCTTTTGCCTTTTGTAAACAGTTTAAAATATTTATTAGGAATAAATGCTCTTCAAAGACATAGTTTGCCTATCAATTTTATCAGGAAATCTATTTGAAACCCATACTGTATGAATGAAACACCAGAAGAAGATCAGCCTGTTTTAAATAGGATTCCAATTTGAGGTCTGAGTTCAAAGAACTATTGAGCAACCTTTGATTTTCCTACATCAGTTTTCTACAGTTTAAATACTGTTAGAAGAACAGTGCACACAAGGATATCACTAAAGTCTTGGGATATATTATTTAAACTCCACCGCTTTTAAATACGCAGACAATCCAATTTCACAACCTCCCCATGGGTGCAACTGATGTTTTTTTCAAGGATTCGCACCAGCAGAGAAGCAAATTATAGGGAAATAAAAAAGAAGAAGAGAGGATCGGTCAAATAAACATAAACACCCCACTTTGTTCCAAGTGTAATAAAACAAAACTATTTGGCTATTGATTTGTGTATTGAATTGTGTGTTTGATAATTTTTGTGTTGAGGTATACATGCTTTGTCATGCAAACACAGAGATAGAGAGAGGGGGGGTATGGATGGAGATGGAGATAGACATGCATATAGAAAGCAGCTCATCTTGCTTTCCCATTCTCATATATAATAAAACAAATACTGTGTTTTCCTGAAAATACGACCTACCCTGAAAACAAGCACTAGCCCAAATTTCACACATGTATAAACCCTAACCCCCAAATAAGCCCTAGTTAAGGCCCACCCACTGTCAGGTTGTTAAAGGTGAGGCAAGGCAGAGGCGTAAAAATCAAGCTAGGGTGGGGGTAGGGGGATGGAGCTGTCCCATGCGCCCTGCATCTGTTTACCTTATGTCCACTGCAGCCAGGCCTCCAATGCCCTGACACCTGTCATGCCACTTCTGCAGCCACTTGCAGGCACTTGCAGCCGGATGTCACGTGGTACATTGCACTGGTGCTGCCACTTGTGGTAAAATGCTGTGGGGCTTGTTGCGCTGGTGCTGCCATTCACTGCAGAACGCCATGAGGCTCATTGTGCTGGTACCGCCGCTTGTGGCAGGATGCTGAGAGGCTCATCACTCTGGTGCCACCGCTCATGCGCACAATGGCACGACATACCATGCAGCCTCCTGTCATGAGCATGGCACCAGCATGACGAGCCTTGTGGCATCTATCCGCAAGCAGCCATAGAAGAAGTCGGGCAGTGGCACAACAGCTGTCAGGGTGTGGGAGGCATGGCTGCAGTGGTACTAAGGTAAGCGGGAAAGACTTCCCCTGAAAATAAGACCTGGTGCTTATTTTAGAGCTGAAAAGAAATAAGGCCATGTCTTATTTTGGGGGAAACAGACACATTTCCTACATTCCTCTTATTCTGTAAATAATATGTGACTATTGTATATTGTATATAAAGCTTCTGCATAAAAAAAATATTTACCATGTTGACCAGCAGGAATACAAATAGCTTTTGATGACTACTCTTATCTGTTTCATAGCTTGGAAGTTCTTTCTCAGGAGGCCTAATGTGTCTTTCTGTCTTTTTTTAAAACTGTTTTGTTTCTTAGGAACAAATGCAATATTTATGATCAATAGGCAAAGTTTCCCTATCAGTTTTATCAGAAAAATCCTTTGAAACCCAACATATAGTATGCAACATACTACAGTAGATTAACCTCTTCTATTCTGTGAAAAATATTTCATCCAAAATAAAATTAAGCATGTGTAGATTCAAGTTAGGAAGCTATTGTCTATAGAGATTCTCTGTCAACCAGGTCATGGTTGTCCCAAAGGTGCTTTTTCAAGAGACAACTGGACTTTCCTGTTTTTCTTTAAAGGCGTTTCGCTTCTGATCCAAAAAGCTTTTTCAACTCTGACTGGATGATGGGGAATGGAAGGATTTATATTCCTTGCAGACATTTGCATTTGCAATGTTAAGAGGAAGTTAAAATAAGATGCATTAGAATGTATTAATTTTAGAAATATTTTTAAAGAAACATTTAGCAGGAAGAAGTTCTTTTGAGTGTTCTCCCTCCCCTGGTTTCAGCTTCTCTTTGAAATGTTCAAAATGGCCATAGATCCACTGTATTCTTTTTGACTTTGAAAAATTCCTGTACAGGACCTTCTTGGAATATCAGTGGGTAATTTAAATAATGTATAGATTAAATTCAATGAAAGGATTTGCAGAAGGGAGGGATATCCATCATGATGTTCTCAATAGGCAAAGTTTCCTTATCAGTTTTATCAGAGAAAGTTTCTCAGGGCTTTTTTTCTCAGAGAAAAGGTGGTGGAACTCACCCCCCTTCCCTGGCCACGCCCCTACCCACCCCTAGGACCACCCTCTAAAACCGCCCCATTAGAGAACAGGGATGCAAGTAAAATTTGGGGGGAGGGGTTATTCTATTTATGCCTGGATTTTACTTGTACATTAATATTCTAGAGAAGCTTATTTGCTTTATTCTTAGTCACTGCAGCTAGGTGCAATTCTACCAATATCAAACAGTTTGGGGGTGGT
>JAOYMU010000010.1:691969-702579 GCA_025802295.1 Psammodynastes pulverulentus
AAGAAGAAGAAGAAGAAGAAGAAGAAGAAGAAGAAGAAGAAGAAGAAGAAGAAGAAGAAGAAGAAGAAGAAGAAAGTTTAGTCTACCTTTGAGTCTTGGACCCAAACTCTGTGCCTAGAATCTTACTGAAGATCCTCCAGTGGAAAATTAATAGGATTGTAAGCAGATGAAAACTTCTGCAAAGAATTAGAGTAAGAAAAGTGGTTTTCAAACAATCTACACAAGACAGAAAATGGGATAGAAAAAGTACATGAATAAACAATTTCATGCAAACCTTTAAAAGAAGCTAAAGGATCCTGAAAAATGTAAAAACAAGATTGCGTGGAAACAGAGAATCTACAAAGTGAAATTAACAGAACTGACAATCTGCCATCAATCCTCTAACCTGAGCTGGTTATATTATTTCTATTTCTATCTTTTTCATGTGAGAAAAAAAAAACCCTTAAATAATTCTTAATGAAGGTCATCCTATCAATACAACTGAAGTTTGCAATATTTGGATTCTTATGCTTCCCATATAAAGATATAATCATCTTATTGAACTTATGTGTTAATCTCCCAGCTAGCAATTCGGGTTCGTAAAAAATCAATTTTGACCTCCAGGGCCTGTGAACTGCAAATAAACAGCCTACAGAGATTTGTCTCTCCTTCGCTCTCATATCAAGAAATACTTTGATCTTTGTCATGAGTATTAGGGTCACCTGATGCAATCAGCCTAAGCAGGGATGTGGGGTGGAGAACAGGAAAAATCTTGATTAACGTAGATCCTGATCCACATTTCATCCCAGATTTAAAAATAAATTATTTTAGCAATCAATAAGTTGTGGAGAAATTAATAGTGAAGCTGTATAGAAAAACACTATCTGTAATAGAAACCCTGCTCAACACTGTCCGTTTATGAAGCCAAAATATAGCAATATAATTTAGACGGGACAAATGTTCTACCCTTACTAAAAAAATAAGGGGAAAATAGTGAAAACTGAAATACTCAAGGAAATAACATCAAGATGAATGAAGATGATTGCTATGTACCTGGCTATCTTTCAAGCAGACAACATCAAGCACACTAAACTCAAGAAGAAGTTTAGAAGTAACTACATATATCATGGGATTGAAGAATAACTTAAAGTCTGAGTTTCATGGAGGAAATGATATCAATGTGATTAACAAATGGGAAGTTCCAGTCATTAGATACACAATAGAAATTGTGGACTGCATTCAAGTCCTGGACAGGAAGACCTGAAAAATAATGACAAGAATCATGCCCTTCTTCTGCGTAGTGTTTTTCATAGACTTTATTTACCAAGGAAAATAGGTGGGTGCAAGCCTTCTGTTTGGGAAAGTTGTTTAACTGTACAGATTTATTTTAGATCTTACATTACAATTGTCATGATTTTTTTCAGGGCAAGACACTAGGAGATTCAGCCACAGATTTTCTGCAGCTTTACATTTTTACACTTAGCTCCAGAATTCATTTGTAAATATTAATTCTTGGAGTTGTAGATTCACTGTTGCGGAAGATATCATATTAGGTAAAACACTTATAAATACATCAAAAAATTTCCCTACAGTTTCATGTTACAAAGGAAGTGTAAAATTTTAAATTAAATGTTATTCATTTTTAAAATGTATTTATTTATGCCTTTTCCCTGGGAACTCAAAGTGGCATATACAATGTGCAGAAGTTATCCTTTAATTATTCCATGACAGTAACAAACCTATGAAGTATGAGGGACCACCCTGTGTGCTGTTGGTTTGTTCAACATTCAAACGCTGAATGCCTGGAGCATGGTTTAATGACTTCCATGCATAAAGCTGAATCACTGTCAGAATTCACTTCCACTCTGCCTAGACAAGCTGGTAGTACAGGGGGGAAAATGGATTCTGGCTTTACATGATCAAGCATTATAACTTCAACAACCAAAGATGGATCATTTTAAGAACTTGCTCCCTATCTGAATAAGCTACCAATTTGGTGCTATGCTATAAGCTTCTACTTTTGGTGCTACAGTATATTATTGATCCAAAATATATGTAGAATGACAAATTGAGGTGGGTCACTTTCAGGAATTCTGCAGAACTATGAATATTTATCTTCTGCACTAAAATAGTTTTATTCATACAATGAGAAAGGTTTGCAAAATTCTATCATTCTTTGATGTGCTATCTACATTGTTTTATATAATATCTACAGTAAATTGAGAAGTAGTTTGGTGTATTGGTTAAATGCAGGGGTGGGATTCTGCCAATTTGTACCAGTTCAGGCAAATCCCTAGCTCCAAAGATCAGCTGTGACCAAACCAGTTCTCTTCGACCATCATGTAGGTCTTTCTCCTGTCCGCCCCTTTGCTGTACTGACCTTTATCGTCTTAGCTGATCAGCACGAAAGAGCGGATTGCCGTTCCTTAGCTGTGTTACTCCCCCAAAGTAACATAGCAGGTAAGGATTTTTGCACTGCTGTTCATGCACACGCAGCCATGATCACCAAACCAGTTGTTATACTGACAACATTCTACTACCGGTTAAAGATATTAGGCTAAAAACCATGAAAGTGTGAATTTTAGTCCTGCTTTGGGCATAGAGCTAGTTGGGTGACTAGGTGATTCACACTCTCTCAGACCTAGGAAAAAGGCAATGGCAACATTGAAAATGTTGCCAAGGAAACTACATGCACTTGTCCAGCAGGAATCAAGAATGACTTGACATAAAATGCCAGCAGTTCAAGTCTCACTGGCTCAACTTTTCAGCCTTCTGAGGTTGGTAAAATGAGGACCCAGAGTATTGGGGGCAAGATGCTGACTCTGTAAACTGTTTAGCATTGTGAAGCAGTACAGGTATATAAGTCTAAGTGCTATTGCTATCACAGCTATGCTGTGACTGCCTGATACAACACTTTGGATTTAAAATTGTATATTTGATTGTTACCTTTTGGAATCAATGGGCTCTTTTCTCAGCTTTGAGTTTTTGCCTTGCCAACTTCACTTCTGTCCATTCAATACCTCACTCTAGTATAATAAGGAAACAGTCAAGTATGGTGACCAAAACATTAGTATTATGTTGCTAATTCTGCTATGCCCCACCTCTACCCATTAGGACTTGGGTAGCTTTACTCAGAAGCAACCGTTTGTATCACATTTACCATTTAGCTTCTAAGATGTCTTCAGAAGTAGCCCCATATAAGATACATTGTAGTAGCCTAAATATAAGTTAACTGCATAGTGAACTATAGTTATCAAAGGTTCCCAGTTTCTTTTAAAAAAAAAACCCTTGTCATTTCAAGTGCCAGAATTTACTCGTGATTCAAATGCATATGCATATATGTTGAATAGCAATTAAATATTGTACAAACTTATAGATTTACAAGGTTTCCTATTGCATATGGCCTGTGAACTCACTAATCTCAGTCCGAACATGATGCACGTCTTTACGCTTTTGTTCTACTGACAACATTTAACTTGGGGTATCAGTATTGGTTTGTTTCGTTTTGTCTATTTTAAATGGTTGCATGTAATTTTTTAAGAACACTTTGCTAGTTACAACTTTCTATGGGCATATTTACTTTTTAAAATTCTTATTAACATTGCTATTGTTTACCAAACTATCTAAACTTGCTTAATCACAGCTTGCATCATATGGCAATAATTCCCATTGGACATACACAAGGAAAATCCTTGACAGACCTTCACCTTATAAAGAAAAGTAAACAGTGAGTACAATATTCTCATTATTTACGAACTGGCAGGCGCTCAAGTTCATTGGTTTTGGCTCACTATTCAATTCTTTAGTGTATAATGAAGTCAGTTCAATTTCCCATAGCTCCACCTTCCATATAATGAAGAAAATTAATTGCACTCCATTAAAAAAAGAAAGAGAGATTACAATCTGCTGTACTAATTACTGTCTGTGTAGCATTACCTGGTATTTTGCATCTCCTCTCTACTTGAGACTAATGATCTTTCCCCAGAGACAAGGTTGAAGCACTAGCTTAATATGTCTGCCTTATTTTGTTGCAGTTCCAGTGAGTCCACTTCTCAAATTATGAACATGACTAAATGGAAAATGTTTGGACATTCATCTTGTGTTTATTTATTTACTTTCCTCTTCTTCTCAGTATCATATTTAAAACGGAAGTAACCAACAAAATCCTCATTAATCAGGCATCACTCATTCTTCAAAAATGAATAAATCTTCTGTATTGGTAGTATAATCCTATCTTGGGACATGTAATAAAATAATAATAATGACTTCATATAAATCATGAATGATAGTACAATTTCATTTACATTTAGGTCAGCAATGTTCAAATAAAACAACTGAAAACAATTTAAAACTATGATCAATTTAGTTCTCTATTTCCTCCTCTCACCCAACAAAGTGATGCATGTTTCTATTTTGTTATGGCATCATTGTTTCTTTACTTTACTTTTTATTTTTATTTATCAAATTTCCATGCCACCCATCACATTTCTATGACGCTTTATATAATTTTAGAGAGTTTTAAGTGCTGAAAGACCTCCCATCTTTTCCTGCTTCTTTTCTTAACTTAGTATCTTGATTACTTTTCCCTAAAATATAGCAAATGGCTTATAACATGCTTCAAAGTATACTTTGCAGTCCTACTGAAGGATTCTTCTTTCCTTGGGTTTTCCAACTGCCAGAAAATTGCGTATTTTTAACTTACGTTGTGACAATTCCACTTTCAGGGCCTCTTTATGGACAAGCCAAGGAATACTAACTTCAAAAGAAATGGGAGATAAACTTACACAAGGAAGATCTTTTACATCAACATCTGTAAACTTCAACCAGTGCAAAGTTAAGAGTTTAGTTGTTCCTCTTTCCAAGTTGTGTTAAAAAAACGGGTAGTAGATAGGAAACAGCACAGTGAAAAAAAAATGAGAATGCAATTAAATATAAAATGCATTAATTTTATATAATAAATAAATGTATATAGCCACCCAACATGCACATGATGGCTTATAACATTAAAAATTCACAATCTAAAATATTTAGCATGTACATGCAAAAGGTAGTGAAAATCACAATTCAGGCAAGTCACTTGATTGGCTCCAAAAAAATCTGGAGCCCCAAATGTGCAGACAGAAAAATATTTTCAGGGCCTTTGTGAAAAATATCAAGGTGGGAGGGACCCAATCTTATTTCTGGTGGAATGATATTCTACTACATGGAGGGAGCCACCACAGAAAAGACTCTTTTTCTTGGTCCCAGCAGATGAACTTCCCTAACAGATGATATACTCTCCCTTCTGATTCTGATGGGTTGGTAGATTAGGCCCAGTGGAGAAAAGCCATTCTTAAGATAGCCTGGCCCCAAGTCATACAGAGCTTTCAATTCAGAGGTGGTATTCACAGGTTCTGACCAGTTCTGTAGAACCGGTAGCATAAATTTGAGTAGTTCAGAGAACCGGCAAATACCACCTCTGACTGGCTCCGTCCCCATCTATTCTCTGCCTCCTGAGTCTCAGCTGATAGTCTGGGTCTTCTTTTGTTGCCCTGCACAGGGGAACGGAGCTGGAAAGCAGGTTAGTGGGGTGGGGAGGGAATCGGATTTTGCAATAACCTTCCCCCAGGAGTGGGGAGGGAATGGGGATTTTATAGTATCCTTCCCCTGCCCTGCCCACCAAGCCACACCCACCAAGCCACACCCACAGAACCAGTAGTAAAAAAATTGAATCACACCACTATTTCAATTTTACCTGGAAACACATGGCAATCAATGAAAGCCCCCACAAGAGAGACAATGGATGCTTCTACAAGAGAGACAATCTGGACTTTCTGGACTTTCTCAAAACCATATGGGCCAGACTAGCATTTGATAAAGTAGCCATGAAGCTCTTGGAAAAGATATTCAAATGTTGTGATGTTTCTATACCCGCAAAAATCAGAATTGTCAAGTTATACTATTTCCTGTGACACTTTAGGCCAGTGAAAGTTGAACTCTGAAAAAGCAAAATAGGAATAATATTGATGCTTTGTAATTTTGGTATTGGAGAATGTTTTTGATAACCAAGAAAACAAATGGAACTAGAAAAGGTTTAAATTATTATATTTGACATATATAAGATTTAACTCTCCTGAGAAGTCTATAATGCTGGGAAAGATCATAGGAAAGACCAAAAGAAGACAACCTGCAATTAGGTGGATGGACTTAGTTACAGCAATGATGGGTGCATTAGTCCTATCCCTGTGGGGGACATCATTCTGGAGAGAAGCTATGTGTTCACTAAGAGCTAGGAGTGACTTGAAAGTGTCAGCTCCTAGATCGCTGAATGCAGCCTGAATGCAGGGAAGGGGCGGGTTACAATTAGGAAAATGAAGAGGGGTGGTTCCTGAGGGGCTGTGGGTATAGGGATTGCAATTTTAACCTGCATGCATGGAAGGGGCGGGTTCCAATTAGGAAAATGAAAATGGGTGGGTTCCTGAAGTGCCTAAATACAGCGCTGGGTGGAGGCTGCACCCAGCACTGACTTAACCCGCATTGGTGGCTTAGCGAGGTTCCTGTCTTCTCTAATAAAGGACTTTGCTATATATTCAAGAGTTACCTCATACTTTGAACTGTTTAACTGTTGGCACACGGACCTGGGCTGAGAGTTAGTAAATAATCACCATAAAGTAATGCCAAATAATTACATGAATAATCTGGAAGTCTAACACTTCTTCTGTATTAGGATGGATGAAGTAACTCACCTGAATTGTTAGTTATGCAGAAGATAAAGTGTTGCAAGCTATATTGTCTGTATCATCCATCCTTTTTACTGGATGTTTTGAGATCCATCAGCACTTACTGAAGGCCTGTTATGTTTGACATTGTCTAAATATAGTTGTTTGTTCAACATTTTTCTTTTTCGATTATTATTCAGAAGGGAAGATGGCAATCAAATCACTTCTCTCACTGTAGGCTCCCAATTAAAGGCCATCTTAAAATCTTTCTGGGCCTGACCTTGTTACTCAATTATGCTACACAAGGCAAGAAAAGACCCAGAAACAGCCCCTCCACACACAATGACTTGGAGGTGGTCAAATGTGCAGGCAAGGCTAGGAAACAAATGCACATTTCTTATTCCATGTTAGTAGTACCAACAAAAACTATGAGTACAATATTAATAGAGAACAGATTTATGATTTGGGATATAGAAATTTCCTCTTATTTCTTCAAGAAATTCTGCCTCAAATGCCATCTTTTAAACTTACTTCTACATATAAAATGATCCAGATATCTCTCTGAGACTGAGCATTAGTGGAGCTAAATTCTATAGACAATCTACCACTCAATACCTCACCAATGATTACTTCTTTCTGTAGAAAGCTTGAACCATTTAAATAGTACATCCCAAAAGATTAACGATCTTAGACCAACATTTGACCAATTAATGTGCTGGGACCAGCAAATAAATAATTTCATAGTCATTTTCTTTGTTGATAATCCTCAATTTCCAGTAGACCTATGTGGAACAATACCTGACACAATTTCTCAAGTAATGTGTCTAATTAAATTCAATCAATCAGAATAGAGCTGGAAGAGACCTTGGAAGTCTTTTGTCCAACCTCCTGTTCAAGAAGGAGACTATACTACCATTTCATTTTAGGTGGCTGTCCAGTTTTTTTTAAAAAACCACCTAAAACTTCTGAAAGCAAGCTGTTCCACTGGTTAATTGTCCTCACTGTTAGGAGGTTTCTCTTTAATTCCAGGTTGCTCCTCTTCTTGATTAGTTTCCATCCATTGTTTCTTGTCTTGCCTTCTAGCTCTATGTATATAAGCCCAAATGGCAAAGCAAAAAAACAATCCAGGCTGTTCCAATAATACTTTGAAGCAAAAACTCATAATAATGGTCATTCATAATGAGTTTCATATTAGGAGTAGATAGATCTGAGAAAAACAGTTTCACAATCTGTAAGAGATTCTACACAGAATGAATACATTACAGAGCTTCTGGAGGAACTGTGCCCTGGCCTCATGTATCCTGAATGGAGACCAGAGCCTCATCATCTAGAAAGGCTCCTAGGGAGGATTTAATCCCACCAGAAGTGGTTAAGAATAATACTGAATAATGATACTGAATACAGTTCTCACCACATTCTTCATATGCATAGATCCAATGGGTGCATTCCCAAGGAATAAAGTATTGCAATCAAAGGGCAAGAAGATGACCCTTCAGTTACAGACCTCTCAATCTGTTTAAACACTATCAACAATCTACTCAAGATATCTTTATTAGAAACTTTGGGACTGGCTTGAAGAAAATCTATCTGAAAGCCACGCTGGCCTTAGATAGGGCAAGTGTAGAGTGTGCCATTTTGTTGTGCTTCAACAACTTATTGAAAAATACTCTTCCAACAAGCCAATATCTTTGTAGTGACATTAAAACTGCTTTTGATTCTGTATCTCAAGTCAAGCTTTGGAAAGAATTCAAAGCCTCTTCAAATAACCAACAGCTGCTCCATCTGGACAATTCTCTTTATAGAATACACCTCTCAAAGCTAGGTACAATCCCAGAGGCTATCTATTGAATGCTGCTCCAATTCAGAAGGGGGTCAATCAAGGATGTATACTTGCTCCCCTTCTGTTTAGCCATCACATTAATGACATGATTTGCCATTTGGAGAACCCATCTTTCTACCAACCTAAGCTGGCCAACAGATGTATCTCTATCTTGCTTTATTAAGATGATGACATTATCCTCTCAGTGATACAAATAGGTCTTAAAAGAGCATTGACTGCCTTTAGTAATTACAGCAAGACCTACCAGCTATATATCAACTCTCAGGAAATTAATCTCATCTTTGCCAAGAGGCCTAAGCCTTCTTTTGGAGAAGTGAGGGCCATAGGATCATTAAGTTCTATTTTTTAAATACTTGGTGGTAGTTCTTCATACTTCTGGCTTCTGAATGGTCCACACTTGTGATGCAATCCAGACTGCACAGAGAGCTTCTTACAAATCTATTCTCAAATTCTTGAGATCAATAAGTTGTTAGTACATCTCAGTAACATTCAAGCAGTTCAGAGCCAATTCTTTAAGCCAGCTCCTTTCCAATGTACAATTATAGCACCTTTTTCAAGCTTTGCCACCCTAGAATTGGCCCAAGTTTCTCTGCACAGTCCTCTAAGTATTATGTTACATCTTTAATGCCATTCTATACCTTCAGAAAGGACTGTTGAAGGTGGAGCCAGACTTTGGATGGCTATTGTCAACTATTGACTTAAACGTAAAGCAGCTTTGACTTAAGATTTGAACCAGCTTTAGGGCTTGGTCCCTCTGACATGGCAGTACAATTATCAGTCTTCGTGAAAAAGACCTTTATGATACAAAGTCTCAGCCCTAGTTTTTTTCTTCTATGGGACACAATCAGATAAAACTCATAATCGAACAAATGATAATAAACATAGAGCAACAGAATATGTAGTGCTCAAAACTTCTTCATTCAAGTTCAAAGACTTTGGTACATTGTCCCTTCCCTTCTCTATCTGCAACAACTGGAAATCTATGGGAGGATTTTTACTTTGCTGAGTGCTGTGTTTTTTCCTTGACTGTTCTTGAAGGCAGATATCAGAAAATCCATTGGAAAAAAAAGAGAACATTGACATGCCACTAGGCAGGTCAAATCTAGAATTCATGTCTTACTTTACTGTCCATCTGACAAAGAAGCTCACGGTGATTTCATTATTCCATTCCCGTAGAAGTAGTTTGGCTACAAAAGCCATTTCTCTATTCTTGCTAAGTCTTAAATGAGAACCCTGCCATTTTATTCAATATTGCAAAATTCTGGGTAGTGGTAATAGAATATGCAGGACCCTGACAGAGTCTATGTTTGGCCAGAGCAAACCATGATTTCTATTTCTGCAGCATGTCACTAACTCTCTGTGCCAATTTCAGGATGTTTGTAACATCCTAGACTTCACAGGCCTAGATACTTATCCAGGGACTGGAATGATTTTATTATTATTCCTTTTAGTTTGTTAACTGTTGTAAGAGGTCAAATGGAGCACTAGCTTTCTCATTATTATAATGACACCTTTTTAAAGTTTGGTTTAATACAGGAGTGTCAAACTCAATTTCACTGAGGGCTGCATCAGGGTTGTGTTTGACTTTGGGGAGCTAGGATAAGTGTGGCCAGCTCAATGTCACTCCTGTCAGGGGTGCCTGTGGTGGCCTGAGTGCTCTGCCAGTGACTTTGGCTGAGACAGCTTCCTGCAACCCTCTGCCAGTGAAAACAGAGCTCAGAAGGGCCAACCACGGCCCTCCCGAGCTCTGTTTTTTTCTGGGAGGAGCACCATGGACTGGTCCTTTACTGTATCCAGGGCAACCCCAAGGGCCAGATCCAAGCACACCATGGGCCGGATTCAGCCCCCAGGCCTTGAGTTGACACCCCTGGTTTAATACATAGAATCAGATTCACACTTTAAATTGCCTGCTGCCCCTTTTTCCTGTAGGCAGAACTTACATTTTTAATATCACTTCTGTCTTTTAGATATAACTGACCAGTCTTTTATTTTGCTTAAAGATTTGATATTATGTAAACCAGGGCTTTTTTTCGGCCGGAACTCAGCGGTACTGCGTTCCGGCACCTTTTCCGAGTCCGCGTCATGTGACGCGT
>JAOYMU010000010.1:731294-742320 GCA_025802295.1 Psammodynastes pulverulentus
TTCTTTCTTTCTTTCTTTCTTTCTTTCTTTCTTTCTTTCTTTCTTTCTTTCTTTCTTTTTTTCTTTCTTTCTTTCTTCTTTCCTTCTTTCCTTCCTTCCTTCCTTCCTTCCTCTGGCTCCCATTTTACTAATCACACTCTGAGGCTATCAAAAGTTTAAAAATATAAAAATACAAATGATGATCAACTAAAATACAAATTAGCTGCTCAAGACACTGTACACTTAACAATGAGTTCAATTGCTTTTCCATCTCCAATTTCTGGGCAAAAAGCCAGGTCTTTGTGGCTTTCTGACAGGTGACTGGAATCAGAGTCAATCTAACCTCAGGTGACAAGGTATCCAAAGGGCAAGTGTAGCTATGGAAAGGCATTATTCCCAGCTTCTCCAAATACCCTGGTGTTATGCCGTGTAAGGCTTTATAGGTCATAATCAGTATTTTGAAATGCACCTTGAATTGCCTATTGGGAGTCTGTGAAACTTATAGAGCAAAGGCATAACATAAGCATAGTGAGGCACACCCATATTTGTTTTGTTGGTTGTTTATCAAATTTATTCTGCCCTGCTCACTAACCTGATTTTGGGATGGAATAGAACAACATAAACAATTAAAAAAACTAGTCTTAAACAATCATTAAAATAATTAACAAAATATAAATAAGATAATGGGAGAATACATTAAAATCTCACATAAAATGCAACCATTTTATGGGCTCGTTATACCCACGAGGTACTACTATTCAAGGGCAGTCCCATGTAGAGTACATTGCTCCTAATGTCTGGAGCTGGTATAGAAGAATACTATGATAGATGGTATCAAAAGTCAATGAGAGATCAACTAAAACATGACTGGGTATATTCCTCCTCCAGAAGTATAACTGGGCTGAAATCCAACTATATGGGATCTAGAAAATATGTTTAATTTAAGGCCCTCTGGAACTGCAATGCAATTATCTTTCCTAAAAGGGAAAGACTGGAGACAAGATTAAAGTTGTTCAGAATGGTCAGGTCTAGGCATGGTTTCCCAAAGGGTGCAGTTGATCCAGTTCTTAAGTGATACATTTACACCATTCAGATCCAACTACAGTGCAGTCTTGGTAGCTACAGTAGAAGGGACATATATCTAATATTGGGGTGACTGAACTAACAGTGCTGAGAACACTTCCATTTCCTTGAGACTAACAGGATTAAACTTATTCTAGATAACAACAAACTGTGTTTCACTCAGCCTCATGGGACCTGCACCAATACCAGAATCCAATTTGAAGTGAATCCAAGCAACTTTAGTCACAAAGTATCTAGCATGTTTCTAATACATGGATCTCTGCTTAATGACTGCAGTGTTCACTTAATGACCATGCATTTTCTTAATAACCACTGTGAAGAAAATTGGAAATTTACTTCGAGTCCCATGGGTGTCTCAATTTATAACTGTAGCACCTTATGACTATACTTCCGGGCTCAATTAACATCATTTGAATGTGGTGGCTGCCATTTTCTGCATAATAGCTTGCGAGCCAGCTGGTTTTATTCCTTTTTTGTTGGTCACCAGCACTAAAATATCAACTTTTTGTCCCTGTTTTTTTTCTTCTAGGGATGTAATCAAATTGGTGTAATATCCTTGTGGTTATGGTATGGTTAGATTCATTTGCTGAGTTAACTTGCAACTACCAATCAAAAACTTTAATCCTAATCCATTTGGCAGGGGAAAAATTGTGGCACAGACAAAATAAGTGAGTGCAGTTGAGAGGCAGCTTCCCAGAAGAAGCCATTAAGCCACAGTGAGGACCTGGTTTGTGAGGCACAGCAAGTATGTTTTGTTAACTCTGGTTTGGAGATCAGCTGTTCTCATTCAGGCTGTATGAAGATGCTACAGCCTCTGAAATTGGAGATGTAAATTTAAACCTGGGTCTAAGGAAGACCAGCTTCTGGAAAACCTAAAATCTTTTCCAGAAAGGCATTCTTTTTAAAACTCTTTGTTTTCTTCACCCTCCCCTTCCCCATCTTCCTTTCCCTCTCCCTGCCCTGCTCTACCTTGCCCCTCCTCCTTTTATCTTTTCTTTCCTTCCTCCCATTCCTTATTTCCATTTCCCTTCCTGTCCTCCTCCCCCTGATCCTGATTTGCAACTCTCCTTCTCACCCGGTCCCTCAACCTAATCCAAACTCTTGCCCTCACTTACCCCTCTAAAAGTTGGCTACAAAAAGAGGAAATCTCTCACCAGGGTCCAGGAGCCCTATTGAAGAGCAACTTAACTCTAGGAAGGCATCTTCACTCTGGTAACTGATAATTGATAGTAACTGACACTTTAGCCTGTAGGGAGGATGTCATAAAACCATCAGAATTCTCAAGGAGATGACCCACCTCCCTTATCCGCCTATCAAAGGTTGCCTGCTTCTCCACCTTTGTGACCTATATCCATGTCACACAAATGTCTCTAGCAAGCGACCAAACCAATAACTAAAGTTGCCTATTTCTCATTTTTTGCACAGAGGGCATAGCTCTTTGGATATGGACTGCTCTTGTGATAGAAGTTCCACTAAGTGTTTCAGCACTGCTGAGCAGCTTAAAGGTCTGCCGTTTGCTTTCTAAAGTCAGGAGTTGGAGGTAAACTTGACTGCATTTAGATTTGACTCCTTGAAATCAACAGGACTGAATCTAACAGATCTCATTAACAGTGGCACAACTTTATCAAATTTTAAATCCAGCCCTATTGTCTGGAAAGACCAATAGATTTGAAACCAAAATTATTCAGTCTGTCACATTTAAACCCATTGAAATATATACTCTGCATTGTTTTCTGATTGAGAAAGGAAGTTTTTAAAAAAACTTTATTATTTTCTTCTCCCACTGTTTGAAGTCTCTGTCTTCCATTTATGCCTCTGTCACCTTGCCTTATTTAGTCAGTGAAGCACCTCCTGTTTTCTCTATCAAAGAGACAGAGCATTGTAAACAGTTGGGAAATGACAGTGGACATGGAATATGGAGGACAAACTAAACTGCATGCTGGGAAGATGCAAACCAATCCTGAAGAATCAATCTGCTCGTATGCATTAGTGACAAGAGGGTCTCCTGCTTGACCAGAGGGTTAGACTAGAAGAGCTTCAAAGTCCCTTCCAACACTGTTACTCTTTTATTCCATTCTGTTAAAGGGGACATAATTGATCAATGTACAAAATTGGTTGGTGGGCAAAAACATTTTGGCAAGTAAAACAGTGACAAGAAACTTGTTTTCATGCACAAAAACAGACCAGCCACTCTGGTCAGAATCAACAGGGAGCAAAAATGTTGGGTGGTCTGTTTTTTTCCAAGAAAACAAGCAGTTTAGTATGCTATTGTGCAACAGTATGTTTTCTCTCAGGAAAGCATGCCTGCCATTATTTTTGCCAGCTTGTGTTTGGAAACAGGGTGGCTTTTTGTTTGTTTTAATATTTTATGATTCAGGTAGGCAGATACTAGTTGCCTCTCTCTCTCTCAACCAGATACCCTTTAGACAAATCCTAATCAGTCAATGGTTGGGATGAATAAATAGTTTATGGATGAAGAAACCAGCAGATTAGGAACAAAGTGATTGTGAAGTTTAGTAGATTGTGTACAAAGTATCTAAGGGATTTGGCAGCATTGTCTAAATGTGTTTTTTTTTTAACTCAGAATTAAGATTGTCATTGGTCCTATTTGTAGGGCATAATCCTAAATTTAAAGAGATCTTCTGGCCAAACAATTATCCAATATAGGTTTAGTCTCAAGGTAAAGAATGACCAAATTAATGACCAGAACCAGCAACAGTGAACGATTGGATAATAAACAAAGTAAACAGATATAACAACTTCCCATTTATGGTGAAACGTAATGTGATTTCTATTTAAATTGAAGGGTTAGGGCTTCAGAATTGTATAATTCATATAAACTGAACTATGCAAATCTATCTTGCAGGAAAAAATATTAAGTAAATAGCTTTGATAATATTGGTTATACAAGATAACACAATTCTTTCTAAACAGTGGTCAAATAAGCAGAAAGTGGCTGATTGGTAATCTGATTCCTACCTGAAGACAGACAGTTTATGATTTCACTTCTAGCAGAGTTGATTTTTATGTAATTTTTTAAAAATAGTTTTTCTAACCATTGTCATTTTTTCATTTCCACATACATACATACATACATACATACATACATACATACATACACACACATCTTTATCTATATTGATGAAAGATAAATAGATAGATAGATCCATTGTATACTTCATATGACAAAGTAGCATGTGTAATATGTCTTGTAAAATAAATAATTGTATAACATGTTGACATGATATCCTACATGACATGAAATTATACACACACACACACACACACACGCATGCACGCACACACATTTCATGTCATGCAGGATTGCTCCAAAGCCAGCGCAATCCTTCCTCTTGTTTATTTATCAGACTTCATGTAATGGTATCCCTTGATGTCAAAAGATGAAATAGCAAGCGCCAATTTTAGAATGATAAAAATAAACTCACCTAGTTAGACTGAGACTATATTTACATCTGTATATTGGTGGTAATACTACCATAAAGTTGTGCAAAATTTAGTGTCCAACACTTTTAAGCTCCAGTATCTGTCAAAACAAATGCAAATTTCAGCTTGCTTGCAAGAAGAATGGAATACTGTGAATGGCTCAAGGCTAATGAAAGATTAACTTAGAAATGTCATAAAAATAATGCTGGTCTTCAAGATTTCTTCATAAGTTAAATTTGCTAATTGGCAAACAGAGGGCTAGAGGAAATCTGCAAAGAAGGATTTTGAAAGGAAGTTAGAGTAAATTTTTTGACTCTCCATGGACTCTTGACATGAATCATAGCTTTCTTCCCAGAATAAATGCAAATCATGGAGGATGAGTTGCTCCATTTGCTGAACATAGCAAAGGCAAAGGATAAACTATTTTTCATGCACTAGTCCAAGCCAAATCACCGGCTATCCACAATTGCTGTTTAGTAAAGAAAAAAATATATGAAAAATTGATGGAGGACAATTACTCTGTTCTATGACTTGAATAGAACAGAGTAATTGTCCTCCAGCTGCACTGAGAAAATTCCCAATAAACTTTGCTATGGGCCATGATGGCTACAATTGATAACAATTGAAATATTCAAATATTACTCCCCCCTCTCTAAAATTGTAGTCTGTTTTGCTGTTTTCATTCCTGTGGCTTCTGATTGCAAACCATCAGGAGAAGATGTAAAATCACATTGGTGTCCACCTAAAAAAGATTTACCTTTCATAGAAGTGTTATTCCTGAGCTGTATACAACTAGTAACTGCAGAATTATATGTACTTGAAAAGAACTCAAAGTATAATCTGATACAAAATAAGTAAGGTGTCTTAACTTGCTTAAGGAACATTAACAGAGATTATGACTCTCAACTTGTGGCCAAAAATGCTCAATTTTGCCAGTCAATCAATTGAGGTTATTGAAAATGTGCATGCCAGTGATTCATAATGTCACTTAGCCTTTGCTATGGCAATAAAAATGTGCCTTCATTAGTGATATATTACCACAATAATGGCTGGGTGATGCTATAAATTGCTTCTAAAGAAATGCTTATGTAGTTGCCTTTCCACATTTGTATGCCCCTCAAAATTAGGAGAAGAGTAGCTCAATACACATTCAATTTATTCTGTGCATCCTTGTTATCTATATTTTGACAAAAGACCTACAAATCATAGGAATTTTCTGAAATGTAGCCTGATTTTCAGTTTGGCTTCCAATATTTCAAATCTTGAAAATAAGAAATGCTAAAGAAGAGGTATTGTGTCCTATAATGATATCAGTAAGGCATTCTCTTTTATATATGAGTTACAAAGATCTTGGCTTTAAGATTCTTAATCTGTGTGATTCTCTGATGAAATGTACAATCTCATTACCCTCATCTCCATGATAAATAATAATGATTTCCGGTTGCATAAGAAATAAAAAAATATAACTTTTTGTTATATTTTAATAGGTCTGTGAGATAAAAAAATATAACAATCATGCAATATACATCTCACTAAAACCCCATTTTTTAATTAGATAAATAAGTATCCTTATTTTTGCTTAATTCTTGAAATCTGGGTTTATTTTGAAGACAGCCATTTTCATAGGTATAGAATCAAAATAACATGAAAAATTAGCACCACTTTATAAATTGTTAGTAAGATCACACATGGAATACTGCATCCAGTTTTTCACATTACAAAAAAGAGAGACTTTGGAAAAAGTGCAAAGAAGAGCAGCTAAAATAATTAAGGGCCTGGAGACAAAATCATGTGAAGAACGGTTGCAGGAATTGGGTATGGCCAGTCCATAGAAAAGATGGAAAATGGCTGACATGATAGAAATATTCCAGTATTTGAAGGACTGCCACAAAGAAGAGGGAGGGCAACTTATTTTCCAAAGCACCAGAAGGCAAGACAAGAAACAATGGATAAAAACTAATAAAAGAGAGATCTGCAATTAAGAAGAAACTTTCTAACAGTGAGGACAATTAAGTAGTGGAACAGCTTGCTTTCAGAAGTTGTATGTGTTTCTTCACTGGAGGTTTTTAAGAAAAGACTGGACAGCCATCCATCTGAAATGGTAGAGGGTTTCCTGCTTGAGCAGTGGGTTGGACTAGGAGATCTCCAAAGCCCCTTCCAACTCTATTTTGATAGATCCTTTCATTAAATTTGGGGAGAGAGAGGGAAAGAAAGACATTTCCTTGCCTTGAATCAGATTCTCTTAAACTGCTGTTAATTTGCTACAGCTTGCAAAGCACTGGAAAGTTGAAAATTGCTGTCTTCCAACATAGCCTCAGTGAATTATTAGTCACAGCTAACCTTAATCCTAACTTCCCTTCCAGCTTGGTGCTTATAAATCCTTTCCAAATGTGAATTTTTTTTAATAGAAAGTGAGTATCAGGTCAGGTGGTCACAACTTTGCTCAGAATCTTTGTGTGCTTTGGGAATGATAGGAAGGAAGGAAGGAAGGAAGGAAGGAAGGAAGGAAGGAAGGAAGGAAGGAAGGAAGGAAGGAAGGATGGATCATGTTTCATATAATTTTTACTCAGCATTTTGCATAAAATTGGTAAGTCTGTTCAGGAAGGAAAAAGTCTCTTTCTAACAACCTGCCATCTCTTGCTTTATAAAAATGCAGAGTTCATAATCCACATTTGGAAAAGTTATCATAACTAATAAAATTTTAAAAAGCAATACAGCTATTATGGGTATTACCTTATCTTGGCAACCTAAAATGTAGCTTTTAATTTAAGAACTGATGTGATTTCCATTCATATATGCATTATGCTAACTTTTGTATTCATCTGTGAATTAAAAGATAAATGCTCAAAAATTCTCATTTGAATAGGCATAATTTGTACGTCTAAAAATGAAGATTTATAAACCCTATTTGATCATTGTTTTGAGATAAGAACTGCATTTCAACACCCAGAGAAGTGCACAAACTTGTGAACAGTTATCCTCTAATCAGCATATTTTGATTCTCTCTGCATAGTTAGCATGTCAGCTTTTATTAATATTTAGACTTCAAGGAATGTAATCCATGGGCTTCTAGGAAGAATGGATACTGCAACTACTTAACTGATTCCCAGAATATTGGTCATAAGAAATTTCTACAATAAAATTATGCTATGTAATACAGCCTAGGTTTCACCGAAAATCCACATTAAGAATATCTTAAGAGGCAGGCATATTCATATAATACCCAAATGTGTTATTTTTTTTCCACCAGGCCGTTAATGTATCAAGAAAAAAAAATGCTTGAATATTTCTAGCAGAATTTCTTTTTTCTATCAAAGATCCCAACATTTGTTTATCTGGATTTAAAAAGTCTTCAGCAATTTGCACCTAACCTATACACACACTAAAGTTATATTTTTATTCAGCATTTTTTTTCTATCATCTTCCATGTTCTATTTATTTTCCCCTTTTGACAGACAGAAGGCAGGCAGTAACTGAAATTAGAAAGTTAAATAACACAAGTTATTCATGCTTTTTCTTTCAAATTCTACACTAGATTTCAACCAAGAAAACTATGAATAGAAAACAAAATACACAAAGGCAGTAATCTTTCTTTCCTTCCTCTATTTGCATATACACATTACCCAAGTAGCCAGTTGATGGATACTGGCGATGGAGATACTTCCTCCAGTACTTTCTCCTCTGGTCAAGGATACTTTGTAGTACTATATTCTTTGGTTGAAAAATGGTAATACTTTCCTATCCACATAGATTTTATTGATCCAATTAATGCAAGTTCAGGCTGGCATTGACTGAGAAAGGTTTTTTTTTTTTGTAAAGGCATTATTGACTATAATTTGAAGTCTGAAACTGAACTTTAACCAAGAGTGCACTTCCTAGTGAGAAATCTCCTGGGGAAAAAAAAGAGATAGTGGGATGAAATAGATTCTGAAATTACTTTCTTCTGCTCACTGGCCTAAATTTCCGCTCTACTGAATGGCAGTATACCAAAACATCAAGATGTTGACAGTGATCAGGTAGGTTCATAGAATAACAGAGTTGGAAGGGATATTGGAGGTCATCTAGTCCAACTCCCTGCTCGAGCAGGAGAGAGTATTCCAATTATTACCCTCTACCTAGGATTGAATTCACCACCTCCTGAATGTGAGACAAGAGTTCCACTTCTAGGCTATTGCATCCTCCAAAAAATATACATACTGACAAGGCTCATTTATACTAAGGATACTTCTGGTAGTTTTAAACTGTTTGCTTAAAAATTAATTATTGTCTGGATTTCAGTCTTTTCTTTAGCCTTGGGAATTATGCTAGTGAGGTGTTATATTTTTATTGTGATTTCCACAGCTGCCAATTGATGGATTATTCCCCCCCCCCTCTCTGGGAAAAAAAAAGAACATCACTTTCTATTTCATAGATGGGTCTTTGAGATGTTATGGTTCCATTGACAAACCTTTTGTATTAGCTCCCTCCTTCCATTTATTGCCTCTATACTTTTATCATTGTTCTTCAGCAAGTCCATTGTGATTGGTGAGAAATAGGAATAATGTTGTTTCACATTTCTTCTTGTGACTTGTGGTAGAAGGGGAAACTCACATAACTCTAGTCTAGGGGTTGGCAACCTTAAACATTTGAAGAGCCATTTGGACCTGTTTCTCACAGAAAAGAAAACATCGGGAGCCACAAAACCCTTCCCATGCCTGACTATTTCCTGAGCGGCTACAAAACTAGCATATATAGTTGAATGAAAGATTCTGTTTTCTTCTGAAACTTTTCTTTTCTTGGATTTATCCATGATTGGCCTACTGGAAGTCAAAAAGCTCAATAAATCTCATGCTGGAGTGTGTGGCGCATTGGCAGCTGGGATGCATATTTTGAGAGACAGGGAGCCGCAGCAGAGGGATGAAAGAGCCACATGCGGCTCCAAAGCCTCAGGTTGTTGACCCCTGCTCTAGTCAAATTTGCTTAGTTAAAAAGAAAAAGAAAACAAAGCTCCAATATTTCTCCTTTCGACCAGCAAACCTACTTATGTGAAACATTTCACAGTGTGCATGCATTTGGGGAAAAGTCTGGTAATTCACTGGCCCTCTCTGATTAGTTGTTATTTGATTTAACCTTTAATATACCACTTGCGTGTACAGATGCAAAATGGTATTTCAGAACATAAAGCTCTGGAATCAAAATTATGCTTGAGAATTTCCTAACAAAGTACTGTGGGGTTCATGTTTTAAGTATGGATACTCATTTCCTGGGATGTATATATTCTAAACATGGTCATGAAGAGCAATGAACAGTGACCAGAGTGGAAAGGTCATATCAACAACTTCTCAAAATAACCAGTAGAAGTGCAGTTGTTGCCCAGTTCAAATTAGAGCAAAGAACATTCCATTCCAGATAAATGGAAATCATATTTACTGCAATCATCAAAATCTATGTGCCTGCCTTTATTAAGCACATTACTGAATGGTGTGGTTCTTTGGCAAGATAGCATTAATTCAGAACTTAGGGAGAAGGACAGTGTGGGTGGGGCAGATGTACAGATGGAGATGAGGTGAGATTCTTTTTTTTAACGCCATAAACCAATAAATGGTTACCACTAATTGCATTGTTTTCATTCTGTGAGACAAAGGGACATACTTCCCTCAGTGCTGTTGAGACAACAGCTGTAAGCAGCATACTAGGAAAAATTAATATGCCTGTGCTGAATGCAAGTGAAGTGTTTCCAAAGTTGTGGTCATCTCCATCCCCTTTTCCCTTCTGCTGCTTGAAGCCAATATTTTGCAGCTGACAATTCCATCTGTGCTTCTTACTTCCCAGCCAAATCAGTTAAGGTCTCTATTGACCAGAGATAAGGAAAGCAGGAAGGGCAGAAGCTGAAAGTACTTTAGGTAATGTGAACACCAGCAAGAGAAGTCATTTCCCATACTGTAAGATATTCCATACTAGATATGGCCTACAAAAATCCAGATGACCATGAGATGACAGCAGAAACATAAGAGAAAATGCTAATTCTTTGTTTGGAAAGTAAAGGAAGATTAATATGAACCACATATGAAAGCTAATTTGATATAATGACTGCTGTAAACTGCCCCGAGTCCTCGAAGATGGGGCGGTATATAAATTATATATATATATATAATGATTAAGGCATCCGTCTAGAAACTTCTGAAGAACCTAGCCAAGAAAATTGCAAGGATTGGTCAGGCAGCCTCTGAGAACCAAACATGATTGAACAGAAGAAAATAAAACACTGTCAATGTCAAGAATTTATCGGTACAGCAAATGACTGAAGGCACTGAGACAACACTATTCAGAAAGAATGAGCAAGTCATCAGGAAGATGCCTGAGAAAAGTGGTTTGCTGGCTATTGAGACACACGCTGAGCCACTGTGCCCCTTTCCTTGGGGTAACTTAAAGGTAACTTAAAGCAGGGCTTTTCTTCGGCGGCGAAAGGTGCCGGAACGCTCCCCCCGTCGCGCGCTAAAAAACCCGGAAGTGATAGCGCGCGATTGGTCGAGACGCGTCA
>JAOYMU010000010.1:754575-765698 GCA_025802295.1 Psammodynastes pulverulentus
ACATGATCACCCAGCCACACCTACCCAGCTGGTCATTAGGGCAGAGAACCAGTTGTTAAATTATTTGAATCTCACCAGTGATGAAGGATAAATATGAGTGGCATGGTGGCCTAGTGGTGAAGACTCTCATTTCCTACTCAGACAGTTGAGAGTTCAATCCAAGGTAGCAGCAGCTGTTCCTCTCTTAGAGTCAAATAAAAAATGTCTGCTGCAAACTTTGCATGATGTCAGGAAGGGCATCCAACCAGAAAATGCTCAGCTCCATGCAGTTGTTCTGAATGTACCCTGCATTAAGGAATTACAGTTGAATAGTTGAAAGGGATGAGAACCAGGGAAGTTTTTAGCAGGGCAAACAAGGATTGTACAACAAGAGCTCAAGGTTCAGGTCTGCAGTAGAGCAGATTATTCAAAGACACTGTTTTGTATATTGAATGGAGAGGTGTCTTGTTTGTAATTTTAGAAAAATAGAATAACTGCTAATAGCTCTAGCCTTCTCATTTAAATGAATACCATGCCTCATAGTTTATACTTTCAAGTGCCATCATGCTGTAAGATCTAGAGAAATTTCCACAAAATCTATCCTACTCTGTAGCTTGTCCATAATGTTCCATAACTCGTCTTCTAAAATTTCTCCTAGTCTTGATCCTATCACTCTTCCTCTATTTTAGATGTGGAATCCTCCTTGGAAGTTATGATTTGTACCCCAACCATAACCGTAATCCTAACACTATCACACCAGTTTCATAATAGTTTTATATAAGGAGGGGATAATGTAATGGAGACAGGTTACATCAATTCTACTTTGTAGAGATGCTTTGCTTCTTGTATATTGGGACAAGATGAATTTTGCCTCAATTTTTAACCTATATGATGGTTTGTCCAATCAATCTTAGACTGATGAAAGTGCATATCTGTGGAAGTCCTTACTCAGATCCAAGACTGCTCTTATCTGCTGAAATGATGTATTCATTTCAGTAACTGTATTATCTTGAATATAGAAGCAAATGCCATTAACAAAGTTTTAACTGAAAGTAGGAGTCTTTTAGATCACAGGTGTCAAATTCACTGCATCACATTGCCTTCACGTGATGTTTTGTGACTTTTTCCCATTCACAGAGTTGGGTGGACATGGCCTGCACATAACACAACTGGCCCACTTTGACACCCCTGCTTTAGATGATCTGCATAGGATTTAGGTAGAGCAAAACTATTTAATACAGGTAATCCTAGACTTACAGCCGCAACTGAGCCAAAAATTTCTGTTGCTAAGCAAGACAGTTGCTAAGTGAATTTTGCTCCATTTTATGACCTTTCTTGCCACATTTGTTAAGCAAATCACTGCAGTTGTTAAGTTAGTAACTCAGTTGTTAATTGAATCTGGTTTCCCCATTGACTTTCTTTGTCAGAAGGTTGCAAAGCAGGAATCACTTGATCCCAGGACACTGCATCCATCATAAATATGAGTCAGTTGCCAAACATCTGAATTTTGATCACATGACCATGTAATGGTTGAAAGTGTGAAAAATAGTCATAAATCTCTTTTTTCGGTGCCATTGTAACTTCGAATGGTTATTAAATGAACTGTTTTAAGTCAAGGACTATCTGAAACATGGCTTTGTGTGCAGCTATCACAAATATATCCTTAATGTATCCTTATTTTTTTCAAAAGCTACACCTTTTTCATCTGCAGTACATATGTGCTGCATATTGGCTGATCAATACATTTTACCATAACTAGCATATGTCTTAAATTTCTTCTCTATGCCAAGAAATAGGCCTACACCAAGAATTACTGAACATATATTGTTTAAAATGGGCTTTACATGCAGATCTGGATCTATGTTCCATTCTGTTTCTGCAACATTACTTAATTATTTAGGTCTTTGTATATTTGTTACATATTATAGCACATTACATCTAGGTATAGATTCATTTGCACACCAATCAGTCCCAGCTACAAATCTCTAGAAAATTAATGGTTGGAGAGAAAAAGATAAACACCCTAGGAGGTCCAGTTAATCACCAGGGCATAATCTGTGAACCATTAAACGTGCCAAAGATGTTTAAGCATTTAATTATGCAGCTTTGGCTTAAGCTACTTTTTGCTATGGTTCCTGCACTGTCTGTGTTCCAGCTCTATGCAAAAACAAGCAAACACTTTGAAATGAATGATATCACCCAAGTTCCAAACTTCTTGGCTAGGAACATCAACCGCAGTGACTGATAAAGCTCATTTTGAATCTTAATCAACCATTGGGACTTCCAGGTTGGTTTTCTGGCTTAGATAATAAACCAATCTTAAGGAGAATTGTTTTCGTTTCAACCCCAATGCATTTGTCCAATCATCCTTTCCCTCCCTTCTTTTATCTGGCTACTGCAGCTGTAGATATAATAGCTGAACATTCCTCAATCAGGTTGTTAGGTCACTGAGCAGAGAGGACCCTTCTTCCATACTGTGGGGAAAGAGTTGCCAACAATTTTACTACAAATTTAATTTGCAATTGCTAGTTAAAAAGGTTGAGCATTGGAAGATCGTTTGAAGCTTTCATTCTTGAAGTTATCAGTTGGCTATAAAACAGGATCCTAAACCAAACTCCCAAAGTTACATTTCAATTTCTTAAGAAATAGTTGGTTTAGTCAACTTATAAACTTATAAACTTATGTTTTATAACTTACAAAAAAATCCTAACAAGTTGTAATATCATCATCATCATCATCATCATCATCATCATCATCATCATCATCATCATCTTAGCCACATGTTTCCAACCAATATGGTCCTGAGCTTTCTTTTGCCAATTGAGCCCACAATACTTGCTGATGTCATTGATCTGTCTTGTTTTAAGTCTCTTTCATGGGTGCCTTTTTATCAAGTAGGATCCATTCTATGATTGTCTTGGTCCACCTGCCATCAGTTCTTCTTACTGTGTGACCAGCTCATTTCCATTTCAATTCTTTTACTCTTTTGATGATATATATTTTTGTTTGTTTTCTAATCCATGTGTAAGTGTTTCTATCTTGTCTTGCAATGCTGAGCATGTATTTTTTTATGGCACTTTAACCCCTTCTAGCTTTTGTATCAATTGTTAGAGTAGTGTCCATGTTTCACTGGCATATGTTAGAGAAATTGTAATATAAATCATGGAAATTGATGAGACTTGGGTACAATATTGGTTTCATGGTATGACTGCCACCACTGTGGTTACATATGATTGGCTGGAATGGGATCTTGCAAAGATAATATGACCCTTCCTAAAAATATCATTTTTTTTAGCATTTTAGCCATCCTAATGTAAAAATATATCCTACAGCTATGAGATAGCATGAAGAATTGGAACATTAAAAACTAGGAAATGTCTGAATAAAATTCCTGACATAATTAGAAAGATGCTATACATCAATTTAGATACTCTTCTTCCAAGTTCATGAGAAAAGATTAATTGCAATAAATAGATAGTTTCAACAAAGCTACTATGTATTGTGATACACTGTGAGTCATATCTTGGCAGAATAATGATCTCCAAACTAGGACAGAAATTATCCCCAATCTTCTATGTTCCTTCATTCCATCCTTCCCATCATGACTGGATAATTTCTAACACCTTAGATGTTGCTGAGTTACAAGAGCCTAAATCAATATGGTTAATTGTGAAGAACATATTGAACATAGTTTTGCACCACTTGGAGAATCACAGAATCTGGAACTTCAGAATCCTCAACTAAGTCCTAAAAGATCAATATCATATTGCTTTCAAATGCCTCCCCTCCCCCGACAAACTGTTCTAATTTTCTCTGTCGCAATATGCCTAAGAAAATAAATTTATGAATGCAGATTTTTTGAACAAATATATACAATGTACATATCAAAATACTATCCTGCAGAGAGACTGCAATTTGTTTTCTCTACAGGGAACTATATGTAGCAATGGACAAAATCAGTCTCACCCATATTATTTTGGCATCTAATCACTCAGAAATCTGAACTGTTCCATCTATTTGTTAATTTATGTTCCTTAAAAAATCTAAAAACAAAAAGCTCCCAATATATTTAAATGTATTATTTCTCAACATGCACATTATTGCAGCTTATGTTCAATTTAATAGATTGTGCAACATTTCCAGATAAAACAAATCCTTTTTTTTTTTACTATGCATGCTTGCAAAATTTGATCCCTATAAATATCAATATGGTAACACTTGATTTGTACCTCCTGGGCAAAAAATGTAACCTAACAATTGACTGGATTATGTCCGACACCTAAAAATATTAAAGCAATGAGTGATATATATGTCTTATTATCATTGGTAGTTTGAAGCATTTCTTTTAAAAAAACCATTGCTCATCTGAGGTGTCTGTATAAAAGTCAGTGTATATTTAGGAGTGCTGCTTTTTTAAAAAATATATCATGCCTAAGTTGCATAGAAAAAAAATGAATTGTGGCAGATGCAAAGAAAAAAATATAGATTGAATTTTTCTGCATTGCCTACAGATGTTTAAGATCCATATCCATTACTTCTTTGTTGTGACTAAAAATAACAGAAATTTGCACTGCGTAATGTAGCCAGTTTGTCGCCATGTTTCAACAACAAAATTTGAGATTCCCTTTGGGACACAAACAAGGTTGTTGAGACATTCACAGATCATGAGCTACATGGTTTTTGATTGTTGTTGTTTTTTTGAAGTGGGGAGTGCCTCTGCGTCAGTCTTGACTCCTGACCACTGTCTGAAGAAGTCACTGCAATTTTCTTGATGAGGTGTTTCACAAATGGTTTGCTGCTGTTCCCTCCTTAGGACACAGAGAAAGGGACTTGCCCAAATTCACCCAGCTGGCTTTCTACCTAAGCAGGATTAGAATTTATGGTCTCCTGGTTTCTACTCTGATACCTTAACTCCCACATAATCTGGGTTTCTAATATTAAATTAGGGAGAAATAATTATTGGTAGAAACATGCATAGGTATGTTATAGATTAAGGCTGTCAAACTCCTGGCCCATGGGCTGGATGTGTCATGCACTGGCCACACCCATGCCTAGTTTAGTAAAGGGGAAAAAGTCCCAATACATCATGTGATGCCACCATGATGAGTTTGACACCCCTGTAATAGATGGTGTTAAAGCACCAGTTTTACTTCACATTAAATTGAGCAACAAAGGATCTAAAATAACATGGATGGTTCATTCATTCATTCATTCATTCATTCATTCACAATCAAGAATGAAAAAAAAAATAACCTAATCTAGTGCATGAAATGCTTCAGTTCAAAGCTTGTAATACATTTGAAGCCTTCCAGCTCCTATTTACCACCCTGTTCTTCAGAAAGCAGGGAAGAAAGATGAAAGACAATTTATTTCTGTACAAACATATAGAAACAATCACTCCCTACTTCCTTTTTCAAAAGAAGAATGGTGATCCCTTGTCTGACTCCAGGAAAAGATTGAACACAATCATTCTTAGCTTCTTTCTCGGTGATATTATCCTATCGGATCACTGGGATACATTGTTACACATTCCTGCTCTAAATTCTGTTATAAAATCCAGGGTGTCCCAATGTTATGTGTTTTAGAAGCAACAAAGGTTATTATATCAATGGAGGAGATAGATGCCTTATAAAGTTTAATAGAACTTAAAACACTGAAAGTAACAGTAGACCCAACCAAATCAGAAACGAATCAGTTCCAGTGGCACAGGAAGCCTTGAATGCTTTTTCCCATTACAAAGAGCTAAGAAAAAGCTTACCACAAAAAAAATGGTTCAAGAACAGATGAAGGAAGAATACTGTTTTTTAACTAGTTCAACCCATGGCTCTGGAGCCACATATGGCTCTTTCATCCCTCTGCTGCAGCTCCCTGTCTCTCAAAATATTTGTCACAACTGCCAATGTGCAACACCTGCTGGCACACAATTTATTGAGCTTTTCAACCCCCGGTAGATTTTGTGGCTCCTGGTGTTTTCTTTTCCGTGGGAAATGCATCTAAATGGTTCTTTGAGTGTATAAGGTTGCTGACCCCTGAACTAGTTAGAGCCCTGGTGACGCAGTGGTTAGAGTGCAGTACTACAGTCTACTTCTGACTGCCAGCTGCCTGCAATTTGGCAGTTTGAATCTCACCATGTTCAAGGTTGACTCAGCCTTCCATCCTTCTGAGGTGGGTAAAATGAGGACCCAGATTGTTGGGGGCAATATGCTGACTCTATAAACCGCTTAGAGCGGCCTGTAAAGCACTGTGAAGTGGTATATAAGGTCTAAGGGCTATTGCTAGAGGAAAAGGCCATAGAATATTAAACCTATCAATCTTTTATTCATAGCAAACTTAAAATTTCATGGCCAAATAGGTGAGTTCAAATCCCTTCTGTTGCAACAAGAAAAAGGAAGCTTCCTCAGCTTGAGTCTCCTCCTGCAAAATCCACAAAAATCACTGTATTCAATTCATTTAAGAAATGGAAAACAGGAATAGTTAGTATTTATCACTTTCCTGCCCCAAGAATGAAGACTGTGGCACAGCCACCAGAATCACACCAGTTGTAAAAGCACTGCCATATCATTTCATTTCCTGGATATCTTGAGTTTCAATCAAGAATATGTTTTTCTCTGAGAAAGAATTTCCTATAATCACATAGTCCCATAGACAAGTGGAAGGAGATTGCATAGACAAAATTAGATTCCTGTTCAGATAGGCTACCCTTTTGCCTCTTCCTATTATCAAGACTTTTAACTGACATGAAAGCCATGAGAGCTTTACATTCGAATTTTTCAGCCCAATATTATCATGGTTTACTTCAAAGATTCATGGGAAATAAAGAAATGGATAAAGATTTTTCATAACTTTGGAAAAAGAGATATTATTTCTAAATGAAATTAAATCTGGAAGGTAAATATCCTTCCAATCAACTTCATTGGATAATCCTCTAGTCCTGATGTTCTGAGAAGGATCTATCTTATTTCCCCATGCCTTGCTTGTTAGATACTCAGCCATGGTCCCCTCAATTGCCTTTTTTCCCCAATAGAAATGATCCAAATAGTCTAGTAGTTATTTATTTGATTTGTATAGCCACCCATCTCATCAAGTTGATTCCCTTTGCTCATAAGGAAAAGGTTTGAACTCCTGATCATTTTGAATGTCCTCTTCTGATTTCTTTCCAGGTGGGTTTCATCCTTTGATAAGTATGGTGACCATAACTGCACAGAATATTGTTATTAATAGCACTATAGCAATAGCATTTAGACTTATATACCACTTTACAGTGCTTTACAACTCTCTCTAAGTGGTTTACAGAATCAGGATATTGCCCCCAACAATTTGGGTTCTCATTTTAACCTTGAGCCTGATAAGATTCGATCTGCCAAATTGCAGTCAGCTGGCAGTCAGCAGAAGTTGCCTACAGTACTGCATTCTGACCACTGTGCCTCTTATAATGCTGAAAGAGAGAGTATACTGAAGCTTCGTTAGATAATTTTTTTTCTTTCCAACATATTACTTTATGTTTATGGAGCATAGGGGCACTGCTGTATTATCAATATGCAACCTAAACTTCAAGATATGCTTACACTAGGTGATGATAATAGTTTTATATGGTATATCAATTTCTCTTGATAGAAATTGGCTAATATCTAATAATTATTTAATTCACAAATTTTCCTTTCCTCTTCTTAGTAAGACCCCAGAATTTATTATAAGAAAGAAGGAGAGATAACAGCATATATGAATGTTCAGCAGTTAAGCTCAATATTATCTTGAGCTTAACTGCTTAACATTCAAGGATTTAATGTGTTAAAGAAATAAAAATATTTCCAAGCAAAGGAATGCATTGCAAGTGTCCAAGAGTTCTGAAATCATTACATTTCATTTAAATTCTGAAGGAGAAAATTATTAATTTGATCTCTATAAAAGAAACTGTGATTTAAATAATTTATTTGGCAGAAAGACAGGATATCAATCCATGAAAGAGAGAGAGAGAGAAGAAACCATGTTCAAAGTTGGCTATTTGGCAAAAAATGAAGATACACTACCGATTTAGTGAAACAGGAAGTGTGTTAGGATTGGCTCCTTTGTAGCTCCAGGCTTCATGTGTAGGATTCCCAAGCCATGTGTCAACCCTGAAGCAGACCTGACCGAAGCTATTGTGGATGCTTCAGTGTTGCCACACTGGAGCTGAGGGATAGGGAGGGGGGATTTTAGATAGCTGGGATTTTGTAGCCAAAACAAAATACTTTCTCTTGGGAACCAAGGACATTCTCACACCTGGTCAGAGGAAGGAGGAGTGATGTCAACAGGCAACCAGACAGCACCTTGATTGGACCATGTGACTGATTGTTTTGAGAAAGTAACAAACCTTTAATTAAGTGAAAACCACGGGAACCTTCAGTTGGGTTTTCACCAGATCTGTGCCAATATGATATGTCCAATAAAGCTATTCTTTGAGCAATCTACCTGCCTTAGAGTTTTGCTTGCTATGGGTCTATTACTTGGAACTCTGACAGTTACAGTACACTCCAGGTAGACTAGCCAAAGCTAGGTGAGGCTCTCCTGACCACAGCCTCCACCTACTCTTTAACTATGGGCTACAAGTTGAGGAGGACCTCCAAGTCACAGGCCTGCTTCCTCAAGGATAGTGCTTCCTCAACCAAGAGAAGGCACCGAGGAATGATCTCAGAGCTAAATCAACTGTTGCCAGTAGCAAACCAAGGACTCAATGATTTTGCCAACAGATTGTCAGGAACATCTCCAAGCAACCACCAGAAGGTAGCTGGATTCATAAGGTGCTTGAGGCAGACCATCCAAATGGGTCCCATCTTGTGCCAATAAGTTATAGCCAGACTAAGAAATGATCCAACCATTTCATCCCAAAGGGATGGTGACACTACCCTCCAGAGCCAGATCCCAAGGCAACTGGAACAAAGTCAAAATGAGTTTAACCATGAGGTTACTGGAATTAAGCTCTTAGTTGCTGTGAGTCCTGAGCTCTTTTCAATCCAGCTCCCATTGCATGAAATTTTAAGTTCCCCAATACCAAGGGGAGGAGAGACTTCTTCAGCAGCCCAGCTGTGGAAGTTTGGTTAGGCTTCCTTTTACGGCTTAGTACAGACCTAGGCATGTTATGCCCTCCAGACCACATCTGGCCCTTTGGCTGTCATGGTCTGGCCCATGTGAGATCAATTGGAAATTAGAAATCAAATGTAAATAAATGCACCATAAGAGGCAGGAGAAGAAGCCAAGTTGGCTCTTCCAGTTGGCTGGTGGCTGTAGGAGGGCAAGGAGAAAAAGAATTCTTTTCTGCACCTGCACACAGTGCTCACTCTCACCTGGAGCAGCCTGAAGAGTTGAGGTGATGGGAGTTTGAGGAGGTTACATTGGTTTGGCCCTCCACAACAGTCCCAGTTTCTCATGTGGTCCCTTCGGAAAATTAATTGCCTACCCCAGGCTTAGCATGTTATATCGACCTAACTTTTTTTTAACTGATTTATACCACAGTTTAGCCTATTGCACAAATGCAAAATAAATGGTTCTTTCATTAACTAGCTTCATGCTATATGAACACCAAAAAAACCCCAACAATCTCACTTCAGTTTTGATTTGCTCTAAAAGGAAATAAAAATTCAGAGTCAATAACTGTTTCGGGTTTTTGAAAATAGTAGCTTGTAAAAATGATAATCCCAGTAGACCCATTAATAAAATCATGGTTGAAAAGAAGCTGGTGTTTTGAATGCGGACTGTGGGAACTTTGAACTAAATCTGTGCTCAGCCATGAAGCTTTCTGACTAAATATAAACTTTCTCTCCTTCGACTTACTGCTCAGCACTCTACAGAAGACATCGTAAATGGGATTTTCGCATTGAGGCTCCCAAGAGAAGGATTAAGTAACAGTTCCATCTGTAAAGAGAACGGACTATTTCCAAATTTCCTAGGATAAGTTACCTTTGGGCCAGCAACACCTTTTGCTCCAGCAGAGCCAAATAAGCCCTGAAAAATAAACAGATATTGAAAATATTTGAAACATAGAGAAATTTCTTGATGGAAATGTCAAAAGGTTGCTTTACTTTGTAACCATTTTACCTGAAAAACTGCGAACATTAATTAATGAAGCTTCACATCCTCAAATTCACCAGGAACATAAGAAAAATGAATGCTTCAACTCAGAATAAACAGGCACAAGGAAATTGATGTGTCCTATTATAATGATGGATATGTCCTACATACGGCATGTCCAATCCCAATGACATATACTCATTAAAAAGGTGTCCGTTCAGATATGCATCAATGCAAAGCATTCCAGCATAAGTAGATATTTCACAGAACACAGCAGAGCTCTTAATGGGCTTTGGGAAGAGGGGAGGTCCTCAATTTTGCAAAATATAGATCTATTTATTTTTTAAATGTATTAAATCTTTATCCCATCTTTATTACTTTAGACATATCCCAAGGTGATGAATATACTAAATAATCCTTTCTCCTCCTATTTTTCCCACAACAACAACCCTGTGAGGTGGGATGGGCTGAGAGAAAAGAACTGGCCCCAAATCACCCAGCCAGCTTTTATGTCTAATGTGGGACTAGTACTCACAGTCTTACAGATTTCAAGCCTCAGCAATCGGGGAACATGTCAGGGATAAAGACTCAGGACCACACATTAAAGTTCCAGTTAAGATGATTTATTTGCTCATGCCTTTACGACTTACTTTCAGCCTTAACTTGGTGCTAGAGAAGAGTTAACGGAATTCAAGGGGGCGGGGGCTGAACTTGGATTGCTTGTGGGAATGTAATGACTCTAGGCTGATTACTCGCTTGACTCCATCCCCAGGCTCTGCCTCATATCCTACATCACAGCAAACAAAGGGAATTGCCTGGATCCATAAACTAGTGAACACAATGGCAATAATTATGCAAGCGGTTATTTGAATAGCTTAATTTGATCAATAACCAAACTGTTGATTTTCTCAACGTAGCACCAGATGACAGGGTTTCCAGAGAAAACAGCTTTTCGTTACTATAGTTTAACAGATTAATACAGTTAGAAGGGACCTTGTAGGTCATCTAGTCCACCCACCTACCCAAGCAGTAGACCCTACACCAGGGGTGGGCAAACTTGTCAGTTTTAAGACTTGTGGACTTCAACTCCCAGAGTTCCC
>JAOYMU010000010.1:915523-928061 GCA_025802295.1 Psammodynastes pulverulentus
ACCTTAAAGATTGTAAGAAGCACCTTGAAGCGCACCCGGAAGGCCACAGGCAGCCAATGCAGCTCGCGCAGGATAGGAGTTATATGTGAGTGCCGGGGGGCACCCACAACTACCCTGGCGGCTGCATTTTGCACCAACTGTAGCCTCCGGATGCACCCCAAGGGGAGCCCCATGTAGAGAGCGTTGCAGTAGTCCAACTGGGAGGTCACCAGCGCCTGAGTGACTGTACGAAAAAATAATAAAAATTAAGACATAAAACTGCTTAAAATGAAGACATAAGACAGATATAAAGATGGTGATTATAATTCCAGCCAGGAATAGCTCTCCAGACTGGATTACACCCATTAAAATCTTTGCATCAAAACCTGGTATATATGGCTTCCTTCCTTATGAAACTCTTAAAAATCATTTGATACCAGTGTAGGTATCATTTATACTTACATATTCGTAAAATGTTTTGCCATTTTTACCACATCCTGGGAATTCAGCATTAGCTTTTTAGCCTTTCAGACATGAATGGTGTTAGTATTAAAGTCAGCATTAATTTCTGAGAAAACATTTGGTTTCAAGCATTAAAAAAAGAGATGGCTAGATTGATTTCTCATGCATTTATGTCCCAAATTTTCTCTGGCAATTCAGGGTATTGGCAAGAGTGGTCTTAATTTTACACCCATCACAATAACTCTGTGAAGTAAACTGGAGCAACTAGCCCCAAACTTCTCATTATTCAAGTGATAGCATCAATCTGTTAACTATGATGCTATTCATTTTTGGGGGGACTTACCTAGATTTGTTCTCTAGAGATTTGCAACTTTAGTGTGATGGTGAAGATGTTGAAGCAGAACTTTAAAAATCCTGGTTTAACTTCACTATCAAGCATGGAAGCTGCATAACTTTGGGCCCAACAGAATAATTATTGTGAGTATAAGATGAAGGGTGATCCATATATCAATGACTCTAAGCTCTTGGGGAAGAATGGTTCCTTCTGATATTCTCTGCATTCTATGAACAGTTCCTGCCTTTTCAGAAAGGCGACATTTAGAACTGTGGTTGGTGGTTTGCTGAATGTTTCCCAGTTCCATGTCAGCTTCTATATGAGGGTCTCAGCCAAAATACACTACATTTGTCCAAAGGAAAAAAATAAACCTAACTGATTGTATCTTAAAAAGGGAGAGGGGGAATCCCTTCATCGGCTTCTGCTACCATATTCTCTCAGCGAATTTCCTAACAACCAGCTTGTTTTAAAGATAACATATTGGGGAAGAATGGATCGAGCTTCTTTTTAAGACTATTGACAAAAAAAAATTACAGCATTTACTGGAAGGAAGAATGGTCACAGAGTGATCTTACATTATCAGTTATGGGTTAAACAAAGTTTGCACATAGGCGATTATTAAGATTTTGCAAATCACCAGCCCTAAGTCCTTTTCATATACCTTTGACTAGAGCTGTGAAAAAGTTTATTCTTGGTTTTGACTTAGAAAGTTGGAAATGTAGAAAGGTTTGTGTCAGAAAATGCAGATTTTTTCTTACTATTTCCCTTTTTTTGAGTTGACAAAGACAGAAGACAATGCTGCTGTGAAATTCACTGTCTTTGTTGCCAATCTCTGCTGCCTCTATTGTGTTGGTATTGAATTGTGATGTCCTGATTTGTGATGGGCAAGTCATAATTTATAAGCAAGATGATTAATTTTCTTTGGCTTTATTGCTGTCCCTTTCAGTACTATATGTCATATCAGCCAGCAAGAAAAAAAATCCTCCAGTCAGGCCCTTTACACATGTAGGCTTCTCCAGGGTGATCTGTCTGCTCCACTTCCAGATTAAAAGAATGTGAAGTTAAAAAATATATGAAAAAATCCCCAGGACAGAAATAGTTTCCGAAAAGACAGTTTCTACTATGACTGTGCAATTAGATAAGTCCTATAGAATGGACTAATTAAAATGGATTAGCCATTGAGCAACCACCGCTCTTTGTTCCGGGTGTTGGGGGGAGTGATTGAAATTGACATCTGTCACTATTTTCAGCATATTTCTGTAAAGAACATTTCAATTGCTGCAATTCCTTTAAAAAAGAAATCCCCACTAATGCTATTTCTGGTATGTGGAATTGTTCAGTTACGTTGCCTCTCTTTCTGCAAATAACATAGTAGAGACCTATTCTTCATTCTATCCAGTTGGAAATCTGAAATTGATTTCAAAAATAGGGAGCTGATATGTTTGAAAGGAGTTCAGAAAACAAACCAGCAAAGGAAGGGCCAAACACTGGAAGCTGAGTAGTGACCAGAGAGAAAATGATGAAAGGGGATTGCTTGCATTTTTAAACACTTCCAGAATATACCTCTGGTCACATCCATACCATGTCACCTCCTATTGCCTTAAACAACAGCAAAGCATTACAGATTTTATGCAAATGACAGGGTTTTTTAAATGTGCCATGATGGCATAGTGGTTAGAATGCAGTATTGCAGGCTAGTTCTGCCAACTGGCAGCAATTCGATGTTGACCACCTCAAGGCTGATTCAGCCTTCCATCCTTCTGAGGTCGGAAAATGAGGAGCCAGATTGTTGGGCAATATCCTGACTCTGTAAACTGTTTAGAGAGGGTTGCAAAGCACGGTGAAGTGGTATATACAGTAAGTCTAAGTGCTATTGCTATTATTCAAATATAGAAAGTGATGATTTAAGACTGTTTAATTCATGTTCTAAGAATGAGAGGAGGACACCACACAGTGGTGAAATTTCCAGTACCAAACAATATCATGCTACAAGTGGGGACAGGACTGAAAAGGAGGTACTAGGGCAATCTTCTATTTTTTATCCTTTTTATTATTTGATAGCATAATTTCAGAAATATTTATTCAAGGCACGACTTGCAACTGGAAACATGATTGGAGCTGCTAAGCCCTTGATAAGAAGCTATTTTTCACTGCAACTTCAGTCAAAGGGAAGCAATTTGACTCTTCAAGGCACCATTCAAAATACCCTGGTGAAATGGGTGGCTGCTAATTTGCATTGGTGTAGCGTAATCATACTCACAACTGCAATTCCACAATATGCTGTTTTGTCTCCAAGTGTTTGCAGACTTACCACCCTCAATCTTCACTGGCCCTCTTTGTCCAGTTGTATGAGACTTTGGATAGATGTTTCCCTTAGGTCAGGGGTGTCAAACTCGATTTCATTGAGGGCTGCATCAGGGTTGTGTTTGACCTTAGGGTGGGAGCAAGCTCAACATCACTAATGTTGGGGGCACCTGTGGTGGCCTGAGTGCTCTGCCAGCGAAAATGGGCTCCCAATCTCCATTTTCACTGGCAGAGGCACAGCGGGCTGGTTCTTCGCTGTTTGCAGGGTGGCTCCATGGGCCAGATCTAAGCACCCCCTGGTCTGGATCCAGCCCCTGGGCCTTGAGTTTGACACCCCTGCCTTAGGTAATACTTTACTAGACAAAGATGGATCCCTGTTTTTAAAGAGTAAAGCAACTCTGCCAAGCTGCTTCTGTTTCTGTTATTCCAACAGACTATTTCTAATTTTTGTAGCTAGAAATAGAGATCAGGTCAACACAACTTTGAAATAAATTTAGACAATGGTACACAGTATGATTATTATATTTTCAGATGCCTTTATACAGTTAGGCACTTTTTGAAATCCAAAAGAGTGTATTTATATATAGATAGCTAAATAAGGCACTGGTGGCATCTAGTGGCTGATTAATAGCATAGATGCACTACCACAACTGCTGGTGTTTTCACTCTGAAGCAAAGCACAAGGGATATAAACTGTAGGAGGAGGTGGATATTGATTGTTCATTGATGTTTTTTTGTTTTCATTTGCAAAATTATGAGGAAGTGTTTCTCTTCTAATTGCCTTAATTGTGTATCTTTCAACTAATGCAAACACACAAATGGTAAATTATTACTTATGATCAGGGCTTTTCTTCGGCGCCGAAAGGTGCCGGAACGCGCCCCCGTCGCGCGCTAAAAAAACCCAGAAGTGATAGCGCGCGATTGGTCGAGACGGAGCACGTGATGGCAGCTCCGAAAAGGTTCCAGAACGGCGTTCCGCTGAGCTCCGGCTTAAAAAAAGCCCTGGTCACTACTATCAGATTATCTTCATAGAGGTTATTTTTCTGCTATTGGAAATAAATACTATATGCGTACATAAACCCTGAGGGTCTTTCCAGAGACTACAAGATGCAATTTTATATATTCTGCTTTCAGAGATAGCAACATTTCAAACATCAAATGATGTGGAGAGTTTCCTCTACTCTCTAATTTTCCTACAATTGTAATAAATAAGAATGTGCAATTCTAAGAAATCACAGAACCACAAAGTTTTTCTGTTTCTATATCAACTGTGGACAATTTAAAAATAACATAGCAATATTAATCCTTTTTTCCCCTGAAAAACTACCACAGACATACATACATACATACCACAAATATCAGTTATAGGAGTCTGGTAAGAAATTAGTTAAGCCTTTATTCAGGTTTCTTTACAGAATATTTCCAGATGATAAATAAGGTCACCAGAAAAGATCAAAATTATTAAATCTCCTGTTGTGTACAAAAGCCATTCATTTGGCTACTATATAATTGGCAATGGGAGTGGGAGAGAGAAAGAGAGAGAGAGAGAGAGAGAGAGAGAGAGAGAGAGATTATTATTTATAGTATATTATACTGTACACATTACATTGCAATATATTGTTTCTTAAGATTAATCAGAATTTAAGAGACTTGTACAGAAATGTAATCTGTAATCCATCTGGTTTTGACCTTAATTCTGATTTGCACAGATCTCCTTAGAAAAAACATCCTGTGGGATTTACTCTAAGAAGAACATAGATAGAATTGCAGATTGAAATCAGCTCTTTTCCCATTATCAAGGATGGCGTCCAGTTCATCCCTACCAAATATCTTGACACTCGGATCAGTTCTCCCCAAATACATTTCTGTCCTGCACACCTGGAATGCCCCCTCGCCTTCCCTACAGTCACATGTGAACTTCTATTTTCCTCCCTGACAAAGAAATTCAGCTGAAGACCAAAGTGCACCTGCTGCATAGAGGTAGGACAAAAGAACTACAGTAGGTAACTAACAGTTCCAGTCAACATTGGAATGTTATATAGAATTCTATTCCCAAATGGAAAAGGGAGTCATAACTTTATTGTATCTCTTTTTAAAAAAAAATTTTTTTTATTAATTTCAAAACAAAACATTATAATAAAAGAAAAAGTACAATAATTCACCCGTTACTATACAAAAGAAATGAAGGTTTGGTTCTTCGGATATGTCTTCATAGATGCCAAAATCCACGGTCTTTGGTAACTTTATTGTATCTCTAGGTGACCTTAGCTCTGAGCAGTCAGCAAAGTGTCCTTGTCAGTTTGGAACTGAAAATGTTCCTCTCCCTTCTGTGAATCGCTGCACCCTGAGGCTTGACATATCAAATTCAATTAGTCTACTTCCGAGTTTAATTTCTTCAAACAACCTTTTTTTTTTTGCTGGTTTTTTTTACTGGTTTGTATAAATGAAGCAAAACCATCTGTAAAACAATGGAACTGTATGTTATTTTGGAGATATACTTTATCCATTCAATCAATCCTTCGGTCTTACTGCAAACTTCTGATCAAGTAGATTTTGCAGGATTTTAAAGAATGCACAAAGCAAAATTATTGTGTAAAATGTGTATATCCAAAACAAACAAACAAACCTGAATTCCACACCTGGGGTGGCACTGTGTCATTCAGACAAGTTTCAAAGAAGAAAAAAAATGTGTTTCATTACCCAAGTTTTTAATTACCCTCTTGAAAAAGGGAAAAAATGCACATGCATACAAATGTACAAAAGCCATTGCTCTCTGATTAAAAGAGAAAGTAAAGAAAAGCTGAAAGAAGATACAATAACAACAGATTGTTCCCTTCTTCAGAACAGAATCCAGTGGCATTCATTAAAAAATTGGCATTAGGCTGAGCCTATGAAAGTTTGCCATTTCAGGAAGGGAGATGATGAAAAATGATGATAAGACATAACAATTACTAACTGCCAAATAGTCATTGTAGGAATGGATTAGTGCACTCCGCTGACTTCATGGATCTCCTATATAAAGGCAAAAATATCCATAAAGGAAAGCTCTTCTGCTTTTATAAACATGGCATTGTTTTCCTTTTATGCAATAAGCCAATGGCTAAGATCAACCCAACCTTACAGAATTTAGTACCTCTTGTTCACCATGAAGATTGCAGTCTCAGCATCAGTTAAAAGCTACATATGTTTCTAAAGCATTAATCATCCTGTATGCCATTTTGCTATCTGATTTCTTTAAGGTTTTTCTTTAATTTGACATTCTGTTGTGGATTGTCATTTCACTGTTTTTGTTGTGAGAAAACAAAGCAAAAAAAAAAGAGCCTGATACAGTAAATTCTACCAAGTAGGCCACACCCTCTTCCCAATTGCAGAGTTTGATGTATAAAAAAGAAATAAAGGCAAACCTATGTGTAGGTATGGCGTGAAAGGAGTTGAAGCAGAAAGACAGCAGAGTGAAAAAGAAATCTCCAACCCAAAGGCAAGCACCTCAGTTGTAACCTTTAGGCAGCAAGAAAAAAATCTAAGCTGGCCTGCAGAAAACAAACCAAGTCCACTGTATGCAGCAGCCCCGGGGGAATGGGGAGATCTACAAACCAGCTCCAGAAATAAAAGATTAAGAGGTCTGGTATGGGGAGAAAAACCCATTTGCACCTCTGTAGAAAGGAATAAAAAAGATTTTTTCATGTACAAATAGGCTGAGATGGCTACCAGAATAGAATAGAATAATAGAGTTGGAAGGGACTTTTGAGGACTTCTAGTCCAACCCGCTGCTTAGGCAGGAAACTCTACACCACTCCAGACAAATGTTTATCCAACATCTTTATAAAAATTTCCAGTGTTGAAGTATTCACAGCCTCTAGAGACAAGTTATTCCACTGATTAATTGCTCTAACTGTCAGGAAATTTCTCCTTAGTTCTAAATTGCTTGTCTCCTTGGTTAGTTTCCACCCATTGCTTCTTGTCCTACCCTCAGGTGCTTTGGAGAATAGCTTGACTCCCTCTCCTTTATCGCAGCCCCTGAGATATTGGAACACTGCTATCATGTCTCCCCTAGTCCTTCTTTTCATTAAACTGAGCTGATGACCTGAAGAAAATGGCAAGCTTTAGAAAAGTAACAGCTAAGAAAAAGTTAAGATAAACAAAAAGGAACACATAAGATTATACACGTGGGAATAAGAACATAGAAATTGGATATATGTTTTTAAAATGTATGGGATAAAGAAGAGTAGAACTAGATAGAAAATAGGTACTAGAATAAGATAGTAGTTTATATTTTGCACAATGAAATAGTATTGGCCAAAACATATTGACTGGGTGTCTATGAAAAACCCTAACATATAGCTAATCGTAAAGTATCACCATCGTGAGTAGGAGGAGTCATCCTCTTTTCCCATAAAAGCATAGAAATGAATCTATTTGGTAATGTACTCCAAACAACCTTAGAACTCTAGTCAGAAAAAAATAGAAATCACACATTCAAGTTTCAAAGCAACTGCAGATAAAGTGCTAGTATAAATAACATTGAGAGATCTGCTCACCAATCATAAATTCTGTGCCTAACTATTTTAAAGGAAGGCCCATTATTATTAGTTATAAGCCAGACTGATGCAGGAGAAGGTTTTATAAATAACTACTTGAAAGCTCCTTTATTATCAGTGAAGAGACTCATCACTTTGCCAGTTCACAGAAAGACACTAAAAAAAGAACTAGTGGAAGACTTCACCCTACATACTTTCAGCTATATTGATTTGTAAATGGGAAATAGTTCCATAAACTTGTAATCTCATCCCATTTTTCTTAATAAATCTTGCAAAAGAGATTCTGCGAGAAATGTGCTTAGAAAAAGGAATCGTTTTTTGTTTAGACAGAGTGTCCGACAAATGCCTAAGGTGAGATTTTATTTTATTTTTTTATTTTATTAATTGTATTTATGCTGCCCATCTCCCCTACAAGGTGTGTCTGTGTGGCATATGTTACATGTGTTACATATAGTGTAACACATGTAACAAATGTGTACATATAGTTACATGTGTTACATGTGTTACATATATTGGATAATTTATACTTCCAATCTATTTCAAAATATATCCAGAGTCAAGTCATGTCAGGTGCAAAAGATCAGGCCTGCACATGAAGGTTCAATTAAGTTGACTTATTGTAAAAGCCTATGCACATTTTTCTCAATGAATGGTCAGCACCTGTTAGAGTTAATTAAGAGTCAATAGAACTCAAGGGTAGGGATTGAATTTAGTTCACTTGTGGCTATGTAGCGATTCTAGGCTGATCCCTCTTTTCACTCCACCCCAAGTTCTGCCACTCCTTTTCATGCACGTCCTCACTTAATGCCGATAGCAATTAAGTCCAGATAGTGTTGTGTCACCCTGGTGCAAGTTCTATTTCTTCTGCTCTTATGTGAAAAGTTGTAATAGAAGTAGAAAAGAAGTTGTCTTTGCTTCACTATCCATAGTCCATAAATCCTCCTCACCCAAATAAGTTAAATTCCAGCTAGTAATTGCACATGGATAAACAAAATTGGCCAATGGATAATTAAACATTTTATTATTATTATTTGGATGAGATTCCAACTATTGGATCACTTTCATCCTATTTGAAGGTTAAAAGGAGCCAGCCATCTCCCTAGGAGAATGAAAAAAAACTTTCCTTCCTTTAGAAGAAAGAAATATGTTTTATTGTAAAAACAAACAAACAAACAAACAGGTGGAGTAAAAAAAATCATTCTAATAAATTGGGTGCCTTAGGTTTTTTCATCATTCTGTATTTTGCCTGGTCAGTTTCAAAAAAAAATTTTATGACTAGGTGTGGATGTGTATTTGTGTGAATAAGCTCAAACAACTGTAATCTAAGGAAAAATTGGTTTGACTTAAATCCCTGTGTGAAATTTCTTATGGGTAGATCATTTCCATCTTGACAAGCACATAAGCAAATTGTTACATCCACAGATGTCCATATTATATTTCTGTGTGGGTGCATGAACAGTTGGAAAGAATTATATATATGAATGATCTGCAAAATAATAACCATTGCCAGTGCACTTGGGTCAAACCTCAATAGTTACTTAAAATTCACAAATCTTTGAATCAAATAGTCACAATTACGTTATATGGACCAAATGCATTTATTCTTCTTACAACACATTACGAAGAATGCAAAATAGGGTATATATTTCCAATTCTCTGGAAGCAATCATTCCTTTTATACTGTTTTTAGTACACCATTCAGAACTGATATTCTTTGGACAAATATGGTGCTCTAGATTGTACATGTGAAGAAAGAGTTGTCATTAAAAATACCCAGTTTCATGGAGCAACATTTCATCATCAAAGGCTGATCTATTAATTTGCTGAAGAGGGCAGAACAGCAATCTGCCTTCAACACATGTCCAGAAAGAGCTAGTAGTCATTTACACTTAAGACACTACAACCAGACATGCAGTCAGTAAAGAGGGAGATGAAGAGAGCTACATAAAAAACACATTAAAAGCAATGATGTATGTATTACTTTTGCATACAACACTGCCAAACTGGAATCAAAATCCTTTGACTTCAATAATCAAAGCCAATTTCCATCTTGCTTTCTTTCACTCTGCAAAGGTTTTATTTTGCCAATCTCAGTAGACATGCCTTATGGCCTACCAGATGCCTGGAAATCTTTTCCAGATTAAGATGAACTGTAAAAATCAGGAAATTAGTGAAGTCCTGATGAGGCTCATACATGATTGTCTGCATTCAGAATGTGCAATATTTAGCATAGTTGCAAATCGAAAGTGAGAGATGTGTAGGCTTTTGCCATGAACTTACTAGAACTTACAAGATCCTTTACTTCCTGTTTCCCATTCTAGGTATAATAATAATTTGCCCAGTGAGGCACTACCTTGATCCCCAGTGAAGCATTATATTGATGTGGTTGAGGGGATTGTGTACTCTGGGGAAGATGAGAGTTGTGCCAGAGGTTCTACCATATTAGACAGATCTCTTCAGAAGAGCCAGACAAAGAATTTGTATCCCATTAGCAATATGGTGAGATGAAATTTACATGAACCTATGCTGGATTAGTTGTTGCCCGGATCAGAAAGGATTGCATTAGGTGTTGGAGTTTCTGGACATTTGGTGACAAACGGGCAACAGGGCTCAAGACTGTTGGCTAAAAACCAGGAAAATCAGCTGCAGGACTATTGAAAGAAATGTTCTATTTCAAATATACAAAGATTAAAAACAAAGAAATAATGATCTTTTGTTACAAATTAAGCTCAACAACAAAAGGTTATCTGAAAGAGTGCACCAATTCTGAAATGAACACATCCAAAATAAAAAATAACAGAAGAGAGACTAGCCAATCAAAATTGATTAATAATATAAAATGTATTATTCACAGAATTGAAAAATCTTCAAAGGTCTACCCACAGCAAAGAAAATGAAGCCTTGCCAGAAGTAGCTCAGATTGCAGAGGAAAACTACGGGGAATCAGCAGTAGAAGAAGTCAACATAGATATTGATTTCTTTTCAGTATCTATTCAGGAATTGAATATGTCTGGTTTATGAAAAGAAGAACCAGGGTGACATGATAGTCTTCCAATATCTAAGGGGCTGCCACAAAGAAGATGGGGTCAACCTATTCTCCAAAACACCTGAAGACAGAACAAGAAGTGATAGATAGAAACCAAACAAGGAGAGAACCAACCTAGAACAAAGGAGAAATTTCCTGACATTAGAACAGGCCTGTCAAATTGGCAGCCCATGGGCCAGATGCATCACACACAGGCTACACCCACCCCAAAGGCAAAAAATGTCACGATACGTCATGATACATCACATGACATGATCGAATTAGAACAATTAATCAATAGAGTAGCTTGCCTCCAGAAGTTGTGGTTGTTCTAACACTGGAGTTTTTTTTAAAAAAAGAGACTGGGCAATCGTTTGTCTGAAATGGTGCTTAAGCAGGGGATTGGACTAGAAGACCTGCAAGTTCCCTTCCAACTCTGTTATTCTGTTTGTTGTTGTTGTTAGTCGTGAAGTCACATCTGACTCATCATGACCCCATGGACAACATTCTTACAGGCCTTCCTGTCCTCTACCATCCTCTGGAGTCCATTTAAGCTCATGCCAACTGCTTCAGAGATTCCATCCAGCCACCTCATTGTCTACCGTCCCCTTCTTCTATTGCCCTCAGTCGCTCCCTGCATTAGGCTCTTCTCCAGTGAGTCCTTCCTTCTCATTAGGTGGGCAAAGTATTTGAGTTTCATCTTCAGGATCTGGTCTTCTAAAGAGTCAGGGTTGATCTCCTGTAAGACTGACTGGTTTGATCACCTTGCAGTCCAAGGAATTATGTTATTCATTCCTAAACCAGGCACTCTCTCCTTTGCCTTCTCCTGAGAAAAATAAAGCCCTCTAACTAAAAAAAAGGTGATGAATTGAAACAACAGATAACTGAGCATCTAGAATAGGACAAAAAATATGCAAAAAGGTTCCCTGCACTGAAGCTTGTTGCAGAGAAACAGCAAAGGTACAGCCAGTACGGAGAGGCCTTTCTCCAGAGAGTGCCTGCAAAAGTTTCCGGCCACTACCGAGCTCCGGGGTCAGCAGCGCCGCCCCACCAGCAGTGGCAGCAGCTTCAGCTCTTCCTCTTTCTCCTCTGCTACCTCCAGCTGTACAGCCTGATATCAGACATAATTTGGTAAACAGCAGGATTATGCTACAATGATTTATTTATTTATTAAAGACAATTGTGGCAGTTTAAATGGCACCCCATGGAGGAAGATGAACTACAGCCCCGGTGTGGTGGGGTCGTGCCAGAAGGCCTGCAATGGGACCAATCCGCAGCCCTACGAACTTAACATTGTATTGGTGAGTCCTGCCAGGCCTCATTGTGTAGGGGCTAAAAGAACAGTTGTTTTCCACCTCTTAACCTGGGTGGAGGAAGATCTTCCACAGACAAACTGCTGACAAACTTAAAACTCATGCTGGTTTGGGGGCTAGCATATATGTTTCCAATGCACCAACAGTCTGCTGTGTCAAAGTGTTTGTATTTAATATTTTATAGGATTTATTTTAATGGGCTATCATGCCCCTCAATGATGGATTATCTATCAGGAGAGGAGGCACGAAGCAGAGAGGGGTTTTAAGTTTTAAGTTTAAGTTTTAAGTTTTAAGCTTAGTTTAAGTTTTCATTTTTAAGTTTAGTTCGGCTGAGTTTTTAAGTTTTATATTAATTTTATAATGAATTTTAAACGTTATAGTTTAAGGAAATTTTTAAGGAAGTTTTTAGTGAGGTTGGAGAAGCGGGGACAAGGGAAGGAATTAGGGGGGAGGGTGGCTTCCCAGGCCGGCGGATGCTGGAAGGACACGCAGTATGAGAGGACGGATGAGGTATATGTTCCAGAGGGAAACTGCATTAACATCATTAGTGGGAGGGGCAGATATGGCGGGGGTAGAGGGCCAT
>JAOYMU010000010.1:937381-954232 GCA_025802295.1 Psammodynastes pulverulentus
GACGCTTGGCCTCCCCAATCGCCACAAGGTAAGTCTTCAAATATGCTCTTACCTGTGTTCGATCAGATTCGGAACGAATGCAGTTTTCTGGTGCTTTCATGGAGAACTAGATGTCCCTGAAGGAATGAGTCCAGATCAATGACCAGACAGTGAATTCTGGCTGGTGAAGTCTGTCTGGAAAAAGGAGAGCTCAAGAGATCACCCACCTGCACTCTGGACAGCCCTTTGTGGTAAATTCATGAGTTGCATGACTGGAATTGAGGGATTTCAACCAAGCTCACAGTTGCATTGCAACTTAAATGGGCACAAGGTTTACACATGCCTCATTTCTTAAACATTTCTGGACATAACTAATTAACAAGTTCTAGAGATACTTTCTGAGCTGCAACAATAAAAAAAACTCATCTGCTTGATGAGTTAATGTTTTTTTTCTTGATTACAAAGGAATAAATATTAATAAATATTAATATTTTAAGACTTAATAATGTTTGACAAAAAGCTTAACAAGGAGTGAATATAAGAAAGTTTTAAAAGGATAAAGGAGATAGTTATTTTGAAAGATTATTTTATGGTGGAAGTACTTTTGAATAAATTAGAATTAAGTTAGACAAACTTTCTTGGGAATGTTATTTATTTACTATTAAATAGTGCAGACTATTGGATTTTACCAAACAAAGCATAAAGGTAATACAAGTCAGACTGCCATGCTGTCTGTAACTACAGAATGTCATTTGTGACACAAGGAGCAAAAAAAATAAGGGGGAAGCTTGCCTCCCCCCTTGTTTGAAACACTTTCACTTTTGGATTATAATACCATAATGACAACTACCAGAAAAGTGGCAAAAATAGTAGAGGGAAGAAGATTGCTTCAGCAACCTGCAGAGAGAAGGAATTACACCAGATTTGCTTCAGAAAATGTTTGAATAACTCTGCAATAAGCTGAATCATTTGATACTAAATTGACTTCTAAGATGACTTCTAAAGATGAAAGAGGAGATGAAAAAGAATTTAAGAAGACAGAGAGTTCAGTAAAACAAGCGCCTGGAAATGTAAAACAAATTAATGACAAAGTAGACATTTTGGAGAGTAAAACAGAAGTTATACACAGAGAATTGGAAAGACAATTAGATAATTTGGCTCTATTGGTGCTGAGAGAGAAGGAATTTTGTTTGAATTTTATAGGTTAAATCTATTTCTGAGATATAGCAGCCTAAAGTCAACTAGGTTATGTTTTCTAACTTTGAAGAATCTGGACCTAAATGATGACTCTAGTACTTGTTCAAAGGAGAAGTATTGGAGCATCCATAGAGAATTTCACAATTCCAACCTGCTCTTACATTGAAATCACTATGTATTAAAATACATTTACTTGGAAACTTATTCAGCTAAGAGTATTGAAAGCATAAACCTGGTTCTAGCTTTGGGTGATCTGTGAATGGGCTGTGGAAGAGGAACATAGAAATTATTCAAAGGTTGACAAAGCTGATACAGCATTCTTAACATGAGGTGATTATTTTACAATTTGAATATATTAATTTAGAAGCTATAAATAGACCATCTCCACCTTTGAGTCTGCTATTTCTGAGGCTAGCTTGTGCAGGGAATAGTAGATGAAAATAGTTGGAAATTGAAAATTCCACCAACTTCCATGTGTCATGCAAAATAAATACATTATTGATCTCAATCTCAATCTCAATCTCTGTCTAGATAAGTAGGGGAGAGAAAGCGAGCTATTTTTGGCTACTTCTACTTCTCTCTTTCTATCATCTATATCTCTGTCATATGTATCTTTATCAAATTTGGATAAAACTCCAAGAAAATCTGGGTCTACTCTGTTTGTTTTGGAGTCCATCTACAGAGCAGACTTTCTGCTGCCAGCTAGAGTGGCTATTGTCCTGAGCCTATGGGATAATTCCAAAGAAGAAGTTTCATGGGCAGAGCAAATAAGGCCAAATGGAACTCTCCAAAACTACTAATGACCAGTTCCAAAGTTCTGATGGATGCACCCTCTCTTCTTGAGGTCACATGGTCACATTTTGGACATTTAGCAATTGGCTTGCATTTATGGCTGGCTGGCATTCTGCAATCCTATTACTATGGTTTTCAGTATTTTTGCTTGTTTCCAGCATGTTTTTGGCAAAAAAAAAAAGTCTATTGAAGAAAATGGATTCATTTTATGATTGTGGCTTTTACTTAACAACTGTAGTGTTTACATAGTAACCATAGTATTTGCTAAACAACCACCACGAAAATAGTCATAAAATGAGATATAGTTATGTGATGACCTGTTTAATGAGCACCACGACTTACCACCATAATTCCAGATTCAATTACAGTTGTAAATCAAGTATGCTGTATATTATCTATGGGATAAACATCTGGAAAGTCATAAAAGGGCTGAGTTACGTTGATTAACCTGGGTTCTCCTGCATTTATCTGACTGGCTTTTGGGTTGGAGCACCTTCTTTTTTGTTGTTTTTGGGGAGTGTTAAGCACTCAGAAAATGAACTTGTCAGCTTTTCAACAGGAGGACAGTGGGAGGGTAGTAACTTGTTGAGAAATTCAGTTGCAGCAGTTACTGATTGAAGCATTGATTTAATTGCCTCAAATTTGCATATAATTGTTGATCTTCTGTAGAGAGGGTGTGAAATAACTGAGCTAGTTATTTCTCATCCTCCATAGGGTCGACTGATGACTATATCTTCTCCTTAATTAAATCGAAAGTGTTATGCCTCCTGTGCTTATCTAGACCTGACCTTGGAGTTGGTGGAGCATTCTGTTCTGTAGGTAATTGCTGGCTGAGTTTATGAACTCTGTGGTTTATGCCATCCTCTCTTGTGTGCTTGGCTCTCCTCCCAGAATTTTGCAGAAGCCCTACACTAGTATTGTGAAAGACATATATTGGTGTAATTTCAAATACCTTTAGAAAATGTTTTTAAGTTTAAAGATCATTCAAGGCAAAATGCCTAAAAATCAATATTATTCTTTCAAGTCCTTGCCATCTGGAAAGCCAGGAGATTTCTGTAAGGTCACTGGAATATACTCTGCAGTAATGGAGTTGTGAAGGCAGTGTAAGGCTGCTCATCTATTTTGCCACCTGTCCTCATGAAGAGGATTAATTGAAATCTAGACCAAAATCTGGGTGTCACTGCAAGACTAGCATGATCATCCCTGACAGTTGTCATACATGTAGAGTCTTGTTGCAGCATAATAATTTTGAGTAAATTCTGGAATAATTGAGTTGGTAGATGACTCCTTAACAGTTTTAGTTACATGCTTTTCCATTATAGCCTTACGTTCCTCTATTTTCCGATTGGCATCTAATAGCTGATCAAAAATTGCAGTAACTATGTTAGCGCTTAAAAAGCAATCCTTAGCCAGTCCACATCCACATTTAAATTAGTTGTGGCTTTAAATGTGTCCTCTCCTTTATCTCCTACAGAAGCCTCATCATTGTCATTGGAGGAAGGGAAATCATCAGTTGGACAAGGCATAGGATTTATGAAGATTGCTAAGGAAAAGGAAAGGAAAAGAGGACTTACCTGCTATGTCCTTGTGCTGGAATAAATCCTTCAGTTTTAACTGTTTGAAGGCTTAGAGTGTTCAGAATGCTTGGAATTTTCTCTTTGTGACATCTCAGACTTGTTCTTTCTCTTTTAATTCTTCTTTGTTCTTGCCTTGTGGCCATCACTGCTTCATAACCTCGGTAGGTGTTAGGAAAAGTTAGATTCCAGGCTCTAAAATACCAACCAATCTTAATTCTAAAGTTTGAAAATTACTAAATCTAGTACAGGGGAATAAAATTACTAACTGGCATTAAATGAAATCTCTAAGTAAAGTATTTTAAAGCTAAATAAGAGTTTATCACTAAACTCTCACTAAAAAGCTCACTAAAATGCTGTTGTTCTGTTAAATGGCTGTGCCTGAAATGATTTCCTCAGACAATATATATTTTTGTCAGCTTATCTAACAATTTCTAGAGATCTGGCCCCTTGCTTTAAACCAGGTATCAAACTCCCAGCGTCATGTTTGTCATCACATGACATATTATGACTTTTTTCCCCCGTCACTAAAATGGGGGTGGAGGTCAGTGTGTGACACATCTGGTCCATGGGCCACAAGTTTGACACCCCTTCTTTAAACATTTTGGCATGGTCCCTGGGTTTGAAAATGTTAACCTCCCTTTAATTCTCATTTGCAAAGTTAGACTAGGCCTAATAAGAAACCAAGTTAAGACCCATTTAACATGCCTGATAGGAGGTAGCTCTTTTAGGGTCAGATGGAATGGACCCTTTGAAGGTTGGATAGTCCAATGGTTTTACTCAGCAAAAGATATTGCATATTTTTCAGCCCACTGTAACTTAGGGGCATGCTCAGAGCTAACTGTCCGTTGAGATGGTAGAATACTTGATGTATATCATGATCTCATAATTAAGCTCCAACCTTTTGTAAGAAAAGCAAATACCAATATAATTAGGAAGGGATGGTGGTCTAAGAGTTGGTTTGAACAATCTTTCCTTGCCACCAAAACAGCATTACTGGACTCCTATGTGGCCTTACTCAGACAAAATGCCACCCACATTTTAAGGGAGCACAATATAAGACCCTGCTCAAAAAGAAAAAAAAAACACTTCAAGACCAGAGAAAAAAATGGTCACTAATTAAAGCTACAAAAATCCTTCCCTATTTTGACAAACTATTCACACAGTAACATTACACATTTATATTGTAGTGTGCTCTAAAGCAATGTTTCCCAACCTTAGTCATTTTAAGGTATGTGGACTTCAACTCCTAGAATACCCAGCCAGCATATGCTGGCTAAGGAATTCTGGGAGTTGAAGTCCACATGTCTTAAAATGACTAAAGTTGGGAAACACTGGTCTAGTCTAACAAAGAAAAGGACTAGGGGTGATATGATAGCAATCTAACAGTACTTGAGGAGCTGTCACAGAGAAGAAAAGGTTGACCCATTGTCCAAAGTACCTGAGAAAAGGCCAAGATGTGATGGGTGGAATATTATTAAAGAGAGATTCAACTTAGAACTAAGGAGAAATTTCCTGACAGTGAAAACAATTAATTAATTGTTGTGGGTGCTCCATCATTAGAGGTTTTCAAGAATACACTGGAAAGCCATTTGTCCTGAATGGTACAGGATCTCCTGCTTTAGCTGGGGGTTGAACCAGAAAGCTCCAAAGTTCCTTCCAACTCTATTATTCTGTTCGGTGATCTAGACAATGACATTTAGTATGCAAGATACAATATGTTCAATATTTGTAATTTGAAATGCACTACAAATTGAGTTTTTAAGTAAACTTACAAATGATATAGTTTGCTTTCTAAAACACAGACCCAAAATCAAATAAATCACATAATAGCTTAGTGAAATAAATGTAACTTAAATCAGTCCTAAGATATTACTTGCAATATAAAAGGAGCCAAGAAAGCAGCAATTTAGAGTTTGGATGACAGAGTAAGGTAAAAATCAAAGAATATACAGTAGTTCAAAATGGCACTACACACATACTTGCTAGTTGTTTCTAATGAAAGAAGAGTCCTTGAAGCTATTTAAAGATTTCACTAAATATAAGACAACTCTCTGGAACAAAATTAGCAAGCTTTGAACAGAAAGAAATTGCCTATCTAAATGAATCATCATAATGAGAAGCCAGACAACCTCAGAGAACCACTTAAGAAGACTAGGTTTTTGGTTTTCCTAGTTTTGAATATGCGTTCTTTGCCTCCTTGCAGCCAATATAAAATATTAGATACATCCTAAATTACTTCCCTGATATTAATTTTTGCCCTCCCACTAATATTTCAAATTAACAGAAAAACCTACTCAAGTAATCATAATCTACACAACAAAAACCTTTGGGATAAATGGGACTATCTTCAGGAAAATGAGTTCTTAAATTAGTTCCAATCATGGGTAACTACCCCAAAAACAATTGAAATGCAATTAAATCAGTAGTCAGCAAACCTTTCTACAGCTTTCCACCTAAATTCATTTTATAAGATGTACTTAAAAATTACTATTTTAGTGTACAGTTCTAAATTTAGTAGAAAACTGTAAGCAACGAATTACATACACAATTATATACACATACATATGGATTTGCCTGTGTGTGTAGCAGCAGCTGTGTCATACCTGTGACTTACAAATAGACAGCATTCACATATTCTTTAAGCAAGTTTTGATCTAATGATTTGATTGGTAGCCTCCCTCCATTTTTATCTCTGTCTTGTCCATCTTCTTGCAGGAAGCTAACCTACCAGGATGTCCTGGAATTCTGGCTCTTACTTGGACTATCCAATTCCTTCCAAGCAGGTCAGATAAACAAATTTGGCATTTGGTCAAACAGATGTTTTCCCCCAATCCTATTGGGAAATACCAGGGACTGAATATAGAATTTTTTTTCAATACAAGTGCTTCAGGCACTGATCATTTCAAACCAAGATTGTGAAAACATAACCCATAAGAACAAATCATTGTAATTCAGAGCTGCCTTAGTGCTAGTTATGCCCATGTAGCAATTACTCCATATGACAGGAGAGATAACCTGGTCTTTGTGAGGAAATGCTTTTGAGAGGCTGAGAATCCAGCCTTTTCCATTTTTGGAAAAGTGCAACATAGCATCCAAACAATTTACTTCTGTGCAGTTTTACTGCAAAAGGACGCATCCAAGTTTTGAACAAGGGACTTGATATACCTTCTGGAGACCCTTTAATTTAGTAAAGTTTGCACCGGAATAAATTCGTTTGCGAAGTGATAAGAGAGCACTACACCTTTTGCAACGCCAGATGGTCACAGCTCCCTACAAAAACCAAAATCGCGACAGCACTTTGTGCATACAAAACTTCCTACTCCATCTTGCCTTGGGTGCGCGAACCGACTAGGCGTGTGCTCAGTATACCTGCTTGTCTACCTGGGACTTCAGCCAAGAAAAAAGCAAAGTACTTGAGCGAAGGCGAAGAGAAGAGAGAGAAGGGGGGGGGACCCCATCTTCTGTTTGGCAGTCCCATCAGGGCCTCTGCCTCATTTGCATACTGCCAATCAGCGGTTAGAAGAGGATGACGACGCTCGCTTGGGAGCCGAGGAGGGCGTGGAGGTAGGTGTCGATGGGCGATTGAGCACGCCTGGCCGAGATTCTCCTTCGCAACCGGCGACTGTCCACCCGTGCCTGTTGGAGCGAGGAGGTCGGCTAGCTGGCTGAGGGCTCGGTGCTCCATTGCTCCTCCCTGGGATGCCGCCGGGGCTGAGGGAGAAGCCGTGCACGGGGCGACGGAGCTCCGAGTGTGGGTTGGGAGCGGGACGCCGAGCAAGCTCGTCCCAGGAGGCGGCATCGGGATGGAGCAGCGGCGCGCTTGCAGCCAGTGACCGGGAAGGGGGCGGGCCCCGCCAGCCGGGGCAAAGCTGTAGTGGAGGACCGAGGAAGTGACGGGCTGAAGGGGCTTTGGTCGTGGCTGACCCCGCCGTGGGGCGGCGGCAGAAGCAGCGGCAGCAGCGGATGGAGCACGCCGGGGAAGGAGGAGACTCTTGCTTGGAGCGGCTAAAGAATTCTCTACCCGGACCCGCCGACCTCGTCGGAGCGGCCAGCACTCTGGAGCGGATCCTGAGGGAATCGGTCTGTCAGCGGCAGGGCTGGCTCCGGGTCTACGGTAAGAGAGAAAGCCTTCCCCGCCCTACACGCCCCTGATCCCTGTCTCTCCCGCGCCTCTTCTAACTCACCTCTCCAGCCTCACCTTCCCATCCCTTTCTGTACTTAGTCTGCGTTGCCTCCTTCCCTGCAAATATATTTCCTTCCTTCCCATCTCCCTCTCCTGCCGAAAGACAAAGCGAAGCGGGTGGATTCCCATCTCCCCGGGCTAGCTAGGATGGCGCTTCCCCCACTCCCCGCCCCTACCGCTGAGTTCTTTCCAGCTGGGGTGAAGGGGGATTGGATTGCTTCACCTGATTTCCCCATCCTTTCCACCTGCTCTTGGTTCCATCCCTTCGTTCTGGAGCATCGGCAGGTACCCAGATCACCAACTTCCCTTTCCAAGCCAGCCTGCTTTAAAAACGTTGCAGTTAGAGCGTCTCTGCTCTGAAGGATTTTCTCCCCAGGACTGTCAAGAGCTTTTAGTATATCTAGCTGTAGCTGCTGCATGCAGCTGGAAGTAAAGCAGAAAAAAATGTGTACCACTTTCTGACACACCTTAACCAACTGCATAACCCCACCCTGGCTTCTCTATGCAATAGTCCTTTGCGTAGTGTTTCATCTGCTTTGTTGGGGATACCTTCAAGCATATTATTAATGTGGCAAGATGTGTTTGCTTTTGGAGCATCAGTGGGTTTCATTTGTCTTTGTGAATCACCTTTATTGCCCTGTTTTTAAAGGGATGGCATTTACTGAATCCTCTGCTTCCAACCCACCTTTTGGAAACAGTTGCTTTATCGTTCTGTACAGTTGTGAAGTGTAGGCACCCTCATGATTCTCCCTCCTTTTTACCCATTTTCCCATATAGCTATTTTGGCTTTATTTCTTGATTCAGGGCAAGAATTATAATAATTTTAAAATTCTGTAGTATAGTTTTGGACCAGTGGTGGCAGTTATCTCAGAAAATGCAGAAGTGTCTTATAGCTTGTGATTGCAAACTTTGGGTTTGAATCCTGTTTTAGAAGAATAACTCCCTTTGATATGAATACTTACTTTCTTTCTCATGAGATATTTCCCCCTTTTGATACTTCATTGATAATATGTTTCACATTTTATACAGAATAACAGAGTTAGAAGGGACTTTGGAGGTCTTCTAGTCCAACCCTTCTGCTCAAGCAGGAGATCCTATACCGGGGTCAGCAACCTTAAACACTCAAAGAGCCACAAAGGTCCTAACCGGAAGCCCCCAGTTCAATTCTGGAGCCAACTCGAAGTCCGGTTCCCCCACCATAGAGTCTCCTCCTCTACCTGTCCTAACCAAAAGCCCTATCAATTGTGGAGCCATCCAGCAACAGGGAGCGGCACCAGAGGGATGAAAGAGCCACACAGGGGTTGCTGACCCCTGTCCTATACCATTTTGGACAAATTGCTGTCCAATCTATTCTTAAACACCCACAACTTCTGGAGGCAAGCCGTTCCACTGACCAGTTCTCACTGAAAATTAATTTTGTATGGCATATGTTTTCTTGTGTATCACATGTTTGTGCTGTATTTGTTACATTTGTTGGGATGTGGGTTAATTGCTAATCTAGGGTTTAAGATGGTGCCTCAATGCTCTGTTGCTGTTCATCAAAATATAATGTAATGTGAATGTTTTAATAGTCTGTGTGATTATGACATCAGTTGTTCCTCTTCATGCCTTTAAAAAGTAATTTTTCTTTTCAGCATCATGTTAAAACCTCCCTCCTCACCTCTCAAGTTCAGAAGCACTATTGTTTATATTTGTTTTCCGATCTCTATATAGCTATGCCATTGGATCTAACAGCAAGTGCAATATTGTTGAATGGCCAAAATTATTTTGTGTTTCAATTTCTTCTGGATTTGGGGAAATTGTAACCACATGTTCATAATCCAAGATAAGGCTTATTACTAATATTAATTTAAGAGAATTTCTATACTTGAACATTCAGTAGTTTGAAAACATTCAAATTTGTCTTCATTTCTAATATTGAAAACAAGAAAATTATTATTCTGCCTCAAATTGTTGCAGTTGCAGCAATAAATGCTTCATTCTGTGCAAAAGAGAAGGAAAGGGAAAAAGGCTGTACTTCTGACACTTTCTACCTTTCTTGACAATTTCAGTCTGCTCTGTTTGGGCTAAGTGAAGGGCAGCTTCAGAACCATTCAGTTGAGCTTAGAGTCTTTCTCAGGATCTAAAGTTCAGGAATTGGAAAGAGGAATAAGGGAAGTAGTTTCTCCAATGGGAAATAGATCACAGTGTCATAAAATAAGTAATTGAAGCTAGCTTTGCATCAAATGCAATATATAGCATTTAAGAAGAAAATAAATCGGTTTAGCTATCTGACTAATAGTGGGGAAACACATAAGCCTGAAAATGATCTCAAACTGATGCCATTCTTGTGTAGCTTTTTAACAGCATAATTGCTCAAAAAAGTCTTAGTAAGCTCAATAGAATTTACTTTCAGGTGTGAATATCGGTTCATGGAATTAAAAAAAAAAGAGGGAATCATTATTTCAATATATGGTAAAATATTAAGATGCTGAAAATTATTAGCAAGCTGCCCATTGTGCTAACTTTGAATGAATCCATTATTCACTTGAAAGCAATGTGAAAACATTATATCTGAAATCCTATCAGCTTGGGATCTGTGTTTATAAGAAATAAAAAACAGGACCATTTTGTTTGACCAGTCTTGATCCACCCACAGATACTGCTTCTCTTTTGCTGTGCCTGCTTCTCCTCTGAGATACTCCTCCTCCCCACTTTATTAACACTTCATAAATGGCTCACAACAGAATTATTTAGAATGTTTGCCCTGACATTATTATCATTTATTGGATTCTTTTTGTTTATTTTTGAGGTCTTGCATTTTGAATACATATTTTTCCAAGTTATTCCATTTACAGGTTGTTACACTGTGAATATTTTTAATGAATTGGATGATGTTGTAAATTACCAAGAGACATTTGACTGTGTTGGGCAACAGATTCAATATATAAGTATGAATGGACAGAGTATAAACCTCATTTTCTTCTCTTTCCAGATGTATTTTGGATTATTATTAATGACCTGCTTGAAGATATTGCCATTGTTCATCGTGTGCTTTTGTACTTACTGACTTGCATTCATTTGGTAGCTGTATTTATAGCAAAGATTGTTGAGAGACTGGAAAAAGGATGTCAAATTCTTTTGTGATCTGGCTGATGTACAAGACTCAATGTTATTTCCTATTTCTTTTTCAAGCCTTCCCTGGTATGTAACCTCCTAAAATAAATCTGTATCAGTATGCCTCGCCTATTCCCATACACAGATTTTATAGCCTCATGTATTCTCTGTGATAAAAATGCATCATGATTCAGTCTTAAAACCAGCAATTTAAGATAGTGAATATTGCCTTTATGCCTGTTTTGTTCCAAACTATGTCAGACTACACAATCCTTTCCCTCTAAGGGAGCAATTCACTATTTATTTCCTTGTTTGTTAGGCAAGGGAAGCTAATACAAATGTTTTGCTGAACACTAAAATATTACTGGACTTCTAGGCACTGCTGAAACATAAGCTTGGGCAGTTGCTGCCAAGTTAAACCCAGACAATAAGGGAGATGAAATGAGTAAGCTGGTAATATTTATTTGACTAGGTCTTGTTACTATGAAAGTGTGGTACTATCATGTATACTTCTAGGCAAACAGCCATATCAAATAATTTGTCACTATGTTAGATTAAAATTATTTGTTAATATGTTAACCTCTAAGGGGTTTAATTTTATTATTTTTACCTCATTTAATAAATATTCTACAAATTTTTCAGTTGGGAAGTGAGACAAGGACCTGAGAACAAAAAGTTTAAGAAGCCTTAGGTTATGTTCTGGCTCAATAGCATTGGTTATGGCTGCTCTTTTTCATTTTCATACTTAATTGACGCCCTTCATTAATTTGCCCCAGAGGCAGAAAGAGCCCGTTACTAAGAATGCATAAGAAGTAGGGCAAAGGCTGCTCTCTGTCCCAGAACTGCTGTTCCCACTATCCTGGGATAGAGGTTTGCATTCTTTTTCTCTCCATAATCTGTACCTGAATCTGTGAATGTGCCTTTGATAGAACGTGATTGTTTCTCTGAAAGAAAAAGAATACGGGTCAGACTCGGAACCACAAGTCTTTCTGTGGACTAGAATTGAGAAGTATTCCGTTTCCCTTCCTGGTTTGTTGACAAGGAAATCCAGGCCGCTAAAAGTCTGTGGCATTCCTATTGATATATGGAAAGGAGTTACAGGGAAAAAACAGCCCGGATATAAATTATCAAAGGAACCTTCTCTGATAACTCTCATAGAAAAACCTTAAAAGCCATAAGTTCTTCCTTATAATGATCTTACATGAATTCTTGTCCTTTCTTCAGAATGGATTCATCACCACCGTCCCACTCCAGTGTTCAAGAGTTTTCTGTCTCTTTTTCAGTTATCACTGATAAAGAGGTTGCATTCCCCATAGTTTGGGGGATCCAATAGCAGGCTTACATTGCATTTGCTTTTTCCATGTTTTCTCTTGCTGTGAATTAGAATGATTGTCAGGCAATGAACTAGTTCACTTCACGAAGTTATAATTAGTTCTGTGCTTTTGGGAAATTCAGTGTTATTTCTGAATAACCACGTATTCTAAGACACAAACGTTAGAAACATTAGCAATTGAGTGCTGAATTTTCCAAAATTAGCTACCATGTAAGATGTTGATAAATCTTAGTACCCTGCATATTGATAGACTGTTAGTAGATAGTCCTAAAATTGCTGATGGCCTGTTATATATTCATATATCTCTTGAAATTAAAATCTATGAAAATATACGGTAGTGCTTATTTTTCAAGTGTAATTGGCAACAATCAAATTAGTTTAAGAAAAGAAAATAATAATCATTAGTCTGGTCTTATACCCTGTATTAGTCAGACTACACTGGAAAGAGCTGGGGATGGTTCTTGTTTTTGTCATAAGTAGTGCTGGAAGGGAAGCTTGATAAATTCTAAGTACATTTTTCTAACATTGCAGTCAAGGGAGCCATTAATATAATGACCATTCTCTGTTCAATTTTTCCCATACGTTCATTCAGGTGCAGAGATAAAATAGTAAAAGTGTATTTTCCAGGAACTAAATTAGATGTCTATGTAAAAACAGTTACGTTTGAAATAAATGTTGGACCTTATCTTGGATCTCATTAACCTTGTGTGGTATTGCTCTAGGAACTGTGTACCACTTAGCATGAATCTCTAAGGAGCGTTCAGGGACAGGAATGTGATGGATTTAGCAGTAATGCAATATTATCACCACTGAAATTATTGAAAGTTCTGTAGAAAAAATGCAAGATGTAATAGCAGAGATTCTGGGCTTGGTTTCAATGCTTGCACATTAAGGGAAGAAATCTAACTTACCAGGGATCTAGCACTACTGCCCAAACCTGGCTCCTCCCTGGGAGTGGGTATAGGTAACATAACCTGTGGTTTATTTAGCACGTGTCATGAACCACAGACCCTGGCTTACAAAATAACATAATAGGCAAATAAACCATTGTTTGTTATGAAAAAGTAAACAAATGGTCTGAAAACCTAATAAAGGTTACATGGAAACCTTTAAAAATGTTGCAGTTTTCACAGTACTAATCAACTAGTATTGGGAAAAGCTGTTTTAAAATTTCGTATACCAACATAAAATATCAAGGGCATGTGTGCAGATCATATTCTTTTAGATTCATATTAAATGACCTTATTACAGTTACTTTCATAAAATTTGATAATACCTGGATCAGGTGAAAGCTCAAAAGCTGATCTTGGCTACAGTTAGCCATGATAATACTTAGAAGGTTATTATTAATGCTCCTGTTGTATCTGACATTTTATCATTCTTAACAAAAGTAGCAAATTAAATAAATCTACAACTGATTCAAATGTGAGACTGTTTGAATTGATTTGATCTCTTATCTAGGCAAGATGAGATGAGATACCCTTTATTGTCACTTTTTTCTGTGAACACATTGGAACACATTAAAAAAGGAAATTCTGCTGCCCGCTCTCAAAGGAAAAAATGTGTGTATGTACATAGATGCACACACACGTACTTGCACACACACACGAATTACTGTCCATTTTGAATACAAAGCGGAAAAAAGAGTTGAGAATGAACAAAGTTGATATATATGGCACAAAGCTATTGCAGAATCTAGTTATTCTGCTTTGGATGGGACAAAACCTCCTCCCGGAAGGTAACAAAGTAAACCGGTCATGGGGAAGATATGTAATGTCCATGATAATACTGCGGACCCTGGTCAAGTGACATTTATATGCTATGTCCTGGATAGAAGGAAGTGAATAATCTTTTCTGCCGTCCTAACCTCTCTGCACAGCTTTCCTCTCCGAAACAGTAGTACTTCCAAACTACACAGTAATATAATATGACAGGATGTTTTCAATTGTCCCTCTATAGAAAGTGGTAAGGACAGGGGAAAGGAGATGTGCTCTTCTCATACTGCGCAGAAAATGCAGGCGCTGTTGTGCCCGTTTCACCAGTATCTCACTGTTGAGCAACCAAGCTAATCTGCTCATCAGCTGCACACCCAGAAACTTGATACTACTAACCACCTCCACAGCTGAAGGTTTTTACTTAGTATTGAGACTTTCTTGTCTTGTCACATGTTTATAACATGTGTGATGAAGAATTTTTGGATGCTATTGTTGCTTATAACTTTTTTGTATCATTATCATTATAATGATACAGGGAAGATACGTAAAGATACTCTATTTCCCAAATGAGTTAAAATTGTTTATTCTAATGGATGGACGTAATATGACTACTTTTAATATCTTGGGGAAATACCACATTCAGCCATTGAGAGAACAGCTTTCTTACACATGAAGTGAATTTTTTACAAACCAGAAATGTGACTATATTTAGAAACATTAACCACTAGCTATTTCTATACAATTTTGCTTAACTGACTTGGTAACTAATGACATATCCTAAATTACTTTCTGATTTTGCTGATACAGAGATTATATTTCTGGTCTCTGCTAAACCAAGCATCTATATGCTTAGAAAAAGACTGTGGATTAATATCTCTATATTTTGTACTTTCAGAGCTGAGGAATCACTGTTTTCCTTCTTTTCACTGAATATGAGTTGCAAGCCTCACAGCTGCAATGTAATGTAATAGCCTAATATTTGAACCTTCTCCTTTCTTTCCCATTCTAGGAATTTACTTGATGAATAATTCTGAAAAAAATTGCTTTCTTTTTTTTCTTTTGTTTTAATTGGAGCTAATAAAAATAACAAATTGAATGTTTGATTTTTTTTTGATGGACTAAAAGATACAAATATTTTCTTACTATCTTGTAATTTGGAGTAAAATAATACAATTGCAGAGATAGTGTTTCTCCTCTGTCCCAAAAAGAAAATTGACACCAAATAGTCTCATGTATATTTTCAAAATGTGGGAAATGTGAAAGTTTTAATGTAGGAATAAAGAGGCAATAAGATTTTTGCTTGGTTCAACAATCCAATGTAATGTACATGTTCTGGGTACTTTGATATAAATACAATTGCAGCATGAACAAAGTTATATTTCTATTTCTGACAGAAATGTGTTATGCAAGTACCCAGGAAATCCTTCCCACATAAAATTATTAATTAAATTATTTTTTTCTCTTGTTAGGTTTGTAGATATACAATTGAGTGTTAAACGAATTCTATGGTTTTAAAATGTCATTTCTATTAGATGATGATTATCTTCTGCTTTAACACTTAATAAATTGAATCTATAAATGCAACCACCCATGTTCTTGTCAGTAGATAGATATGAGGTTTCTGGAGAATGTTCTGCCAGATTTTACTGTGTGTCTTTTGGATACAGGGTTGCGTTCTATCTTCTTCCTCCCTTCCAAAACAACCCACGGTACATGATGTGGCTTTTTGATTTATAGCAGCACAAGCACGATTCAATTATATCTCAGTTAATAAAATTGTTTTACTGAGAAATAAATGAAGCACATAGACTTTTATAGAAATGGCAAGCACTAAACAGTGTATCTGTAGTCCAGGTAGATTAGATCTGTGTTCAAGTTGACTTCAGCCACAAATAGTTTCCCCCTATTTTGGGGGGCAACATCAGAATGGGGAATGCTATGAATCCTGCCTGTACCAAATCAGTTTTTGTGAATTATTACCTCTCAGAACAGAAGGTCTTAAACATAACATTTTTACATACTGTTCTTACAAAGAAATATCATTAAATCTCATCACCTTTCTATCAGTCCCCTGAGGCTGGACCAGCAGTTTAGCAAAAAAAAAAAAAAAGGGGGTGTGTGTGACATTTTTTCCTAATGAAATAGTAGAACTAATTCAACTAGGTGGGCCAAACCACAAACTGTGTGAACATGGAAAGGAATTTCCCATTGCTATGGCTGACTTAATCATGATTCCATATTTTTGGCTCCTCAGATTAAGTAGAAAACTACTTGTCTTTATGCAAAAAAGAAGCACTTATGATCCTAATGGGACATGAATTGAAAGGCCAGATTTGGAATCATATATTTCAGAAATGTATTTTGTTTGTTTTTTGTTTTTGTTGTTTTGGATATTACATAGCTATATCAATGTGTCTGGCTAACAAGGACACCCCCCAGGACAAATTGGGCATTAAAACAGTAAATGGGAGAGACTAATTTCAAGCCAAATGAATTGGTTTTAGCTAATGGAAATGTATTAAGGCAAAGCAAATGTTTGACAAAGTTCATTAAAATAGAGTCATGCTTTTTTGATTTCATGCTTAAAGGACCACATTTTAAATAGGTTTTCATTTTGATATAAAGGCAGAGAAATTTTACTTTCCCATTCTAAAAGAGAACTTTCCTTCTGTTTGAGAACTGTAGCTTGGCTGAATTTGATTTTTGTTTGATTACACTGTATTAATAAATATGAAAATAATATTGTGTCTATAAGAGGATACATGGTGGCGAACAGTTGCATAATTATTAAATATTCCATAATAAAATAGGAGAGATTGAGTTGTTGTTGTTGTTGTTGTTATTATTATTATTATTATTATTATTATTATTATTATTCTTATTAAAATTAAATTTGTATACCGCCCCATCTCCGAAGACTCGGGGTGGTTCACAGCACAATAAAATACAATTAAAACATTAGTTCCAGTTAAAACCCCC
>JAOYMU010000010.1:991735-1010226 GCA_025802295.1 Psammodynastes pulverulentus
TTTTATTTCCTTTCCCCCCCCTTGTTTATTTGTTGGGTTTCTTGTTTATTACCCTCCTTTCTTCTTATTTCCAATTGTTTCTCCATGTACCATTCTCCATCTATGCTCTGTATTTCCTTCAAGATTGCCTCACATCTCTTTGTTAAAATATATTTTGTGTCTTGGAGATCTAACAACATTTCTTTCCAATTTTCAGTCATATTTTATGTTTCAGCCCAAAACTATTTTGAGGAAATAGTTCTACATCCAATGTCCAAAAGTCTTTAAGTCCGGGGATTTATACTTCTTTCTGCCAGTTATTCTTTAAGTTGTACATTCAGGGATCATAATAGTCAGTTCTTTAGCTTATTTTCTCTTTTTTGTATCACCGTACATTGGGTCTTGTCAAATTATGAGGATGTAATGTCCTTCTTTCAGCACTAGATGGCACTCTTAAATCTTTTTCCACTTATTATTCCAAATTTATTCCAATTTGTTCCAAAAATACAAATCATACACTTTTTCCAGCATTCATATTAAAATGCCTGTTTAATCCAATGTATCCAATTTCCAGTCAGATGCAATCCAGTTTAATATTTCTTTCCCTTTATTCTGCTTTTGAAATATTTAGAAATTGCATCAATATGAGTCCACCACAAGTTCTCAAAAAATAGCCACACTTTCAGTTTTTTAGTCTTTTAGTTGGGGTTACCTTATGATTTAGTTGTTTTATCACCAGGGATGTTCACTCCTCACCTCCTTCTCACTCCACCACAAACTTATTTCTGGCTGCTCCCATCTTCATGGCAGCCATGTTGGCTGCCGCTGCAGTTCGTCTCAAGTTGAGGGGCTTTTCTGCGGCAGGGAAGGGAATTGCAATTTCCCCTCTACCTGCCTAGTGGTCCCTGCTTCTTCACCACCCCTTTAGGGTGGTTCTGGTCCCGATTGGGACCATTGGACGGACAGAGCTCAGAGCGAAGCCATGGGCAGTTGCAGACTTCACCCCGACATTGACAAAGACTCAACCGGAAGATCCCTAGCAAATTTCTAAGTAGTTCAATTCTGTTAATATACACACATACACAAAATGGCAGCTGGCAACATACACAGAATGCTAAAAATAATTGCAATCTATCTCCCCAAGATCAAAATGAAAGGCAGAGCTGCAAATCTTGCTGATTAGTACCACTGAGCTGTGGGAGCCTGCAGATTGATCTCTTTAGCTCTGATGGTACCTTGGTTGGCTCCTAGAGTGGACAGGTATCTGGCCTTCATTGAAATAATAGAAAATACTTGTATCTTGGGTTTTAAATTTTGGCAGTGGCTTGCTCTCCAAGCTTGTTTCAATTTAGTTTCTGAACATTTTGTTACCAGACTTGGTAACATCATCAACGGGATTTTCTTGTCCTATTCCTCTTTAGCTTATAAATGACTTGTGTGCCAGTATGGTCAGTTGGTCATGTGATTGGTTGTTCATTTGGAGCTATATTTAAATTCTGAGCAGCTGATTGGTTCTCTTGTTGATTGGTCATTCGAATTGTCTGATTTCTTATGTATTCATATGCTGCATCTAGATCAATATGCTTGTTAATTTCTCTTTTGATAGAGTACCAGCCTTCAATAAATTAATGTTTGTTGCTTGTGTGGGCCTTGTTGATGATTTTTGTTCCTTCCCAATCAAACTGGTGGTGTTTATTATCAATGTGATTTGAGATCAGGGATGTTTGGTCATGCTGTTTAACTGCTAGTTGATGTTCATGAACCCTTGTTTTCAATTGCCTTCCTGTTTGTCCCATATAGCATTGGTTACAATTGTTGCAATTGATTTTGTATACTATGCTGCTGTTATCTTCCTTCTGTATTTTGTCTTTGACTTTAGATAACTGTTTTCTGAGTGTTTTTGTGGGTTTGCGAGCTATCATTCTTCCCATCTTTCTTTCTGGCCCTCATGCCTACCTGTCAACAATTGTAGAGAGAAGGTACAACTGGAGGGATAGTTACAGTGAACAACAGCATGAACTGCAGTCACAAGAGCTGGGACAACAGAAGTAGGATGAGTAAAAGGACTCTCTGTTAATAATCCCAGACTGTATTACTTTTCAGACCTATTGCTTTTTCTGCCTTAATTTAGGTTGTTGCTGCTGCTGCTGCTGCATCTATTTTTTCTGAAGTCTCAGCTTTGTTCTGAGCAGACTAGAAGTACCATGGAATGGTAACATTCTGGAGATGGAGGAATGGATAGAGAGAGGGACAGTGTTGGATGGGAGTGATGGTTGGTAAATGTGTGTAATGAGGTGTGAATGATTGAGAATCCATGATAATACACTACTCTCTATCCCCAAGGCTGCTAGGAACTAGAATGCAGAGGTAATCAGGGGAGGTGGTTTTGGTAGGTGTTGGGTAAATGTCAGAGTTGATCAGACAGGTTCCAGAATTCAGATCCTGGAAGTAAATGAGGAAGATGAAGTGAATGGAGGAAACAGAGGGCAGGAAGGTTGGGAGATCGACCTTTGGACAGCTAAACTGCAGTTGTGGAATGTTCTTCCAAAAACTGAAACTATAAATATAATATAAATATAAACTAGCTTTTGTCATTTTATGTTTTCAATAGGCATTAATGACTCCCATGCTGTCAAACATTTCATATCTGTCAAGATGGTTTACTATTGGAAAATGACAAACATTAACAATTTTGCTCCTGCAAAATTCCTCTGATCTCACCATGTCTGGTTTTATAAATGTTAATGATAAACATTGATTTTTTTTTATTGTTTATTGTCCTGGATGTCTCATGGGCAGATGGGAGCAATTTATAACTTTAACCTATCATGAATACATAAACTGCATATGAGTAGACACAAAAACCTTTCCATAAAAATGAACCAGGAGATCCTGATTCCATAAAATAAATGGTATTCAAAGTTATAATTTCACTCTTTGGCTGCAGTTTCTGAAAGGCAGAAATGGCTCATTTTTCACAAAACGATGGGGCAGTATAGTATTTAAGCAAGGGATTTCCTGCTGCTTTCTGTAATGAAAACTCCCCCAGGGAATCTAATGAAATCTCACCTGGGGATCTAACCCAATTTAACCATTTTATATGCACCTATTCCTTCTGTTTAACTTAGGCCTAGCTTCCTTTTTTTTTTTTGCACCACAATGTACACCAGTTTTACTGCAACCTTCCCAAATATAAACGGGTTTGTCCTAACTTTTCTACTCAAGAAAGATAGATGGGCAGTAGATTCTGTTTGTTGCAACTACCAGTGTCAGATATAGAACCTTGTTTGGCAGGTCAAGGCATTTCTCGATAAAATATATCTGTGATGGATTTCTTTTACATATCTACCCTCCATTCATTAATAGTAGTCACAACTGCAGGAGCATGTAATAAGCAAACAGGAATTCACCTTTCCTTTATACATCATCTGGCCTTGTAACTGAAGACAGCATCCTTTTTAAAAACACGTAAGAGTATCGAATTCTCTTGTATTAAATTTTTGTTCAAGCATAAAACAACTTTAATGCTTCTCACATAGCTTCATGTACCTTCCATTTTTCTAAGCTTTTTTCTGCCCAAAGGAGGAGGAGGAGGAGGAGGAGGAGGAGGAGGAGGAGGAGGAGGAGGAGGAGGAGGAGGAAAGCATCCCTCTTTAAATTAACACAGCACCTATCTTTCTGAATAGGTAATGCTTGCTGTTAAATGGGACAGCAGTTCATAAACTGGTATAGACTTCTGAACAGAAGAAGACAAAATATAAGGGGCCACGTTCTGCGGGGTAGTGTCCTCAATAAATGGCATTTTTAATATTCTTTTCCATATGGTTGTGGAATCAGCAGAACATAACATATTCAGTATATGGTTCCTGGGCAGAATGTCATCTGCATTAAGAATGAGGCAGAGTATTGAACACTTTAAGGAGGCAATGACGTAATGCTTGTGATAACATGATTATCTGTGTTACAACATCAGAAATTCATAAAGCCAAGATTGGATTCTTTTGGGGTTCTTCCCTAGATGAAACGTTTGTAATTTGAAGAAATCCTTACATGCCTTCCCTACGTATGTACACAGACAGATTATTCAGTTAAGGTTATTGGAATAGGAATGAAAAGAGAGATAGGGAAAATTTCCAGTTCTTTAATAAATGAATGGGACAAATGGTATATTTGCAGAAGAAGCAGAGAAGGAAATGAAACTGCTGTTCCATAAGATGATCATAGGACTTTAGGAAAGGGTTAGGTGGACTTGCAAGATTCTGTTAATGTAACCTTTCAATAAAGTAAGAGCTAATACTTCTAGGTGTGCTTTTTGTGTGTAGTACCTCAAAAGACTGACATCAATGTTTCAAGTCTGAAAGTACACCTCTCCTGCCTCACCTTTATAATCCAATAAACTAGGGAGGGTATCTTCCGAGACATTTACCATGCCCAATTCATTATGTTCAACTGCTATCTGTCTGATGTTGTCTATCCGGAGGCTCTTTCAAGAACACTAATTGCCATCAAGATTTCCTGAAAGATCATTGTCCCAACACATGGAATCCTGGTTGGTGGAAGACCTGAAACCCAGAAGGTAAAACCTTTACCCTCATTCAAATATGTTTTGATAATACATGTTAGATCTACTCCTTTGTCTGCTACTAAATCATAGTCCTGATATAAACAGATTAGGCATTTACCAGCAACAGCTCAAGACTAAGATGTCCAGCAATGCAACCATCTAAGGCAAAAAGATTTTTTAAAAAACATTTTTAAACATTTAAACATAGATCCATTAAATAAAATTTTCACTGAATTAGTTGCCCTCTGTTTGCTCAAACTGCCATGGCTACAGACTTCTAGCCAACAAAAGCCATTTCACTTTTGCAGCTTTGAAATAGGCAGCATATTATGACATATTCTGAATTGAGGTACTAGGGTAAGTATACCATAAGTTCAATTTCCTCCCTATTGTCTGTTCAATCAGGGATTAAAGTGTTGCAATACCCTCTCCTTGAAACTATACCCATGAGTCTTAGAAAGGAAATTTGTAATCAACCTACAAATGATTTTTCTCATTTATACAGGTAAAGTTGATTCCTCACCTTTGTGAGCTGTTTTGACATCACATGTAAGAAATGCTACAGAAATAGCAATTATTATATCTCCGTTTTATATAGAAGTTAAAAGGGTATATTGAACCTCTCAGTCTGACATACACACCCTTCTGTTTTCATGCTCTCATTAAGCTCTGAAGATGTGTCCTCAGGGGCTAAACCTTTCCATGTTTGATCTCAACCGAAAGGTTAATTTGTTTGGAGACCTTCAGTGGAAGTCTTTTCATTTCCCATTCACATTGCTCTGAAGAAGGCATTTCCTTAGGTTTTACAAAGAGTGGGAGAAATAACATGAAAAGTTTATACATTACTATAAATTGCCATTTTGAGAGATTCCGTGATGTACTTGGAATGATTTTCATTAATTCCCAATTGTTCTCCAGGTACAGTCATCACTAAAATTCTTCCAGGAAATTATTCCAATGTATCTAGATACATTTACATTTAACTGAATTTCAGATTCAATTAAATCTAGCTAGCTGTCCAAAAGTTACACTGAGTCATAGCTAAATCCCTTTGGAGTTTCTACTTTGTTGTTAATGCATATATAGTGATATAAATAATGTACATAGAGGCACATATATTTAGAGTGCATGCTTGCAAAATACTAATCAAGAAAAATAAGAAAGAGTTCCATATTTTCATATAAGTAGATGGTTGAAGTTTGCTGATACTGACTGATCTCCAAAAGGCTGAGCTAAGATGGGAAATCTTCAAGAAATTCTAGTAGACTAGATTGGCAAATTGACAAGAAGACATTGATAAATCACTGTCATATTGTTGTCAAGAAAATAATATGGCTGTTACTTGAAATCGCAAGAGGTTGAGCATGACTTCCTGGATATTTTATTTTGTTTTTACACAGACTGAAAAAAATTAAAAAATTTATAAAATTGAAAAAAAGAGCTAAGATTAATAAAAATTCTGCCATTTTTTCTTCCAGCTCAAGTCAAACTGAAATTTTATTTTTCATGCTTTTTGCCAGTCCAGGAAGGACTAAGGAAATAAGAAATCCAGCAGTCAGGGACCAAGGTAAATAAAATATGGTCTGAATTGAACATCAGACCATTACTATGGCAAAATTGAAAGAAGGGATGGAAATCTAGAAAGAGATTTTTTTAACTTGGTTTCATTTCTAGATGGCTACATGTGAAAGACTCCAGTATAGGAGATGACCAGGCCAAGCCCGAGGGAGGAGTCAAATGCATCATAAGTCATGAGTCCCTGAGCACCCATAAGAGCTCATTTCCCTTGGTGGTTAATAGCTCAGATTAATGTCAAGCACTAGGGAAATCAGAAGATTCAGGCAGTTCAAATGTGTATAAAGATTTATTACAAGCTTAAGCTCTCTATAAAAGACTGAGCTACTAATAGTCAAGACAAATGAGCCGGAATTAAAAAGGATTCAAGGTAGGCTGGACTTAGATCTCTTGCAGGTGCACAGGGATTCATGACTTACGATGCATTTGACCCCTCCTTTGGCTCAGCCTGGTAATCTCCTATATTTAGGAGAAGAAAGCTACAGTACAGAAAAGCCCTCAGACCGGTTATCTGGAGAGGATAGGTTAAAATGTTTATTGTATCATAGAATGAGGTTGTATAAACTAACACTGCCCTCTGTCAGACCGGAGGTATTAATATTCTTGTCAATTCAAGCTTGTTACACCATACTTCACACCATACTTCTGCTGTGTTTCATGATCATAAAGCTCAACAGTTGATTTTCTACATAACTAACTTTTCTGTCTTGGAATCATCTGACTTTCAACTTAAATCTCATACTGTGTATAAGTGGACTGACATTTTTCTAGTTCAAAGCATTTTTTTTATTTGAGCATGTGACTTTTAATTTTAAGATAAAGACATAACTGTAGCAATCTGTATTGGAATCTCACTTTGATTTATTATATGCTCTCTGATACTGACCATGATTATGAATCTGCCATCTTATCTTAGAAGACAGGTATGAGGTTTTTGCTGAAAGTTTGGAAGGTGTTATAACCCTATATCACCAATATAATTTCTACTCCTATTCCTTTAAAATAAATGTCTGAAAATATTTTTGTTTACACAGAAACTGTTGGGGCATTGTCTCTTCATTGTAGTTTCCTTGTATATTTCCTTTACACATTTTTCTATTTTATCTCATAAAAGGATTTTAAAAATTTATTTTACTACATTGTTTTAATCTAAAATGCTCCAAGCACAAATTATAAAAGTATTTATCTATGAAACAACACAACAGCTCTGCTGTATCTGTAAGTGGAGGTATTAATCATTTAAAAAGTAAGCACACACATTTACTATGATCAAATAAAGATTAATAAGGTAATAAATTAAGAACAGGTTTTATAAGCTTATAAAAATCATAGGTTTGAACATTCATCTTGCAGTTCAGATAACTGCAACAAAAAGTAGATATTAAAATGTATGCCTTGCAGTTTACACATTTTCATAGCAACAGACTGCAAGTAATACTTACTAGCCACTGGTAAGGTGTGAGGTATTATGGAAGGTTCACCAACATTTTAAGTGCTGGAACCAGAACTCTGTTGGAGAAGTGGTGTTGGAGAAGGCTCTTGAGAATACCATGGACAGTCAAGAAAACCATGGATCATTGAACACATCAATGTGGAGTTCTCACTCAAGGCAAAATGACCAGGCTCAAATTACCCTACATCAGACAGATTATGCAAAGACTCAACCCTCTGAAAAATATTCTAATGTTGCAAAAAATAGGAGGAAAGAAAACAAGTGGTCAATCAGCAAGATAGATAGATAGATAGAAAAAGTGCAGCTAAAGTGCAGATAACAATGCAATAATATTGTTATTTATTCTCTCCATGAAATGTTTTCCCCAAATTGGCTCAATATTCATGCAGTCTTAATATTATGGTCAAAAACACTGATTGCAAGGAAGCTGTTTTCTGTCTTAAAATTGATGTTCATAATTTAAATAATTTTTATGCCTTGTTTTATTTATTGGTTATATTATATTGTAGACAACCCCTCCCCCCTGAGACCCTCTTTGAGAAAGATAGCTGGTTTAGAAATACAAAATATAAATAAATAAATGTAAATATGTGTTGTAAGAGCCTGATAGGCAGGTTTACTTGGAAAAGAACCCCAGTTTGGAAAAAAAGGATATTTTTAATGGTCTCTCCTATTATCATTTGTGTACAGCACTTTTCAGTTGCAATATAGAATAAAAATGTGTTAAAGAGAATGTCTTCTCCAAGCTAAGAATATGCAGATACACTTTTCAATTGTTCCCATTTGCACTGTTGATTGTTGAGCCTTGGTAAAACACTGGCAGATGTAACAGATGATGTCCTATAAAACAATATGGTCAGAGCCATTAATACTTCCTGGGCTATTTTTTTTTAATCCGAATGAACAATAACCATTTGCTTTTTATTGACTCATCCACTTCTTTCTTGGAACATCTTTTGATAATTAAAGTAGTCTGACAATTAGAACCATCCTCCTTTTGGGATCTTTTTTAATCAGCTCAGATTACTTGGTTCAACATTCCTCCATGCCCATTTGTCCTCCCTTCCCCTCTGATTTTTTAGCCTTTTATTATCAATTTACCCCAGGGAGACCTACTTGACAATACTTCTACTTCACAGCAATATTCTAAAAGGAGAAGGATAAACTCAGTTAGGGGTTGGTTTTTTTTTCATTTTTTTCTCCCCACCAATAGCTGACATCATTCAGAATTGCAGAAAGGGTACCCAGTCTCAAACTTTTCCCTCATTTGCCAGCTTTTTACTTTTTCCAGAGAGAAACCTTTCTGAGCCATGTGAAGCCTTATTAATCTCATAAACTACCTCTGTGCTAGGGTCACATGATCCTCCATTCAACTGGACCTGCAGTACAACACCAAGGAAATTGCTCAGTCTTTCAGGAAACCAAAAGTTGTGTTGATTTGGGAAATGCAAATTTCCTTGGTTCTTAAAACAGTTTCGCTGAGTTGGATTTCACAGCCAACTGGGAAGAACCAACAATTTTCACCTGATTAATTGGAAGAACAATATACAATATTCAGAGTTTAAACTGAGTCTTCAGCTCCAGGAACTGTGGCTCAGAAAGCTAAGATGTTAGGGCATGCTTAGATAAAGAACCTTGGCAAACAGCTTTGATTGGGATTCCATATCATACTTTCCTTCCAATTGTTGGATCATTGATCTAACACTGAGAGATACAAGCTGCAAAGGAACAGTGATTCATTCTTTCTTTTCTCTGTCTCTTAACCCTAGAAAAAATATATTTAATATTTCCTTCCCAATTGATATGGTACATATGCAAAAGATGCTCCCCCTTAGCATGTATGTATGTGTATGTATTTGACCACTTGTAATTTCCTTGTCCTTCAACATTCCTGGACCTGACAACAGTCTATTTTTCTCTTTCTGCCTTCTTCTATAGCTGAATACTGAGTAAAATGAATCACTTCCTGAAAACTTTCTCATTTATCCTAGCATTCTTTGAACTCCTTTCTTTTCTCACTGAACAGAACTCATTCTAAATTCTCTATACAAGATAAATTGTTTTGAATGCTATTCTGAAATATTCTTTGGCTAGACTGCCAATTATTTGATTGTGCTAATCTCACATTTATTTGTTTCTTCCTAATTAGAGTTGTGTCCCATATTTATTTTTATAATTCAAGGTCGTTGAATATTAAATAGCATTTGATATATTGTATTGATTATTATATTTTCATTTTTAAATATATTAGACTATTTAATAACCTACAGCATTTAGCCCTAACGGAATTAAAACCATGGGAGGCCCTAGTATTTAATAATATGGTTATATGTTATATTTGGTCTAAATTTAGTAGTATTTGGTTCTTTTTTGAATATTAATACATGAGTGGTTATTATTGGGACAACAGCACCTCCATCAATAGTTGGATATCAACAACCAGCAGAGTTATGAGTTATGAGTTAATTACAAAAAAGACAGCAGGAAAAAATATCCTACAGTATAAAAAACAGGAGAGATGGCTAAATATTTAATATCCCCTCCCCATGATGGTGCTTAGCATTGGGCTAAACCAAGGCTACAATTGCCATTGAAAATCCATGCATCAAATCATTTTGAGTGACCCCCTCTCAAGTAAAAGGGAAAAGTAGAACAATACATAAAAAATCTTACTGGGAAATATTTAACCACTGTTTTTCTTTTTCCAGGCAAATATAGCTGGGATGTTTCCATCCTAATAAAATATTAAGAAATAGCAATAAATAATAGATGGTAAAAAGAGAACCTAAGAAACTGGGTGCAGTTTCACAATGGAACATCTTTCAAAGTAGGTTAACTCACCAGCATCAGATACAAATGTTCAGTAAACTGCACAGCTGGATGGAAAATAGCTCAACAAAGTGACCAAAAAAATGATATATTTAATAATCATGGATGTTCACCTTAGACAAAATAAATACCAGCATACCATTGACAACCTCAAAAAAACAACTGGAACAAAACATGAGCCCAGGATATACAAAAATATTGACAACCAACAAGACAACAAAATTCCAAACTAAAGTGCTTAAGTTAACCACATAAGCAAAAAGGTAACTGAACCCAAACAGATAATTAACATGTCCAGCTATCCACTATCAACTGCAGAACACAATATCCCTCAGGAGGCCTCAACTATAACCAGAGAATAATACAATGGAACCCCGGGTCGTGATCATACTCTGCTCCAGGATTTCGGCTGCAACCCAATTTGGTTGTGACTGGAAGCACGGACATCTGCGCATGCACAGACAAAAAAACAACCCCCAAAAAAATGGCACCGAAGGGGAAATCAGTGTGGAAAGGGAATTTTTCTGTGCTGATTTTGTTTGCCACCCAATTTTTGAATCGTGACCTGATTCAAAAATCGGGTGAATTATTTTTTTTTGCCACCTGATTTGGTCTTAAACAGATGCGTTCATGACCCAAGGTTCCAGTGCAATCAGTTAGAAATCTTTACAACTTTAAAAGCAGCATTTAAAACTATAGGACCCCCAAAATTGTAAGTCTTTCACTCATGCCACAGACTAAAAGAACAGAGTCAGAACAAATTTGAAGCAGAGGGAGAAGCCCTCAACAACTTAAAGAAAGACCAAACCATCATCACTCACCCAGCAAGCAAAGACTAAACCACAGCTATCATGGATAGAATACAACCCAAAGAAACAGGCAAAGGATTACTGGAGGACAAATATATCTATTTCCCAAGAATCTAGACATCTGATCAAAAGAACTGATGACTGAACTAAGCAAAGTCAAATCACAAAAAAAAGAACAATCATGAATGTAAATCAATCATCCTCCTACACTTCCATGGATGCCCCAAAATAACAAATTTGAGATACCTCTTCATCCAATTGTATAGTTACCAGTATCCCAGCATGTAACATAGCCAAAGGTTACTTTTAAAAGAAAACTCCTTAGGCATTTCATATAGGGGAGCAAATATTCTATCAACTCCCCACTACAATACTTCGAGAAAATCAAAGAGCTATAAAAATATAAGAAGATGATATTATAGCTTCATTCATAGTTACAGAATTATTCACATCCAACAATCCAGAACTGGTATAGAAGGGAAAAAATGTCTATACATTATCTTCCAACACAAGAGATAACTACAGAATTTTATCAGAAAGTGCCTGACTACTGAACCCACTACAATCAACACAAGTTATGAAAATGATAAAAGTGTCATACATCAAAAACATCTCAGCAACAACCAATGGACTATTACAACCACATGGCATTACTGTAGCACAAAAACTAGAAGAATTGGCGTTCAGACAAACCAGCTATTAATAGACACATACAAATCATTCATATTTACACACCATTGAAAAGAGACAACAAAAAGATAAGGGGACAAAAAGACTAGAACATATCGCCTTCAGCAGCCAACATCCATATAAGCAAGGATTAACATCAGACAAACAATCAAGTAGGAAATAATACCCGAATCAAACAACTATCAAGGAGCAGACTACATCCCCACCAATAATGGCAAGGCAAGCTACTGTATAAACAGGGAACAAATCCCCTAATCCACTAGCACTGTTGATGTTATGCAGGGCTTTTTTTCCGCCGGATCTCGGCAGAACGGCGTTCCGGAACCTTTACAGAGTCCGCGTCACGTGGTCCATCTCCACCAATCGCACTCTATCAATCCGGGTTTTTTTGCGCGAAAACGGGGTGTGTGTTCTGGCACCTTTCTTCGAAGAAGAAAAGCCCTGATGTTATGTAATCAGCTAATGAAATGTCTATAAGCAAGCAACCAGAGAGCATCAACAACTTATAAGTTAACTCAGGTATGGTTATAAAGAAGAACTGATAGAAAACAACTTTTCTATAATGGAATTATGGAAAAGAATTATAGAACAAAAACTATATGCAAATACTTACTGACTGGGTGTCACCAGGAATATATTTTATTATTTTTATTTTGGGTATCTAATTCTCTTTTCAAAACTTTAAAAAATGTGATATATAAAAGACAAGGGACTGGAACATATACATTTTTAAAAGCCCATATGCTGTATGTATGTATGTATGTATGTATGTATGTATGTATGTATGTAGAGACCAAGAAGGAGAGAGAGGGAGAGAGAGATGAACATACACTAATTGATCTAAAATATTTTCTAAAGGTTAATGGAGTCAAACCCACAAGGAAAAATAATCAAAAGTTAACAAGATGACATCAGTCTCCAAGGAGTGTGAATCCAATCCCATTGATACAATGGTCAGAATTATGTACCATCCAATCCATTCCAATTGATATTATGCCAGTTGTAATGCAGGTATTTATATATCTGTTGAATATGAAACTTCCAAGGAAGGATATTGAACATATCAGGTATCATTAGTTCCTATGCAAGCCATCCTTTTATTACCTTAGAGCTCAGGGTAGTTTTTATTGGATGCTTCAACTCTGAGAATATTTCATCTGCACAATACCTTGTAAATTCGGAAGTCTGGCTCTTGTACAAAAAGAGATTTTCAATCTTAGTTTTGGAGATTGCACAAAAATGGGAAAAAGAAGTAAAATCAATTTGCACTTTCTCTCTCCAATCCCATATCCTTTGCTTAATGTTGAAAGCAACTTGGAGAATTACTGGAAAAAATGGGAAGAAACCATGTTACATTTTTTTGTGTTAGTTTCCATGTAGCTCTCATTTTACTTTGATGCCTCTCATTTGAATGCAACTTCCACTCTGCAGGTTCAGAATGCAATTAAGCTATTACATTACTTGGTCATTCACCTTTTACTTTGCGGCTTTGAGGTTAATTGACTAATCATTAGTAAACCATATTGTCTGGTACAATGGAATTGAAATTGATTGGAATTCAAACAGAGAAAGCACATAGCCTTAGAACAGTACAAAAGGGCATGTGCAGTGGTTCAGGGCAGAGAATACAATTTTTTTTAAGTATAGAAATTCCTCCCTACAATTCCATACCTTTATTAATAATTATCACAGAAGGACTTATTATCAGATATTACATAAATCATAACTTTGAGGAGCTAAAGTTTCTATTGATGAAATTAATATGTTTTATTTTTATACATATATTGGATAAGGTAATGTTTCCATTCATAACAGAAGTTTTTTTTTTAACAATTGCCTAGATCAATGTTTCTCAACCTGAGCAACTTTCAGATGCGTGGAATTCAACTCCCAGAATTCCCCAGCTAGCAAAGTTGGCTGTGGATTTCTGGGAATTGAAGTCCACACATCTTAAAGTTGCTCAGGTTGAGAAACACTGGCCTAGAGAAAATGCATATATTGTGTAGACAAAGAATAGAACTAGGCATCATTCCTTGCTGTAATATATCTAGAAATGGAAGGCGATCATTTTTCAGTAGGTAATGTGTGAATTGGTATTCCCTAGATATCTTGGAGCCAGTCAGAATTGCTCATAGTTGACTGAGACTCATCATTTTTTCTGTAGACTAAGAGCACCATCACTCATGTGACAGTCAGTGTGGTATAGCATTTAGGGTGATTAGACGAGGACTCAGGAGATCAGGTTGAAGTCCACAATGGGTAACTTTGGGTTGGTCAGTATAAGTGCAAAATTAGAAGATGGAACGCTGTCTTGAATTCCTAGAGGAATGGCAGGATATAAATCTAAAACAAATAAATATGCTCCAACGGTCTGTGTTTTGGCACACTGGATATGCTGAAAATTCTCTTATCCTTAATTGCTCCCTGGAGTTTTGCAGTTCTAAATGATTCTATCATTTTTCAGAAACTGTTCCTTAGAAGTTGTTTTGGTGTTCTATATCTACCCCCTCCCTCAGTTTTTTTTTGTTTGTTTCTTTGTTTTTGTTCAGAGCTACGTACGCACAGAGTTTGCAGAAGCTTTTGGCTTATTTGTACTTTTCACTCCACAAATATTGTCAATAAGAGCTTAATCTGCCTAAAAAGGCTTTACTGAAATGAGTTCCATACCCAGTATTACTGGACACTGTAAGCACAGGAACTATTTATTTTCAGTTCAGAAATTAATCAAAGTATCAATCATCATTTGATTCAAATGAGGATTCCATTTAATTCAAGGGCCTCTTTTCACTGCGGGACACTCAAATAATTTTGGAAAATCAGCAAGGGAGGCATTTGGGGAAATTCCGAATGGAGTGCAGCAAACAATGAGGCATTATCCTCAATCACCAATAGAGGCACTGAAATATTATAGTACTTGAAAGGAAGTGGTCATAAGAGAAGGCACACTTCCTCTGGAACTCAGGACCAAATCTGTATTCACATCAGAGTTCATTCTAAACTTATGACCACTCTCAGCATTATGTATTATGTAATGGCAGGATAGATAAGAGGGTGAATTCTAGGTGCTTTGGATTCCAAATTTCACCAGCTGAAGTCATGGCAGCAAATAACATGGAACTGTGACAGATGTAGAGCAAAATATTGAATGAGTGCTCAGGTAATCTACATCTTTATCAATGCTCACTCATGGTCTAATAATGTAGATGTCAAGATTCAGCCCTATGTTATGGAATCAATCCCATATATGCTTTTTTAAAATATATACTCCCTGACTGAACTACAGCATTTTGGGTAGAAGGCCATCCAGCCTCTGGTTAAAAATAAATGAGAAGCCCAGTGCAACCTGTTCTATGGTTGAATACCTGTCATTAGTAGGAAGCTACTTTAGAATTTTGTCACTTTATTTGAGTTGCAATCAACTTTTTTACCCCTCTGTAAGAGTCACGATGAAATAATAATTTAGTTACCTTAGATTCTCATTTTTAAATTAAAGCAAGTGCTCAAAAGATTACTTTAATGCTTCCTAAGTCTAGACAGATTCATGCCAGTAGCCCTGCATTAAATTCACATGGAATTGTCTTTAAAACTTTGACATAGCAATAGCTCATCGAGCCCAAATGAATATAATGTTATCTAACTGGTCTAGAATTTGGGATGAGGAGAGCCTTCATCAATTTTCTTTAAAATTAAAAGTTTAAAATCTTGATTATAATTAATAACTATAAAAACTCAGATATGAGTTTTTCTAGAAAAATCACGTGAATCATTAAAATATGCAGGATACAGTTAAAAATATCCTTTTTAATCATCAGAATTTGGGTAATCCCTTCTAATAGAATGTATAACCATAATCCTCTATAATAATACCAATGTGATCTTACCTGATAGAGAATCAAATGAGAGAGAGCTTTCTGGATATTTTGGAGAATCTTCAGATATCCAAAAATATATGAACAGAAAAGAGAAAAATCCTAAAGACAACATAAAGTAATGCAACGTAACATAATATAACGTAACATAATATAACGTAACATGACATAACCATTCCATGGTTTTTTTTAAATGTGAGGATCTCAGTTACAAACAAGAATAAGATACAATAGGACTGCAAAGCAGAACCAATGCAATCAAATTTTATATACTATTTCCTCTAAATTGGAAGCATTTGTTCAGAATCAGGAAGAGATAATATTTTCCCCAATGAAAAAATATTATCTGTTAGTGGTGGAAAGGAACCACAAACCCTTATAAAAATTCTGTAACTTAAAAGAAGATGAGTACAGTCCCATCAATGAATAAGAACTGTGCACTTTATAATTGATTACCAAGAAAAATCTTGAAGCAGCACAGGATCTTGTAAGGATGTAACAATTACGGTATCCAGGTAGACTAAAAGCTTTTTGATCAATTAAAAAGGTGCCCTGGATTAATCCAATAGAAATGATGTACATATATACAGAAAGAGACAGAGAGAGAATATTCTCTTTAAAAGTATTTCATTTATTGATATAAACTTTTCTTTAATCACACACATACATGCATTTCTCTTGACCTACACAATTCCTGCATCTATATAATAAAGAAGGCAGAAGTATGTGCTATAGATTGCAACTTTCATTTCTTTCTACAAGCTTTCATTCCTCAAAACAGATAACATACTACCTAGTATATTTCTACCAGCAATTAAAATGTCTTAAAACTCCTCCATACATTTCCTTTCTTTAGAAACTCTTCTATTAAAATATACAAATTCACATACTTGCTCTTTTTCATTTATATATGTAGCATGCAATAATTTACTCCATTTTTCAAATGAAAACAATTATCTTGGTATATTGTTTTCATATCTGTGATCCTCATTCTATCATAGAATTATCTAATATTCTCTGCATATCGTTTGAATGCTCATCCAATAACTTTGCATGATCTAGCAACAAGAGTGCAGTTATATAGATAACTTCAACCAACCATATCATCATGAACATTCTATCAAATCTTTAATAACTACTTACAATCAAGAAACAACATATTCACAGTCATCTTCAACCAGAGTCACCTCGAGGAAAAAGGGAATTAGGATAAAAAAAGTTGGCAAGTGGATATGCTTATTTTAAAATTTACTTTATCTCTACATTTGTGATTTCTTGATCTTCTTGCTAACCACCCAGTGATTCACCCTTCTAAAAAAAAAGGGGGGGGGAGAATATGCAGATGTTCTGAACTAGTAATAATTTGCAAGTCATGGCACTCTTTCCCAGGCTCTGAGAAGGCCATTACATATTTTTATGCATAATTACATTAAAAAAGAAGGGAATGTCCTACATTCATGCCCTAGTCCTTGTTCAATATTGAACCATTTGCTAAGCATTCCATTTATTCTCGTGCAATTATTGCTTGTATTGTACATTGCTATTATTGCATACAGGAACTTGGAATTCACATTTGCATGAAGCAATTCAAGATTATGCCTCATAGACTTTCCTTAAATATACAAGAAATCCTTCTCACATTCATACTTAATGATCTAGTGTACACACTGCCTTTCTGGTATAAAGCCATAGTTTACTTTCCACATTTTATTCATTCTTACAACCTTTCCATGAGTTGCCAGATTTCTCAGACACATTTCTGATTTAATTCCTCTGTAATTGCTGCACAGACTCTTGCTATCTTTTCTGTATTTGAAAATGATAACAGCATTCTTCCAGTTGTTAGGCACAGAAGCCAGTTACACCCAATATTGATCAAGCAAGTTGCAAAGCAAACCTTTAACATTCCTCTAGTTGTACTATGGACACCTCCAGCCTTGCCATTTTGTATTTAGGGAGGCAGGGAATAGGGTGTATAAGCTGATTACTCACCAAAAAGCACAATTCTCATTCATTCTTGGGTCTCTGAATATTCCAAATGTGTTCTCACCCTTCCATTTTTGTCATCTAATAGAATTACTTTTTTCTATATATTGGATTCATTTAAAATGTTGTAATCCCCCAATTCATATCTGTTTCTTCTATTATCTCCATTTACTTGTAGTTATTGTCAGTGTATGGATTCTTACTTTTATATGCACTTGCAACAGATAGCATTATCTCATAGTTTGGACAGAGAGCGAGCGAGCGAGCGAGCGAGCGAGTGAGTGAGTGAGTGAGTGAGTGAGTGAGTGAGTGAGATTGTGACCTCACAATCTCCAGATGATGACACTGGTGATGATAGATGTAGCAGTGCCAACTGACAGCAGCATCAAGAAGAAGAAGAAGTTGGAGAAGTACCAGAGTCTGAAGGAGGAACTAGAGAGGGTTTGGAAAGTAAAGACCAAAGGGGTCCCAGTGGTGGTAGGAGCACTTGGGGCTAACACTTAGGAGAGTGGCTCCAACAGATCCAAGGAATAACATCAACATCAACTTTTAAAATGCCATGAGAAGAGCACAGTGCTACAAACAGCTTAGATACTGTGTAGGTTCAGGCTCATCCCAGACCCAGTGTTAGTCCCTGGTATCGTCTGATGAGATAGCTTAGCAATAAACGAACAAAGCAACAGACCAAGGTCGAGCTGATAGTTTCTTTTATTCAGGCCTCCCACCAGACAGCCAGT
>JAOYMU010000010.1:1079911-1093648 GCA_025802295.1 Psammodynastes pulverulentus
CCTGGAGAGAGAAAAAAAGTATTTCTTTTTCCAAACTGGAATTGGGGAATAAAGAATACATAAAAAAATATCTCTTGAGCTTTTTCTCCATTTACAACAGCTTTGAATAAAAGATCATTATGACCGGATGCCACCAGTCAATCCTGAGTCATCCTGATCTGTTCTTCTGGGACATTCTCAGACCTTTTGCTGAAACTTTCTACCTTTATCTAGCCTCTGGGGAAACAGAAAGGAAGATGCTCTGAAATTTCCCACCCAAATCCTGGGAAGATGTGTCTTAAATATTGTGTCTATTTTAAAAAAAAATATTTTTATTGTTTACAACTATAAATATCGAAATACAGTGCAACCATTTTGGCATTACTTTGTCATACATACAAAACTGTTTCTAGACCATTAACATCCATATTATCAGTACAATATTTACATTCTAACTCTGTTCATGCTAACTATTTTTGTTCCAACCTTCCTCTCTTTTTTGCAACCATTGATAAAACTTATTCCAAGTATCATAATATTCTGATTCCCCCTTATTTTTCCAATTCTAAAGTTAGCCTAACAGATTTTGCACAGGCCAAAATTTTTCTTGTTTCTGATTTTCTTTCTGATGATATACATTCATTTTTCCAATATGGTGCGTAGACCATTCTCGCTGCTGTCAATACATATATTATTAAATATGTTGTATCTTTGCTGTAATCTTCTGTCATTATACCTAAGAGAAAAAGTTCTGGCTTAAATTGAATATGTTCTCCCACCATCTGCTCCACCTATGTCTGGATCAATCTCCAATATTTTTTTGCCTGCTTACATGTCCACCACATTTGATAGAATGTGCCTGGTAGACTCTTACACATCCATGTCTATTTTAAGCACAAGAGATAACAATGTAATGGTCCAATCTTGCACATGAAGATTTTAATGAAAAAAAATTATGAAACCTAAATCTCTTGGTGCTAAGATGGCTGTACTGAGAAAGGGGAAATATATGAAAAACCAGAGAAATATATGAATATATGAAAACTAGGGAAATGTATGTAAATACTGTATATGAAAAGCCAGAGAAATATATGAAAAACCAGGAAAGGCAACAAGCAGATATAGAGAAGTCCAGATAAAACCAATGCAGTCACTTAGAATGGCTAATCTCTGTATTTACTATCTTCCTGAATAAATCTTTAATTTTAGCATGAAGCCCATTACAGAGAGGACTGTATGAGAGATTTATTATGAGTCTCCTGTTTGGATGTTCACAAGAAGGTCTTCATTTTACAAAATGCAGGGAATAGATAAGAACTAACTTTTGGGGGGGACATTGGATGTTGCCTTGCTTAACCAAGAACCACAATATGTTACTGATTTGGAATCAGAAATTATAGAGAGGCTTCACTCCCTTAACTTTTATGGAAGTTTGAAACCACATTCTGGTTTTCAATCCCAACTATACCTTTGCATAAATGGAACTATGCATGGGAATAGAAGTGAGGCTCCTTTGAAAAATAAAAACTGAATTCCATCCATTCAGATCTATCACAATGAGTAATTTATCTGATATTTTAAGGAACATTGTTATGCCACGCTCCAAGGGTTTGTCACTTATATGTATAACTTTAAGAATGTCTAATGTAGATTAAAGTCACCACTATTTTTCTTAAAAGAAAAAGAAGAAGAAGGCAGACAATGTATAATGGACAGGAGCACCATATCGCTCTGATTGTGCAAAACATCAATTTACTATCTTTTTCCTCTCTTTTTTTATTTGAAGGTAGGAATACTTTTAAACAAAACAGGGGATTGCAGCATCAATCCTTTATCAGGAAAGCTTATAAAGATCACTTGGAACTGGTCATAAATGCAATGCTGAAACCTTGAAGTTTCTTTCAATCATGTGTTGGCACTGGTAGGAGCAACCCTGGAGTTCTCAGCTACAGTTCAGACTATTTCACACAACCCAGGAAAAGCGAGTAGGATATGCTTTCCTAGTTCTAATATCCTAAGTAGAATGGAACTTATACTAAATTAGAAGTTCAAGGTATGATGTTAGTCCCACAACATCTTGAACTTAATCTTTAGGCTTATACATTTTACTTGCTTTGACTTCTCTAAAGTTTTCAGCTTATTTATCCATATATTTCCTTATATATCCTAGTCTTCATAACTAAACAGTCATCCCATGTAACTCAAAGAATCACTGTCCAAAAGGCAGTTATTAAATTCTAATCCCTTACATCTCATGGAGAAAGTTGAATAGAAGAATCAATTGCTTTCTCCAGCTTGTAAAGTATAACTACATATCTTTAATACCTTACATATGTATGTCTATGTGCCTACAGTTGTGAGGTATAATCACTGTGGAAATGTCAGGGGGAAGTGAAGGTCCTTCCTTGCTCACCTCAAGGTATATTTATTTCCTATACAGGTTTAAAACAGTAGATTGCTTGTCTCCATAGAGTCTTTTTCATATAAAGGTCAGATTCTCTATTACAACTGGAAACTAATGTCAAGAAATGCTTGGAGTATAGGTTGGGCAAAATCTGCAAGGGGTTAATTTCTCCACCCTTTGTAAGTAGGGTAAATGCTATTCTATAATATTTAGCTTGGCGTTCAGGCCACAATCTAATGGGAAGGTCCTGCTTGACATGTTCAGCTGTTAGTCAAGGTAAAATATAAATAATTCTACTTAGACTATCATGCACAATGAAAAAGGTTTTTTCAAGGCTGGCTCATCAACTTGTCAGATTTCTGGGGGGGGGAGCCTTGATTGAAATGTTGCAGTTTAAATTGATCATGTGCATTCCCAGTTACTGAGCTTCCTTTCACAAGACCATGATAATGGAATAATACATTTCCTTTATTATACCAGTATTCTGCCCCCAATGCAGTGCCTAAGCAAACCTTCAAACTTGTTTCAAAATACCATTTTTAAATAGAAAAATATATATATATGTAGGGGTGAGAGTTACAATTTCATACATTTATCTTATCATGAGTGCCTTTAGCACAATGGGAACACCAAATCCCAGAATGAGTCTCTCGGGCATGAAAATAATTATGCAAACTTTCTTATCATGCCCCGTAGGTTACTTGCACATTCTATAAAGCCTTCTTTAAGCACACTTATTTATAAGGTATTAAGAGCAGTTTCCATGGAAACCTAAATAATTCTTATTTCCTGACACATTGATTCTTTTTTCACATCTCTGGCATTGGTTTCAAAGTAGGAATCATTACTATTATGTGGCCCATTTTTTCCTTAAATAAACTGCCCAAATTAATTGTTGCCCACAGACACAGGATCCATCCTCCTTAACAGACATCTCATCTGAAAACTCAAATAACAATGAATAAATACAGACATTTCTTTATCAACCCAAAATATTGGTTTGAAGTGGCTGCCTTATTACTTCTTAATTGAATACCATAGCAGGAGGGAAAAGTAGAGACACTAAAGTATATAAAGGATATGAAACTTGCTATTTCAGATCCATGTTAATCTCACATATGTTTATCCATAACCAGAGATTTCAAACTAAGGCTGGGTACCCCCACAGACGGTTGCAAGAAACTTGGAAACTTTAAAAGGCTATCTCAGGTATAGCACTCAAACTTGGATATTTGATTATAGTATTGCTAATTTTAATGAAGTCATTAATTTTGTTCATGTAGGGTCACACAATAATTTATCACTTTAGAGGCTGCAGAATTGTAAGGTTTGGAAACCACTGCATTAGCTTATACAGCCCTGTTAGTGCAGTCATTATATTAGTGAGAAAATACACATTTTATTTTGTTTTGTTTTATTTTATTTTATTGAATGTATAACCGGCTGCAATAAAGCTCCTGGCTGCTTCTAAGTTATATAAAACAAGAGCCATTAAACCATCCACTGGAAAAAGACTAACATAAAGGGCAAGAAAATGAAAAGTAATAAAAATAATAAATACAAATTATACAAAACAACAAATCAGGAATATGCCTTCCAAAATAATTCCGATTTCAATAACTTCTGGGTACCAGCAGGGAGGGACTAGTGTGATCCCTAAGGCCATGTCATTCCCAGAAACCAACAATGCCTAGCCTGAACTCCCCTCTTTTTTCCAAAAAACATGGGACTATTAGCAGGTCTTCCTTACCAGATCTAAAATTTCTATTCTGGTTGGAGTAGTTACACAAGTCCCAATCCTTGAAAGGCTTTCACAACACCAGCATTGTAGCTAGAAAAAAATCAGTGATCAGTGTGAGGCACATAGAATCAGTGTTATATCCTCTCGTCACTCAGAGTATCATGTATGCAGTTTCTTTAATGGCAGCCCAATGAAAAATAGTTTGCAATATTCCAGTTGAACAGTTACTTTTGGAAAATGACTGTGGGTGATTTCTAGTTTAATTTGCACCCTCCTTGTCAGTTCATTTACTGAGATAAAAGCAAGTATACACACCACTTCCACTTGATGTTTATTAAAATCAGCAAATGTTAAAAAACAGTTAATTAACATGTGGTAAAAGGCAAGCAAAAACAGAAGGGGTGGGGAGAGGAAGAACAATGGCAAGAATGTACATTATCTGTATAGCTTTATCAAAAAGTTTAGAACATTTCAGAGCCACTGAAAACAACTCTGTGGGTAGTTAATACAGATAGTCCCAAAGGGAGTGACCTTTGGTTGTGACAACTTTAACTCTGTTATGAAATTAGCAATGGCAGAATAAAGGTGGAAGTTAACATGAGGTAATTCCTCTTCCATTCTGCACCTTGAAGAGACAATTTGGTGGGGAAGAGCTATCCAACAGTAATGAGGGCATAATTTCTTGAGAGAAAGAGATTTCTGTCAACATGTTTTTTTTCTCCAATTACTTTTTTTGAGGCCTTTTGGAGACTTCCAAATAAAAAACTGTGCTGGAACCTTCTGAAAGTAAATACATCAAAGGAGTACTAAGTTTTGGTCTGCATCATAGTGCATACTGGAGTTTGCAAATCTCCAGCTATTAGCTATCCTTCGTATTAGTATGCTAATCTGCTTCCACTAGTATCTCCTGTTATAAGAAGGCATCTCTAACCACCTAAATATGCAAGTGTAAAAAGGTTAGATTATTGATTGATTGTGGAGCTCTGAGCAGCATACAACAAACAATAAAGAAGAATTTCCCCATAAAAATAAATAGAGAAAGCCATAATAATACAACTGCTTATAACATAAAACCATAGAACAGTGGGAATAAAGTAAAGATTCCCTCAATTTGGGCATAGTTCCTGATCATTACATCTCCATATCCACACAGTTTTCTTAATAACCGTACTCTTTTAGCTTTTCTCAATCAAGAATAGCTAGGTGCTACAATCTGCTGTGACAACAATGGAAGCATAATATTTAAAATAGTTCATTTAAAAAACTTTCTAAAAGACAGTCTGGTCTTAAAAGACCTGATTGAATATGTCTTCAACTGATATTTAAAATAAGACCTCCTAGTGGTCAACCATAGTTCCCCCAGAGGAAACTATAATTGAAGAATTAGTATTGAGAAGTACCTACCTCTCACCATCACTCCTAGACAAGTTAACTGGTAAGAAGCATAACTTCCTATATGACCTTAGTGACATTGGGGGGGAGGGGAGAGCCATAAGGAGAAAAGCAGAACCTTCTAAAATATTTCCCCATAGAACATAAAATAATATAAATTAAAATGTATCATGGAACAGCCTCAGTTCACACGGATTTCCACTAGCCATTACTGCATCATTCTGTAGAAGCTTATTGAGAGGGACATGCTGGAAGAAATGAAGCAGAAATAATCTTTGCACATTACTGTGAATTACAATACTTTGGTTCTCCCCTTGCATACATTTTAAACATGACTAGCCCTAGTTCCATCATCAACAGTGCTTAATATTTAATAGTACAAGGAATCAAAAGATGCCTCTGCTGGAATAACCAACATGCAACTTAATAGGTATAAAAAAAGACTGCCAGCTCAAGGGCATGGAAGTTTTAGATCACACTGATGGAAGATGCCACCTCCAGCCAATGTAAATATTTCCATTTTTAGGATTGTTTAGAAGGAGAGATGGTAGTAGTGTCTCTAATCTTTTTCCAGTGTCTAGACCACTTTAGCCTAAGGCTACCCTGATTTGGTGGATGAGGGTGAGAAGGAGAAGGAGTTAAAGCATATTGAGAATTAAAGGACAATCTGTTCCAGATCACCTGCTAGAACAGCCACTGGTAGCTTTTCTCTGGGAGGAAAGCATGCAATGGCTCTGAGATAATTCAATTGGGCTGTCTCTCCCTCTGTCCCTTATAGCAGTCGTCCCCAAATTTTTGGGCACCAGGGACCAGTTCTATGGAGAGAGATTATTCTGCACATTGGAGGGGGGCGTGGTTTTGTGTCCTGTCTGCATCCCGTGAATGGGACTTCACTTGTTTGCACAGTCCAGTTTCTGGCATACTATGGACCAATGTCGGTACATTGACTGAGGGTTGGGGACCTTTGCTTTATAGACAACTGCCAGATGTAATGGTCACTGACAAAAGCTCTCTGATTCAGTCTGCCCAGCTGAAAATATAATTTAATCTATAAGGAGAAACCTGCTGGTGGTCTTGTATTTTGATTCTGATGTCCTGCAAAATGTGTAAAAAAATGGCTCCTGACAAATCAGAAGAGTTGGAAACATATTCAGCTGATCACACAATTGAACATTCAACTCTCCTTCAGTTCTTACTGTCCAGCAAGATTTTCCACATAAATTCTTAACTTCCAACCCTTTCAACTTTAGGGTCATTAAAAAGAAGGGAAGATTCAGTTATCCAGTTTATTTTATTTTTTTAGAGTTACAAGGTTAGGGGAAACCACAATTTGGATCATCTAATGGCGCCAGAATATTGGGCAACCATTTGTTTATTATTAAATTAACATCTCTTGTAGAACATCTCTAGCAGAACTGATTATTTGTCCATTTTCATATCTATTTATTAATTAAACATATTTTTATGCAGCAGCAATCAAAATTAGTTTTGGCTGCTCACATATTTTCTATTCTGAACTGCAGCAGTTTTCTGGGTCTCTGTTAGTTCGTTTTTCATCATCTGTCATAAGTTCCTTCTTTCAAATGGAAATACCAGAAATTAATACTAAAATATTTGGCATAGCTAAGATCCAACTTTCTGCACTAACTTCCTTGTCACTATAGCTATGCCTTTCCATTTTATTCTATAGTTGCTAACTGAATAACATTCCAATCCTAATTTGATAAAGTATGTATTAGCCTGCATATTAATTTGGTACAGAAGTGTGCATACTGCAATTATGTACAGTTATTGGAACTGATTCTTCTGTTACACTTATTTCATTCTCTTTAATTCATTCCAGCTGAATGCAGTCTTTTGGCCTGCAAAAGCTACCTCCTCCTCCTACATTGATCAGATCTGGGTAGCGCTTAGCAGTAACATTTCATATGAATCCAGAATAGAATTATTGCAACACCAGCTATTATGGACTCAATAAATTTCAAATATCCCACTGCTACAGTTTTCTTTCCAGTAACTCATATGCCCTTGGTTAGCGCAGCCAAAGAAGGTTTATGATGCAGCAAATGAAGATTGCAGAAAGCTAGTTCATTGGATATGCTTGGAAGCACCATCAAGAAATTTAGGGGGCAGAAGGAGAGAGAAGAACAACAAATCCCAAACAGGTGTATTTTCACCTAAGGTGGATCTGAAGTGTTCATTTTTGTTCTAGCAACACACCCACCTTTTATTTTCCCAGTACTTTGGGGGCACACTTCAAAACAAAAATTGAGGTCACGTTTCAACACCAAAATAATCAGAGCGCATAAAAGCAAGGGTCACTGCCTATTTGGTACATTTACATGGAAGAAAGCCAATTAGAGAGCAGCAGATCATTCCCAGAAGCAACAGGTAACCTTCTTTGAAAGAAGGTTAAAGTACACACTAAGAGTGGCTGAATATGCCAATCTCACATAATACAGGAGGGAAAAATTACAATGGAGAAAATCCTAGAGCAGGTATTCATTCCATGATATAGCAAAGGGATTTTTGTTTTGTTTTGAAGGATGGCAATAGCAGTTCCCTATAGAAGGAATTCAGCCTGCAGTCCAAGGAAGAAAGTTCTACTGAACTCATTGGGACTTGCCAGGGGTGACATTCAACCACCTTGGCCCACCTTGGGAGAGGTGGTAGGGATGATTGGGAGAGGTGGTAACAATAATTTGAATTGGTATTACTATTATACCAAGCCATGCCCACAACCACGCCCACAGAGCCGGTAGGGAAAAACCACAGAGCCGGTAGGAAAAATTTTGAATTTCACCTCTGCGCAAGATATGTGGCCCATTGCACTGTAAAAGATCCAGTCAAGAACCAATCAAAATTATACAACCAGCTCATTCAGGGAATGATTGGGAATAGGAAATATTAACCTAGAGACTGTGACTGTTCTATGGGTGAATGCTTTAGTTTTCCAGAAGCTTTTAGTCTTAGAACTGGAAAGCATTTGGATTTGATTCAATGTACCAGCTTGAACACAACAGGAAATACAGGAATAAGTAAAATATTCTGGGTTTTCACCTTCGCTCCCTTTTTCTCTACCTCTTGACCTGCAGCTTACTTGACCTTGAAAAGGAATCCTTGTTCCAGAGGCAGATGAAGACCCTTCTTTGTAAGTATTTGGTCTGGTTGGGTGGCACATGTTTCAAGTTATGAAAGATTGGCTTTTACGTCTTTTCAGATTTCTGTGCCAAATCCCAATAGGTTAGGTGTTAATATTTTCAGTGACACACAAAATTTGGTTGATCTTTGTCTTGGAAAGAACACAAAAAGACTGTATTACTGCTGCAGTCAAGGTACTGCACTGGCTGTCACATTTGTTTCTAGGCCAAATATAGAAATATTATTGGTTAAAACTCAAGAGGCTTAGATAGCAATAAGACTTATATACCGTTTCATAATGCTTTACAGTACTCTCTGAGTGGCTGCCCCCAACAATCTGGGTCCTCATTTTACCAGCCTCAGAAGAATGGAAAGCTGAGTTGACCTTGAGCCAGTGAGGATCAAACTCCTGGCAGTGAGCTGAATTATCCTGCAATACTACATTCTAACCACTGCACCACCATGGCTCTTGGAAAAGATACAAGCTTTTCAAGAGAATGTCTCTTCCTATATGAATTTGTAAGTTTACTGAATCCATCTAAGGAGATTTGTCTAAGGCACATTCAGTTCAAATCTTTTTTGCTGATGCCTTCTTTCAGAGTTGATTGTCCTAATACTTTATAGCATGGGTGTCAAACTCAATTTCAATGAGGAAGGCATCAGGCAGAGGTGGAATTCTCCCAGTTTGGACTGGTTCAGGCAAACCCCTATCTCTGATGATCATCTGGCAGCGAACTGGTTCAGTCCGACAATCATATAGGCCCGCCCTCCTTTCTTTCAAAAAACAATCCTTTAGATTTATTTCTTTTTCAAAAACTTACTTTTGTTCTTTATTTTGTCCATGTAATTTTTACCATACAAATGATACCCCTTAATGCAGAGCCTTTCACCTTCATGTGAAAAATATGAAAACTGAATTGCCCTTTTATAACAAATTTACATATACTGTTCGAGTTTAGATTTTCATTTTGCAGTTTTTCTTGGTTTTGCTCTTGAATTCTCTTTTATTATGCAAAGTCAGAAACATAACCATTTTTTTCCTTATGAATCCATTTCAGATTTGCTGTTTCTTCAGATTTCTCCTTTATTTTTTTTTCCCAAGAAAATATGGTCACCAAAATTATTAATTACCAAGAGACTTCGGTGATTATCTGCATACTAAGTAAAATGTAATGAAATAGTAAAATATTGTGAAAAATCCAGGAACATGAATATAGCACCTGTCTATGACCTATTAAAGCAACTATGTCTTCTGCTGAAACCATATAACCTGAAAAAAAGACATTTCTGTTTTAATGAGTCATAAAAAGTGTTGCATTCACACTTCAAAGCACTTCTTTTGAGTCCAATGTGTTACAGAGGCCTGTAAATGTGTGTTTCTTGTAGCATTTCAGCAGCACTCACAAAGTGTAGTTAGCTGTCCTTTCGGTATAAGGATGTGCGCATATCTATGTGCATGCATCAGAAAGCATGCAGGCAATACACAGCAATCTGAGCTGACACTTTCTCAAATAGAAGTATCACCTTCCTTTACCTGATTTCAACTTGTGGAACCATATGTACAACACTGAAGAAATTTTGCAGATTATGGATATAATAACATATCATCCTGTTAGTCCGGCATTCTGATAGTACATAAGAATTCCAAGTTTTATACAATCATAAGGAAGAGAGGGAGGAGACAGAGAGAATATTTTGCTGTTTCGATTTATTTGTTAGATCTATATCCTATGTTTCCTTTGGGAGAAGGTCCATATTTTTTGCCATACAATTCTGGAAAAAGTTGGACTGACTGATTATAAGTCACCCAATGAGTTTCAAGGCTGAAGGTGAATGAGTGAATGAGTGAATCTGGATTTCCCTAGTCCTAGTCTCAAACCTTTATACTATGTCATAGAACATAGGATAACAGAGTTGGAAAGGACTTTGGAGGTCATCTAGTCCAATCCCCTGCTCGAGCAGGAGAGTCTATTCCAAATATTAGCCTCTACCTAGGATCGAACTCACAGCCTCCATGGATGCTTTAAAAAATTGCCCTGAAAATATGGCTTTTTTAGTAAGTGGAAACTTGCTTAAATGAATTCCTACACATACAGTTCCATACACTCCAAAGCACTTCTAAATCATTTTCAAAGCATATTCATTCTGCTGTTGACTGGACTTGAGGTATCTTTCCTAGGCCTTGTTAGCTGCCTTTTTGCAGAGATACATCAACTTAACTTTCATCTTTCTTTCCAGTTACCTTTCATCTTTCTATTTCAAGTAAGTTCAACAGCACTTCTGTATCAGTTCAAAAAAGCATATTGAGCTTGAATAAGCTTGAGTAGCCTACACTAGTCAAGATAGAGAAGACTTTTGGTGGCTAATGGCTATACAACATTAGGACGCAAGGAGTTTCAAGGCCGACTGTGAGCCATATTGTTTTATGTATGTGGGAACTGCTGGGATCTTTGGGAATTTGAGAGGAATTTAGAAACAGACCTTTCATTGTTTAAACATACACACAGTTTTCTTGGTTCCCGCCCCAAAATAGTGGGTAACATATTACTGTTTTTCAGCCATATTAATAAAATAGGGTCTGAAGCCTCCAGGCAGCCTTTGAATTACAGATTGCCAACACAAGTAAATTGAATTAAAATTGAACTACTAATTATATATAAAGTAGATACACTCTACTAGGCACTTTGCACAGGAAGCACAAAATAGAGCCAGTCTGCGTCTGTTGGACATTTTTTTCAAGCTACCTGTTTAGATGCCCTAAGAAGGTCAAAAGTATCATTGCTTATGAAGCTCGGCAAAATAAACATAGAAATCTTTGTTATCAGCAGATGAGTTTCATGGTTAATGAAAGGTGGTGGTGTTTTTTTTTTTTGTTTTTTGTTTATCTATGCAAAAAGTCCTACAGAATAAACTAATAACGCAGTTATGCTAGATAAGGTAAAGTCAGCTGATTTCTATGCTGAGCAGGTTTAATTTTCTTTGAAGAAATTGAAGTTAAAGTATTGGGGAATCGGGTGAAAAAGCAGGTAAATTGCTGGCACATTGCCTGAAGAAGCAAAAGTGCCAGCAGAATACAATTTTTGAAATAGTAATAGAAGATAGAGAATTATGGATTCTGAATCTATTAAGAAACAGGTTTGTTTTAATTTTTTAAAACATGTGCCATACAAATTGGAGGGCAAGACTGATCAACAAGATATTACTAAACACTAAAGGCAAATTAATATTCACAGGTTAATACTGATATTTTAAGAAATGCCTTTGTCACTCCAAGAAATATCAGAAACTATTCAATTGATGAAAATGAGAAATTGACAGGCCAGAGGACTTCCCATCTGAATGATATACATCGATATACTACTATAACTCTCACTAATAGTTAAAACTGGTTCAACAAAATATGTTACTTTAAGTTGGCGGTTTGAGCTCCGAGTTTGGCAATTGGTTGCAAACATTATATCCCTATTTGAGCAGACATCTTCAGTACACTTTGGATTATGTTGTCTGGGGGAGCCCTGGCCTTTAAATAACTTTCTGAGTCCTAGTCTGATTTCGGGCTATGTGATTGGCTGGCTGTAGTTGCTGAGTTATAGTCCTTAGTTTTAAATGTCGTCTCTATGATGTAAATTGGTGCTGGTGTTATTTGCAACAAAATTGCCAATCTCAGAGCTCAAATCAACAACGTAACTACCAACCCAAGTCACTAATATTCAAAAACATGTTATTTTAAGTTTACCAGATACTCCAAATAATGTATTTGAAAGGATAAATGGCTGCTTTTTTTCTGCTACTATTGTAAAAAAAAACAAAAAACTTGAAGGGTCGACTCATATAATTTGTTCCAATTAACCAGTGATATCTTTTTTGAAGTATTAATATAAATGGATTTAAGAGAAATGTTTTTAGTGTTAAAGATATTAATGTTATGTTAAATTATGTCCTGAATTTTTGTTTGATTACTTTTGAACAGTTATAGTTGAATAAGCCCTGGAGTGCTACTCAAAATATTATTTTGAGAAGTTGTAAAAGTAGTAGTAATATTCTGAGATTAAGTATTAGATTCTAGAGATGTGTGACGTATCTATTTTTGAAAAGGCTATTTTATCTATTAAAAATATCCTTATTCCCTTGTTGGAGTAGATGTTATGATATTTTATAATGTTAGAGAATCATTTATCATTTTGTTTTTTTCCTAGTTAGATTTAGAAAACTGTTTAACATTTGATTAATATGTGATAAACATTGTTTCTTTATTTTCTGTTTTGTAATTTTTCATGTATTTTTTTGTTTTTTCTGCCTTGTGTTTTTCTTTTTGTAAAACTTGTTAGAGTAAATTGTTTTTTTTTTTAAATTAAGGCTAAATTAACATTTAGGGATAACTGCCTAAAAGTAACCCTTTTTATAATTGAGGGACTGGGAATGGTCTTCATCTGGTCACTTTGAATGGATACCTTGCAGCTACAGTGAATCTTCCTTTTTAAGCTCTTCCCAGTCCTATGAAACTTTTGAAGTAAGCCCAGGAAAGTAAGTCCTAGCAAAGTCTAGCCTAAGACAGAACAAAGTTTAAGAATGAAATGATCCAGTAGAAGGAAAATCAATGGTCAAAAATGGAACTGGTCTAGCAGCAATAGTAACAGTTCTCAAAAAACTTTGGATCAGAAAGAATTTTAAACCAATTAAAACAAAATATTTCATGATTTAATTTGAGATCTGAGGTTAGCCTGTGTAAACAGGCTAGAAAAAATCCAGTTTAAGAAATTATTTTTCAGATTTCAATCCTCTTGTCTACTTGACCACAGCAATGCCCGAGTTTTTATCTGGATTGAGGATAATGCATCTCAAGTATACACTATAATTACTATATAAATTATAATTATAATACACATGATTAGTGGACTCCTCTGCATCTTTGTTCTTCATGTAGATGCCAAGAAAACAAACTTCAATTGTTTTCTCTTCTCTGTTCGTGTATATATCTAGGTATTCTCACATGCAGCTTCAAGTTAGTTTTTGAGTAGTTCCTGCAGTTTCCTTAGCAAGGTTTTTCAGAAATAGTTTAACATTCCCTTCCTCCTAGGGC
>JAOYMU010000010.1:1202588-1217007 GCA_025802295.1 Psammodynastes pulverulentus
TGCTTTGCTAGCTGGTTGGGGAATTCTGGGAATTGAAGTCCTCCAGGCTTAAAGTTGTCAAAGTTGGAGACCCTGCCATGGAGTGTAGTCCTAATGCACAAAATAATCCTTTAAATTGTGCAGAAATTAAACAGTAGCATATGTGAAGTCAATGTAGAATTCAGCCTCCTGTTTTTATAGTAAACACATGAGAGATGGAGTGATAGAAAGGTACTTCAGACATCCAGAAATCAAGAGATTACATATTTGAATGAATGCCCAGCAAATGTCCTATTTTAGGGCTTATGGTGAAATATAAGCTTAATGAAAAAATAAATGAATATGATGAATATGTAGGCTAATGAAATAGGTAAAGTTAACATGAGCACACAGTTGCATGGAAGTGCCACAGCATGCTAGGGCAAACCAAAGCAATGATGTGCCAAAGACCAAGATAAAATCAAAGAATCACTGATGGAGAAAAAGTAAGAAGACTCAGGACATCAATTTTCCTGATCAAAAATTTCCATGAACAGCTAGATCCTTCCTAGATTGTTTACTATATTACAACAATATTCTATGACAACAGTCCAAAATTTTAGTTCATAAAATAGGAGATAAAAATACTCAGTAAGGAAGGTTGGAATGGTATGCATATAGTGTCTAAGGATTTCTTCTTTTTGCCTGCAACTTTTCTCATTATATGTTTTCACACTGGGAAATTGTTTTTGAATGAAGGAGTTACAAGATATCTTCTGATGATATCTGTTTACTAATTTAGGTAACTTCTGTGCACAGGTCAATTGAGAAAATCATATGGGTCAGCAACCTGTACCTCTAATTAGCCGTGCTGGAATTGAGAGCGGTATTGAAAAGGCAATTGTTCTAAGCTTTAATTCAATAAATATATACAATTATTTATTGTATACTATTGCCTTCTGTGGTGATTGTGCCCACAGGAACAGAGATTCTGAGAAAGGAGGAAATGGTCTGTCTATATTTTCTCTCTCCCAAGAATGAGGAAAGCTAACTAACTGAAAATAATGACTGTACCTGGCCTTAAGCAAGATGGAGGAAGCTTGACAACAACTGTAAGAGCAAAGTTTAATTTTTGCCTCAACTGCTCCATAAAGCAAATAAAAACACAGTAAAGGCCCAAACTCCATTTGCATTATAATTGCTTCCAAGTGATTATCGGAGGCCCACTCAAGGTCATGAAAGACAATTTTAAAAACAATTGAAACCTTCACATATAAAAGTTAGAAAAACTTTTCAAATCACAAACTTGAGGTCCAAACTGAATGCTGTTCACATGCATATCTTATAAACAGAATTAATAGAGTCAATAAAATAGAATAACAGAGTTGAAAGGTACCTTGGAGGTCATCTAGTCCAACCCCCTGCTTGAAGCAGTAGGACTTCACATTAAAGCCCTCTTGCTGTTTTTCCTCCAGAATTTTTTATAAATGGAAACTCTCATAAAACCAAAGCAGCATGTCCAATGGTCAGGGATTATAGATATGTACAGATGTGTTGATTTTTAAATGAAAGGACCAGGAAAACATGCTGGAAGAAAATTAAAGAGTAACCAAGAGGGCAAAAAACATAGCCACAGACATTGTTTATAAGCTCAAATTATCTGTCTAAGGCAAAATTAAGCTAATCAAGAACATTTTAGGCAATAGTGGGTAGCATCCAGAGAATGGTCAACAATGTTTATTTTATTACTTTTGGCACTTTGTTTGCTGAAAGAGATATTTTGTCCTACTACTTATTGTTGGGGAGCTTCTGAGAATCAATTAAATATAGGATACCCTCAAAAAAAATAGAAACAAAAATCATCCTTGCTGTACTCACACTGAATAATCATGAATTAGCCAGGGTGTTTCTCACAGGAATTGTCACACTGCTGACTGTTACCAGTTCCCAAATATAATCCCAATTTCCTCCGTATGAGATGAATTAGGGTAAAATGCCTAATTATCTTTTTCTTCAGGATGCTGGAGAATGCTTTCCACATTACTAGTTCCTTTTAAACCAACTCTTGAACCACAACCAAAATATTTAGGCTTTCTTTTAAGATGACTTCTGAGTGACCATTGGGTGCCCAACCAGTTCTATTGGTCTTTCAGTTGTTGTCCCACATACTGTATAGTGAGATAAGAATATTCACATGCATATCCCCAACATTATCCTGAAAGCATTCATCATTTCAAAAATTTGGGAAGGATAGCCAGGGAAGCTTTTCATAAAGCTTCTTAGGAAACCCAATCTCCCCATAATTCATTTGAATGCAATTAAGTCAGATGAAAGGATTGGCTAGTATATGGAAGGATGTTTGGCATTTACACAACTGCAGTTGAGATCAGTTTCCTACCTTCTGCTAGAAGATGAAGTTCCTACAGCCAACAGAAGGCAAAACACTATATGATTAAACAATAAGAGTAGATCTATGTCTCCACCTGTACCCATTAATCTAATTGGGTTTAAAGCTTTGGCAATCAGCTACTACATTTATCTCTGACATATGCAAGAGAAGACATGAAGGCACCTTAATTTTTCACTTAAATCCATTCTGTCAGTAAGACATGCTACTATTCAGTTCTAACTCTATGGTACCCAGAGTCTTGAGCAATTAAGTCTACTAGGATTCATACAAGGTGCTGCAATACATCAGCAATTTTGCTTTTGTTGGTCTCTGCTCATTAGGCTGCATCTAATAATGATAATTGTGGCTATAAGTGCTCTTTTCATTCTGCATTCCTCTGTGCAAATTTCATTCATAATGAGACAAACAAATTCATTCCAATTATCTCCATCAGATTAACCACAGGAAGATGCCTACGGATATAAGTAGCCAGAATAAATTGACCTGCAAAATAGGACAGAAAAAAATGTTAATGAGTCCTGGCAATCAAATAGGTGAATGGCCGGCAGTTCCTAGAGATCAACAACATGAAAGTATTTATCTGCATTGGTTTAAAAAAAACTATTTTTTTACTCAGGATCTTATAATAAACAATTTAGAGTAGTGCAACTGGGACTAATCCTCAGTGCTGAAATTCAGGATTCTGCAATTAATGAAGCCTGAAAATGACCACCCATAGAGAAAGTGCAGGATTGAAGAGCTTCATAGCTAATATTCTTTGCTCCCTAAATTCAATCCCACAAAATTATCTAGTTGAACTTCAAAACACAACAAGAGGTACTTGAACAACAGAGGTACTCCTACTTTAGAGCAGGAGTTGTCAGCTTCTTTTGCTGACTAGGCCCATTATCATTTCTGGACAGATACTTGTTACTACAGAAATTAAATAGATTTAATTATAGTGATATTGTCAATGCCGAACTGAACCTGGCAGAAGCCATTTTCCTGACTCAATGTTGCCAAACTGCATGGGAGAGGGGAAGGAGGCTGGAATGCATTGCTAGACATAACATAATCTTTCTCATGAGAACCAAGATAATCTCCTGGGCAATGGAGGAAGGAGATGAATACACAAGAAGTCCACCAATTAACCTAATTGGCCAATGTGATTAATGACACTGGGGGAAAGAGTCATTACTGGTTTTAACTATACTGTAACCAGGGAGAAAGTCAGAGTTGGCTTTTCTTCAGTGTGCTGATATGATTTACCCAATAAAGAAGTTCTTTGAGGAAATGCTTGACCTTAGATTTCTGATTTGCTTGGGTTCATTAGTCAGAATCTTTATAGATATCATATCAGGAAGGAAATGATGAAATGGATTGAAAACTCTTCCTTCCACAAGGGGAAAGAATGTTCTCAGGCCAAGGGCTGTGATAGATCAGAAATCTGTAACAAGAATCTCAGGAAACATATCCCACTCCCCATTGCCTCCATTATCAAAACCTGTTTGATAAAAGCTAAAAGGCTGCTCCGTTGTCCAGATTTCATTTCATTCTGAGCATGTCATGTCTTTGTCTTGGTAAGAATAAGAAACTGAGCCTAATGCCAGTAACTTGGGTAATTTCTTAATTCTAAGCCAGGACCCAGGGAACAAATATAATTCTTATATAATTCTGCCAAGGGAAGACTAAAATGGTTGCCCACACTAATGACACAAGCCAGCTTTAGGAAAAGAGAAATTTTAAGAAATTAACACATTTTCCCCAACACACTCTTGCTTCTACAGCAGCTGAAATCCTATAAAACAGGTAAGTAATCTGCACCACAGACTCAATCCAAGACCAATTTTGCATTGCTCTGGACTACATTTCAAAACTCTAGGGGGTTCAGACATCTAGAAAGAACCAACCTTTTTCCTGGCAGCCTGCAGTCTGAAGACAGAGAAGAAAGTATGTTGAAAGAAAAAGGAACACTATTCTTGTTTCAACTTTTTTTGGTTCTATACTCATCCACCCCCAATATATTTCAGCCCCTTCACCATGTAGCAACCAATAATGTAGAGTACTTTGGGAGCTATGTCCATTGAGAGAAAAAGAATCGTATACCTTAGGGCTATGATATGCCAATTCTTTCCCCATGTCAGTTTCTTTTCTTAATCTTGTATTTTAATTCAACCATTCATGTCTTCCTTTCTCCACCTACACAACACAACATTCTCAGTAGGAAATAAGGGGCATAAACCTGATTCCACTTATAGTAATACAGCAGCTTTTTATTGAGACCTAGTAATAACACAACAGCAAATCGTGCAACAATAGCCTTCATTTGTTGGAGGTCACAAGAAAATAACATCTGAAATATTTCTCCAGTTAAAATGTTGCTGCAAGAACAAATAACCTTACAGTTTCCCACAAAGAAAGCTCTCTTCAAATAAGCATACTTTGAATGTTTTTGTGGGATTTTTACTATTATTTTTTTTATGAACAAAAAAGATTTTAACAGAGAAATGTTAGTAGCCCATGACATTGGACTAATGCCACCAATGGGGACTAACAATTATGTGGGAACTGAAACGATTTCCTGGGAATATTTGAAGAGAGAAAAACCATCAGAACCAGGATGTTTCTTTTTTTTTTCCCCTGGAAAAAAGGAAATTACCACATTAAAAAGAAAGAGAATAGGGCATTTCATGCAGGGCTTCAATCCATGTCAATTTGTACTGTTTTGGGACACAGCCTCTTTCATTTCTTTCTTTTCCTCCCCCCCCCCTCACCCACCATGTTGATTCATTTTGTTGAACTAAGATTGAATTGTTTCTTTTGCTTCAGTACCTAGGAGCAGATTTCTTTTCCTGGACAATACTATGCAATATTTAGTACAGTATATTTTTAGTTTTCAACACAACCATGAGAGCATTACTGCTTTTCACATTACGAAGAGTTTTCAGCAGTAGCCATTGGCGAGCAGCTATTGTAGTGGAAATGCTGAAAATTGACATAGAGTGAAGGAAGCAGGCAACCATAAATAGAAGTCAACAAGAATTCTTGTTATGGCAGCCTTGAGTTGCGCTCTCTCTCTCTCTTCTGATTGCCTGGTTCATTTCACATGAGCTCAAAATGGCTGAAACAGACAAGAGAAAAAGTGCAGAGTGAATGACAGAATAGCCATAAAACCATGATTCTTGTTAAGATACAGTCAGGAAAGGTTATCAGCTTCTTATGAATAGAAACTGGTTTTCATTTAAATTATGCAATTCCCTTATAAGCATGATTATAATGACAATCTGGGGGACCAAAATTCATCCAGTACCATTTTTGAGGCACTCTGAAGTATATCAAGTGTCTGTCTCCAAAAGTACTTTCTATGTAGTCTCTTCTGTAATGTCTTATAGTATCAGCTGACTCATATCAGTTCTGGGTAAGTTAGAAACCAGAGCACTTATAAGAGCAATTTAATAATATGGCACCTTGACTTCTTTTTTCTATAACTATTTTTTACAATACATTTTATTCCCACATTCATTTTCCATTTTTAGTAAAATATGTAATTGATGGAAGAACAATCTATAACATCAGTTTAATTACTTTATGGTAGTTTAAGGTCTTGGGATGAATCATGATATGAAAACTACTTTGGGATATAATGACCACAGTTCAAAGTTCAGATGGAGCCAATGAATGAACTGCATATCTTTCCTGCAGGAGTAGAAAAATACTTGGATATAGCTGGCATTTTTATTGGAGAAACAACAGAATGAACAAAGAAGAATCTGTCCCTCTTCCCCTCCCTATAATAGGAGTAGGATGACATAAGAAGGTATCTCAGCTTTTATCACCATACTGAAGTTCCTCTATCGGATGTGAATGTATAATCTTTACATATGGACTACTGTATCCCATATTCTAGGAAGATCCTCAATGAAATATTTATAAAAAGCACTGAACATAGTAATGTGCACAGGAATGTGAATGCAGTGCATAGCAATGTCAGAACCCTTCATATATTATTTGTTCTTGATTTCTTAAGAATTATAATTATGTTGGAAAATTTGTATTTTATAAAATTTCTAACACATTGACTAATTGTACAATTCAATCATGGGTTACCCACTTCAGTTATTTGGGATATGCTAAGAACTGAAGTAAAAACCAACTACCCATGGTGGATCATTTCAACATAATTTGTTCAGATGGGGTGGCAAGTTTATAAATGAGCATGGGGTGCAAACAGCCATTACCCAATATACATTTAATATATTAAATATTAATATTTCTACTATTAAATATTACATTTCTACTAATCAACTACAAATATAAGCTGATTTGTACATTAATTTTGATATAGGTACTTTCTCTGTGTAAATATTTGAACAAAATAGATGCTAATCTATTAATTAATTCATGCGAGCCAACTTCATTTACCACTGCCTGTCTAGGTGGAATCTTGTTTGTTACTTTGCTAATCTGAAAATTACATTTTTAAAACATCTTTAACTGACCTAATTTGGCTTGCTTATGTCAGCTGTGTGAAACTGGCAGCTCACAGGTCAGATGCATCACATGCAGGCCATACCCACCCCAGCTCCACGAAGGGGAAAACCATCCCAGAATGTCATGTGATGGCAACGTGATACTGCAAGTTTGACACGGTGGTAAGGCTATTGAGTATCACCCGTATTCAAGACATGTAATTTGTGAGAGGCTGGAGGCAGTGTTTTACCAGATGACTAGTCTCCCTAGAGAGATTAAATGTCTTTCCACGAAGCAACTCCAAAGAACTTGATCTTTAGGGCTTTCAAAAGTAGCCTTGCTCACACTTACGTGGGTACTGGTAGTTATTTGGAATGCTAATTGCTCATTGAATTTTAAATGCTATTAGTGTCTTGTTTTGCTTAAGACTTTACCTACAGTATATCATTCTTTTTTTTAAATAATTTTTATTGAATATTTTACGTTTAAAAACAATACAGTTTTTATCGCATGATCAAGGTAGTGCATTTAACATATTTTCCATTGTGTGAGTACAATAGATTAATATTCTCTTTGTAATTATGGCTAATCTTATTACTAAACATATATACATATATACATGTGTTGTATACATTATTTACATTATTTACATTTTATATACAATCTGTCTTTCATTCAAATTTCTTTCTCATACTTTTATTTAATAAGCAATTTCCACTAGGTCTGGAAAGACATCCTTCCATATCTCTTGAAGACCTGTTGTCAGTCAGAAGATGTGATTAGACAACTAGCATCCTTATTTGGTATAAACCTCTAGGGCAGTGATGGCAAACCTTTTGTGCTCAATGTGTCAAAAATTCAGAAAATATCAACCTTGATACTGATGACATGTCTTCCCCACCCCACCCCCTGGTCAAAAAAGAAATGAAGAGCAATAAATTGTCTTCATAAATATTTACGTAATTGTAAATATTTTTCAAAATGCCTATCTGAGGCAATTCTAGATTGCACAAAGCCTGGCTACTTTGGAGAATGCTCTTGCATTCTATAACCCTCCAAAAAGAGCAGAAAATCACACCACATTCTTACAGTACATGTAGAGACCTCAAAGGCTCCATGAGAGCAGGGCTTCTCGTGTGACGTCCAGAGGCCTGGTGTATCAGTAAAAATGTCATGGCATGTCACCTGTGATACTGTACATCTGCCATAGGTTTTACATCACCATTCTAGGGTGATTAAATAGTGCCCCAGAGCTGAGAAGAGAGTAGAACTTATTTGCAAGGGAATCCTTTTTGGATTTTATAGAAGAGTTATTGTATATGTTTCTCTATTAGACAGAGTAAATGTCTAAAGCTGAATATTTAATATTCATGGAACTGCTGTTCATGGAGTAGAAAACATTCAGTGGTTGAGAGACCACATAGTAATGCAATTGGCTCCATGCCCAGACAATATACCCAGTTGAGATAATTGATTAAAAGTATGATCTTCTCTGGTTGTGAATTCTGTTAATACATAGTGTAAGAAATCCATGGCTGATATATGACTAATTCTTATGTTAACAATTTCAGGTACTGGATTTTGGAATTTCCTGCCGAGTTTAATCTGGATCTTGGTTTGGTTCATCTCACTGAGGAGTTTCAAGAATTAGCTTGCCATCTAGGTTATGAAGAACATATACACCTTATTGACATTTCTAGCATGTAAGGATTATCACTTGTGAGGTACCATTATTAAACTAGGATTCTCAACAGCATTCTAAAGAAGCAAAAATGAATTGGTGTTACATATTTGAAATGCCCTGTTTTATTATATGCTATATAAAAGGTTTTAATAATCTTCACATCAAATGCTAACTACCAAACTAATAATGTCAGTCATGTCAAACTATTAGTAATGATGAAGAATTATATAATAGCTGCCTTTTTAGATAACTGGAAAGAGAGTAGACATTGTCTTATTGTTGTCAATCTATATAACATAAAATATTTTGTTTGGGAAATATATATTCAAAACAAACGAACTATTTTATGTTATATAGGTATAACAAGATGGAAATGCTACTTTAAAGAATGAATTGGCATTGTGGCTAAAAGTAGGTTTTATTCCCAATTGATGCAATTGCAGTGATGCAATTAGATTTTAGGAATTGTCACTATATTCCTCAGAAGTATAGTGCTTTCCTAATAGTCCAGGGGTGTCATTGAAGGCTGCATCAGGGTTGTGTTTGATCTTGGGGGGCCGGGGTGGGTGTGGTGAGCTCAACATCACTTGTGTCAGGGGTGCCTGTGGTGGCCCGAGCATTCTGCCAGCGAAAACAGGCTCCCGGGCTCTGTTTTCGGCTGCAATGGCCTCCTGCAACCCTCTGCCAGCAAAAACAGAGCTTGGGAGGACCGCACGCAGATCCATTTTTGTTGGCAGAGACACTGCGGGCCGGGCCTTTGCTGTTTCCAGGCCTGAAAAATTGATATCAAATTACAAAATTGATAGTATTTTGAGGCAGCACACACTAGATCAATATCATTGTCTCACATTCCAGACTCATTTCAGTCTTGAAAAATGTTTCTGGAAAAAACTTGAAAAATATCTAAAGAAATCATCTATCCTGATAAGAGTAAGTGAGCCTTCTCTAAGACAATACTCTTTTAACGCTAAGGATATTAACTTCCATCATTCCAAACCAGCGTACCCAAAGTTAGTTTCCTATGATTATGGGTTGTGGAATTGTTTTGAGATATCTTTGTAAGAAAGAAAGAAAAACCAATCAAGGGTAATAACAGTGAACAGAGGGACTGTCCCATTCCAGAAGTAATAGCAATCTAAATAATTGCTTCTGGAAACAGAAAAAGGACTGTTACATTAATTCAGGGGTCAGCAGCCTTAAACACTCAAAGAGCCACAAAGGTCCTAACCAGAAGCCCACCCTTCAATTCTGGAGCCGACTAGAAGTCCAGTTCCCCCACCATATAGTCTCGTAGCGAGGCATCCTTTCTCCTCTACCTGTGTTAACCAAAAGCCCTATCAATTGTGCAGCCGACCAGCGACAGGGAGCCGCAGCAGAGGGATGAAAAAGCCACATGCGGCTCCAGAGCCACAGGTTGCTGACCCCTGCATTAATAGTTTTATTTTTGTATTTCCTAGAAGCATTTGGCTGGGTGGCCATTGCTGGATCAGATGTACTTTTGCTTTGATCCACAGACTCCTGCTTATATCCTTATACAGGTAGTCCTCAACTTACTACCACAATTCAGCCCAAAATTTCTGTGGCTAAGTGAAACACTTGTTGTGAATTTTGCCCCATTTTATGACCTTTTTTTCCACAGTTGTTAAGTGAATCACTGCAGTTGTTAAGTTAGTAATACAGTTGTTAAGTGACTCTGGCTTCCCCATTGACTTTCCTTGTCAGAAGGTTGCAGAATCTGATCACATGACCCCAAGTCACTGCAAATGTCATAAATATGAATCAGTTGCCAAGCAGCTGAATTTTGATCATGTGGCCATGGGGATCTTGCAATGGTTGTATGTGTGAAAAATGGTCATAAGTCACTTTTTCAGTGCCATTGTAACTTTGAACAATCACTAAATGAACTGTTGTAAGTTGAGGACTAGCTGTACTTGTCTCAGCACACTGACTTAGAGCAACTCTCTCATTCTCCATATAGTATATGAAGATTTTAAAGTCTTCTATATGATTTTACATCAAAATAGAACATGGAAGTCATCTTCTTTATATGCCTTGACAATGGCCATTGTTTTCTTCTGGGGCATCAGATCAAACCAGGCACTACATTCTTTCTTTCTTTTTTTTAACAGACCCTCTTATGATTGGATGAGAAGAATCACACAAAGGAAAAAAACATCCAAGAAAGGAAAAGCTTGCCTATTGTTTGATCACCTGGAACCCATTGAATTAGCAGAGCATCTCACTTTTTTGGAGTATAAATCTTTCCGAAGGATCTCTGTAAGAATTTTATAATTTCTTATACTACTTTGAATTCATGGCAAAAAGTGCCCATAACTATGAATCTGAACTTATGACGAAGGTTCCATTAAATGTTATATCAAGTCCCAATGAAGTTCCTATCTATTTAAGATAGAGGCAGTTTTTATGGATTTGCCTTCCTAGGATAGAATATTTCTTAATACTGTAGCCCTTCTCATTTGCTCTGTGAATGGTTATTTACTACCTAAATGGTAAATGGTTTGGGGTGATGTGTTTAGCAGCTTCTGTGTGCAAACCAACAAGCATGGGGCGGACAGATGACAGATTCTAGCAGAATTTGAATTAAATTACCAATATAATCTGTAAAAGCTTACATTTTGCAAAACTGTCAATCTGATTCCACTTGCTCTTTGTCTCTACGTTTGTAAGTAAAGCCAATATTATAAAGATACTCCAAAAATCCAAAACATTATCATCCAAAGAAAGTATGCTCATTAGCAATACATCCTTCATTAATTTATTATCAGCAGCTGAAACAGAGAATGTTTAGCACTGGATGTTTATTTCATACATCTAGGTATGAGTCAATATATTTGGAATCACCAGATTACATTTGTAGTCACCAGATTACATGCAAAATATATGCAAATAAATTTAGCTTGTTAATTATCCCACTATATAGAACTGCTTCTGAAATCAAGTTCTGAAGATTGTTGGAAAAGATATGAGGGAAGGAGAGTCGAGATTTAATCATCATGATGATGATGTTGATTACATTAACAATAATAAATAAACTGCAGTGCTGCACATGCTCAAAATATTTTCCTTTGGGTGAGGGCATCTAAGGAGTAGAGCTTTTGTAGCAAACGTGGAAATTCTTGGATTTGCTTTCGAAGCAAATCTGGAGGGCACCATCTTGGGGATGCATTAATATGATTTGAGATAAGCACATGAGAGTGAAGCTCCTCCCTTTGACTAGTTTACAGATTATCAGAGCTATGTGATCCATGGTTGCCTGGAGAACAATCCGACTCTGGAAAGATCAATTGCTTTATTTAATGGCATCTCAAAGTGGGTCCAATTGATGGTTCTGAGCAAACCAACTCCTCAACAAAGAGCAGAAGTTATCACAAAATTCATCAATGTTGCACAGGTAATTTTATGCTGTTGGAGCCATGGAATAAAATTGAATGAAATGCAGGTTTAAAAAGAATCTGTGAATTTAATGTTTTAAACTGGTTCATATTTAACTTATATTCTTAGGGGAGAAATCCCTAACGCTTGGAGGCTGCTGGGCATATATATGGGATTTCAAAAACATGTTGTAGGCACTGTCAAAAAATGGCTGCTAGGCAGGATTTACCCTATTGCAAAATGTCAGACTTATAAGGTTCATAATCAGGTTCATTTTGTAAGCAGCCCAGGGTTGCTTCAATAGTGAGATGGGTGGCATATAAATTTTATAAATAAATAAAGCATCAATTTTCAGAAAGCTATTGGACACACCTCTAGGCTTGTATCCAATAGGATATTCCCTTTATCTCTGCTTATTTTTATTCTTTTGAGGGAGATTGGCAAATTTCCAAGCAAAGCACTGGGCAACCACTGCCCATCATTTTCTAGAAGATGAAGTCAGATACTTTGCTTTGCGGCATGCCAGCTTCTCTAAAAATAATACTAAAAGTAAGAGCAGAAGAATATTGCTGGATGCCATTGGGAAAAATTGATAAAAGGCAGAGCATAGCAAACATTTACCTTCTAGTCTTGATGATCCTCTTGATGATCCTAACTATTTTTTTACCTGCTGGGGGAAAAAAAGACTATATAAAAGGAGAAGGTGAACCATTTTTCAGAAATGTGCTGCATGGTACTTTTATGTACACTCATATCGTACAAGCTACTTCCCTCGCTGCAGATCAACCATATCATGTTCCAAAATGAGATAGAATCTGAGGATCCACCTGAAATCTTTTTGATGATGAGAGTTTACTCCAGATCATCATCTTGCAATACCCTTTTGACTGATTTATGGATGGCCCTGCTAATAGAGGTTTCATGTAGCAGCTCCTCAAATGTCACAAGCCGAATGTCACAAGAGCATGGGGTATAAATCATTGTGCCTATCAATCTAGTTCCAATCCAAATTAAAAGTGTAAAGACATAAAAAAAACAAACTTTTTAATAAATAGTGCACACCAGTCTCTGCAACAAAGAGAACAAAGGAACAAAACTGTTACTTCTACACTTGTGTTCAATATCAGGACCCAAGTACCAATAGGTGAAGTTGATGTTGATTTCTTCATTACTTCTTTTTTTCATTACTGTAGTTTTTAAGCAAATTCTCTATGAATATATATAATGGGAATATATGTAAATGACATTGATTCAGTGTGAAAAAATTGATCAGTAGATCTATATCTAACTTTATTTCTCCCTAGAAATATGTTATAGTCATGGACTTAACTCTTGAAATAAATAAATTCCAAACAATATTTAAGCTTGTAATGGAATTTTTCCTTCCAATTAATGATTAACATTAATTTATTAAAAAATAATTTTAATTTAATTTTAATTTATGGATTTATTGACCGCTCTATCGGTACTCGAATTTCAAATATAAACTGCTGAATTACATTTTAACACATAACACGAGCACACAATAGATTCAAAGTAAACCGACCCAAACTTGAGTGCAGGAAATATGACTTCAGCAAAGAGTTGTAAATACCTGAAATGTACTATCTGACTCTGTAGTCTCTTCCCCAAACCCCAAAAACTTTAACCTTAGATTGTCTACTGTTGACCTCAACCCATTTCTAAGAGGTCTATAAGGGGCGTGCATAAGTGCACCAATGTGCCTACCATCTCTGTCCTAATGTCCTTTTTATTCATATTCACTTATACTTATGTTTATATGTTATGTTCATACTTATACCTGTTTTTCTCATATATGCTTGACAAATAAACAAACAAACAAACAAACAAATAAATAAATAAATAATAACATCTGCAAACCTCTGGAGCAGAGGAGCTCAGAACTGAAGATATGTTACCGAACTGAATCCGCATGATGAAGGTTACTCTAGGGAAGACTGTGGGTGAATATAAACCCACAGTGACGGAAATGCACAGTGTATTTCCACACTCTACAAAGGTTGAAACTTATGGTCCTTCCAACTCTAGCACTCTTTAATTCTACTTCGTCCCCGAGTAACTTGTTCAGGTGATAAATTTGGATGGCATATTTGTGAGCTGCAGTGAAAAGCAATCCAGGTCCTTCAGTTTCATTTCGGTTTCCTGCAGGGGATTGAAACAAATAAACTTTATTTCAATTTCTTTCTTCTTTTCTAGGGCTCTTTGGGATCTCCTGGACAGAAAGGGGAAGTGAGTATCCTATGCTTTTCCAGAGGAAAAAAAATAAAACCCATCACTTCTGGTGTTTTTCATTCTATGGATTTGTACTCATTTGTCTGGTGGTTTTTATTTTAAAAAAATCAGAGAGGTTGCTGTCAGGAAGCTATGCAGAAGGAAGTGAATGTCACCTATAAAAGGCTTCCTGACCGCTTGCCCACCATTCCAGAGGTGGTATTCGACCAGTTTGCACCAGTTCGGCCGAACCGGTAGCAGCAAAAACTGCCACTCGGGCGAACCGGTAGAAA
>JAOYMU010000010.1:1265418-1279424 GCA_025802295.1 Psammodynastes pulverulentus
ATAGGTATATATTCTGGAAATGGAAAAATTATTTTAATTAACTAAAATGTATAATCAAGCTAAATTAGAGATAAATACGTTTACTACTCTGTGCTGGTTCTGGGAAGTAGGGTGGGGGTATGGGGGTGGTTGAGGAAGGATGAGAGGGGTGGTGAAAATTTGCTTGAAAATTGTACTATAAAACTTTATCAATAAAAAAAAAAGAATGAACTTTTGAGTGTTTTCTAAACTATTTCTAGGAAATGTACTTAATGGAAGCCAAACCTTGAGTTTGTAGCACTTTACCAAATTTGATACAAGAAAAACTATCAGTCTGTGAATTCAAAAAAGAAAGTAGGCCAATCTATGCATCTGCTATGTTTTTCATACAATCTGTTAATAAGGATATAAAAATGAGAATAGTGTGCCTAATCTTATTTAGATATCATCTGAGTATTTTATCAGCATTCTTTAAGCAATATTTCCCTCAAATATTTATCAGAAAAAGAAATTTCAATTCTCAATTCATGTATATTTTAATATACACCGTGTCTCATAATTTGTATTCATTTTTTAAAAGTAAAGCTTTCATAATGAAGACGTATATTACAAATGTATCTTCGCTATACATTTGGGATAACAACTGATCTCTATGATTATTAAAAGCTTGAAAACCCTTTTCCACAAACTTTGCAACTTCACAGTTCTCAACATTCTTCTACGTTAATAGGATATTAGAGTGAGTTAGAACTTAAACTGAAGGGAAGGGAAATGAAAAACTAGAAATACACACATCATTTTGATTTAAATGTCCCTCGTGTGACGAAAACCTGAAATTAACACTATAATTTGTTACCATTGATGCAAAATATAAGGAAGAATTAACCGTTTATTGATTCACATGTTCAGAAGAAAGGTTTCTTTTGAATAAAAAGCTCGTGACTGAAGTACATAGCTAAATCTATATGAAAGAAGACACTGTAAATCATACACCGACACTAACCTTATATCTGTAGTACTTGGTTATAAATAGCAACCCTCTTCTCCACAGTTCTGCATTTTATTGGATTACTACCAGATTTGTTTCATTACTAATCTTAACAATACAGGTTTGTCATTATTAATATAGCTCTACTGTTTATTCCTGTCTTTGCCAACATCAGAAACAAAGTGTGTTTGACCTTTCCTTAGAAGATACTGAAATGAATCTGCAAAGAGCCTCTGTTCCTTGGAGAACTGGAAAGGCTAAAAGGACAGAACAGTTTATGTTCAACAAATTTTGAAGATGCAACAGATAGATTCCATTTTCAGGTTGATAGTTCCTCTGTAGTCATAGATAAAGAATACATCAGTAAAGAACAATGTTATTCCAAAAAGGGAAAAACAATCTTTGGGAAAAGAACAATTGGAGGTATCATCTTTGAATCAAAATATTTTACTGGGGATGGCAGACTCTTGATACTGTATATGACAAAAGATATAGGAAATTGCATTTGCTGCAAGCATGCAAACAAGCAAACAAACAAACAAACAAACAAACAAACTGTAAGTTGACTTATTTGCTTAACATGATTGCAGTTTATCGCAGGGCTTTTTTTGAGCCGGAGCTCAGCGGAACGGCGTTCCGGAACCTTTTCGGAGCTGTCGTCACTTGCTCCGTCTCAACCAATTGCGCGCTATCACTTCCGGGGTTTTTTAGCGCGCGACGGGGGGAGCGTTCCGGCACCTTTCGGCGCCGAAGAAAAGCCCTGGTTTATCTTACACCTTTTTAATAGTCAGATAGATAGCACTGGGGTATACCTTACAGTTAGGCTGCATATTACCAACATTAATGTGGAAAAACAGGTGAATTAGGTTATTATGATATAAACTAAGTATGAAAGGATAGAGATGCATCAGACATATTAGAAAAAAATGGGGCGGAACCACTTCATGAATGAATTCTGGGGAAAGGAATATGACAGAACAATTTTTTCTTAGGTTTGTCAATATGTGGGTGGGTGGACATAGGTAATAAAATACAATAAAACATAAAAAAATAGCCAAAGATCAGAATAGCCCAAAGAAACATGAAAAAACTTTTGAGAAGAGTTACCATGGACATGTTTTATGCTTTATACAAACTTAAGTCTTCAAACCAAGATGCAGGTATTCAAGTAATTGGCCAGTGGATTCCAACCGGACCAACTAAACAAAACTGAGACAAAAATATTCTTTGTTTTAGAACAATGTGTTATCAGGCTGAACAATGTATTCAGAACACATTGTTCTGAAACAAAGAATATTTTTGCCTCAGTTCTGTTCAGTTGGTCCAATAGGACCTGGATCACATTGTGGTCCAATGTGCCTTGATCACATTGAGTAAATGGGTAAACTAGTGTGACAGCTAGAGTACTGTTGCCAATGTTGTTTGTTTGTTTTTATGATCCAGAATGTTATTTTAGGGTAGGATGATAGAATTTATAGAGCTAACTACTGTCAACGAAAGTATTCATATGAAATTTTAGACAGATATACATGAGTATAGCGTCCCCTCCTCTCATAATTCCATATTAATTGTCTCAATATGATGGACCTTGGAGAAATGAATCAGGAATGGAGCTTGTGGAGAATTAGCACATAGTGGGTTAAGATGGTTTAGTTCCACTTTGGGTAAATGAACATCTATTTTGAATTATCACACTTCATTTTGTGGTCTGATGTGATCATTTTGTGACCTTGATGAAATCCAGCATACATACCATGCCAATTAATTAATTAAATTAATTAATTATATATTTTTTTTGCTGGCCATGTCACTATTGAGGTGAATCTGGGCAGCTGACAATATTATACCTTTGACTCCTGAAAATTTCACATAGTTTGGATATATATATCCATAAAGTTATATTTCCACAAAGAACTTAAATATTTTCTTTTAGCATATATATTTACCTTTCTAGTCATATCAATTTATATACTATTATGCTACTTTTTTCCATAATCTTTAATGGGGCAAAATAGGGCAACAATTTTTGAACCAAGATATCTCACATTGACTTACTTACAGAATGTGTACAAAATCTGAGACCCATGATTCCAAAGGGAATAAAATCTGAGAAAGTTGTGGCTGCTTCAGGCAGGAGGGAGATTTCTGATGCTTCCTGCCAGCTTCCCACAAGGAAGCTCAATACAGAGGCCAGCAGGAAGTTAGATTGCTCCCTCTCTCTCTGTTGTTTTGCCACCTGTGGTCATTCATTCCATTTTTTCTCTTTGGTAAAGAAATATCTCTAAAACAATGACTAAATGGGGTTTGAGTTCTCAAGATATACATAATATGGATCTGATATGACATGAGAAAGTGATTATCCAGAATCAACCATCATAATCAAGGAGTTCACTTTAACTACTTCATTGGCTCAATTACATAGAATGTTAATTCTGAAGCTTGCACACCTGATAGAAGAATGTATATTTCTCTAATTTTTAGCATGTATCATTTATTATATTTATATCCCGCTTCTCACCCAGGAGCTAAAGGTAGCGCACAAATTTCTTCCTCCTAATTTTGTCTACAACAACAAACTTTTAAACTTTGTAAGGGCTGGGAATGATGGGTCCAAAATCACTCAGTTAATTTCTGGGGCTGAGGCAGACTAACCCCTGGGTCTCCTTATTCTTAGTACATTCTTAGTCAACCTCCTTACCACCACACTGGCATTCGTAACACACAATAGACACAACACATAAAGGAGAAGTAGAAATAGAAGTAGAGGAAAACAGATCAATATGTTTCTAATGCCATTATCTGCAGGAAGTAGTTAAAACAAAGTCATTTTTTAAAAAAAATGTTATCAGGATTGGATAAAGGAAATTATAAATCTGTTACTGAAATCTCTCTACAGGATACACTGATCAAAAGCATTATTCAATTTTTAAAAGTATCAGACATATACTTTTTCTTTTAAAAAATGAATCAAAGTAGCTTCTGAAAAAGTTCTGAATTTGTAATCTTTTAAAGGCTTTGAGGAATATCAATAAACAAACTATGACTATCACTAAGTGTTGTAACTTATGATTCTTGATGAATGTATTTTTTATGTACACTGAGAGCTTATGCACCGAAGACAAATTGGGTGTGTGTACAATCACACGGCCAATAAAGAATTCTACTGTAAATGGGTAAAACAATATTCTGGCAACCACTGTTTATTTGGATTTGCAAAGTGTTTTTGACAAATTCCTTCACAAAAGACTCCTAAAGTCATAGACAATTACATTAGGATATTTTTTTTTAGCTCAGAAAGAAAATTGAATGAGGATCTAATTGTTAAAAATAATTAACCTCTAGCATTTAAAAATGTTTAACATGATACCAATCTTAAACAGAACAGCTGAAAAACCCTTTCTCGTTCAAGCTGCATTATAAACCATGGCTCATCCTATGAAGTTAGATGACAGGAGATTATGGAGAATCTTTAAAAAAAATGTATTTACACAATGCAGAATTAAAATTATTTTATTATCAAGAATAGTAACTTTAATAAAAAGGAAATAGAAATAAATTCATAGCAAACAAAGCTATAAGCACTGCATATCATCAAGAAGGTTATATCTCCCCTATCAAAGTCAATGTGCCTTTTAGTCTCAGTTGGATGAAGGAATCCAGTTGAAAATACAATAATGCTTACAGCACAAATGCATCGTTGTTGCAATGACATGATGATGCAAATGACATCATTTGTCCCATTCTTAGATGTGCATAAAAACAATGATGCTTTTGTAGTCAAGCCTGGCTAATGGAATTCTTTAAGTGCTTTTTAACCATGTGTAAATAGAATGCTTCACTAAATAAACTTTTGGCCTCTTTTTTTTTTAAGAAATGGGTATCAAACTACTACTCTGATGATGTAATCGTTTTATATATTTAAAATATGCTGAAGTTCAAACTGGCAGAAGTTGTTTTGACTAACATTTTCAAAATAAGGCATGTGTCTAGTATAAGCAGATAAATTTAGCTCAAGATAATTTATTAAAATCTCAAGGTAGTTTCTGAAAAATGATAAAAGTCAATATACGATATAATGCAGAAATCTGTTTGGATTCAGATAAACTAATATCTGACATTAAGACATATTTGGGAAGTGGTAATGTATAGCACTAAAAATAAAGGAAGGCAATTGGGGAAAACACACTGATCTCATCAATCCCCATTATCTCTCATTTTATTCATTCAATGCTATGCTGGATGTGTGTATCGTCTGTTGAAGAGAAGCAAAAGCAGTGAGCTCTCTCTGGCTGCTCTCAGATTTAGTCCGAATGAATGCAAACTGTCACGTGGGACATAGCCAAGCAATGACGTGAAATTCTGCTCCGTCAGAAGACAGCATCTGTCAAAAGCCCACATTTAAACTGCTGCCTTCCTGTGCAGCAGCTGAGGAACTACGGATTGGATTTTTCTGAACAAAACCTTCAGCTAAATCCCTTTTCTTCCTCACATCTTTCAACTCATCCTTTTTGGTTACTGCCTAGCAACAATGAAGAAAGCGGGCTAAATCTTATCAAATGCCGGAGAACAGCTCCTGATTCTAGCTAGTTCTTGCTGCTTTGCCTCACATCACCACTAGAAATATGGATACTGAAGAGAGAACACAGCACTGCATTGTCCAAGAAGGGAACCACCAACTGTAAAAGCTTCAATGCTTCTATTGTCAGCAGTAGCAGACAATGTCTGTGAGGATGGAAACTAGAAGTGCTGCTTCTGTCTCTTGAGAGATGACCACAGAAAAATCAAGACAAGAAGGCTGGTGATCAGGGAAGGAAGCGGAGCAGGAAGCATACAGATGGACACAGTGGATGCCTTGAAAAGCAGTCGCGGGCAGCAGGCTGTTGGGGGGAGGGAGATGAAAGCATGGCTGATAGCATCTTTTTGGCTGAAGGGATGGTGTGCCAAAACTACTTGCAGTGGGCTTAATCTTTTCATGCTGCAAATGGCTTGAACAAGGAAGGTATGTCAAATCATTGTATGATATTTCATTCAAGTGCATGCTTTCTTTACAGAATAGAGAGCATTGTCATTCACTCACTGGGAAGTCAGAGTTAATGCTTCCATGGATGATTAACTATGTTAATGTATATGTTTATATAATGTATGCAGGGCTTTTTGTATGCACAGCTGATAAAAATATGACTGGATTGAAATGTGCTTGCTAAGAAAACCATCACTTGTAGTCCAGTGCTAAAATGGGAAGATTAGAAAAATGAGAAAGAAAGGTGAGGAAAGACTATTAGCAAAAACAGAGTTATATAAAAAAATCTCCTTCATCCTCTCTGTTTTTTAAAAAATCAGCTAATGAAACTAGAAATAATTTTACTCTTACTAGTGTTTGGGTACCACTAGTAACACAGCTACGGTATTATGTCACATATTCTGAAAACCATCAAAGCACGCTTAAGGCAGTCCAGTAAGTTCAATAGCATCTTCAACCTATTTACTCCCCCAGTCCCTAACACCCAGTGCCATCTGATTATTATTAGCAGCCACACCTGATTTGACATACACAATCCTCCAAAAAGGCTCCTAAAAAGAAGGATTTGGGATTTGAGTATCAGGATCAACTGGGCAGGTAGTAATATCAATAACCATCAGAATTCTCAGAAGGAAGCATCAATATACTGTTTCCTTCAAGATGGGGATATATATCATATCATCCCAAGTTCATCCCAAGTGATGGTTTGAGCTGCATAGTAACAAAAAGCTGTTATTAAACAACTACATTGCCAGCATTCCTAGTCATTTAAACTTGATGGTTTTGTTTGAAATGCTTATTGGAAAAAACACAGGTTACTTATCTGCAATAAAAATTTAAGACCTCAATCCATTGCAATTTTAATACTGTTTTACTGCCTGAGTCCTTCTCTTCCTGAGCCAACAACTAATATTAAATCATTAATGATTGTTAAGCATAAATGTGTTTTCACTGCCTTAGGCAAAACTCATAATAAAAATTAAAAAAATAATAATGGAGAAATTTGGTTTTGAGAGAATAATAGGACAAAATCTAAGGTAAATTACAGAATAGAATAAACATCCTAAGAACATGTATTTTGAAATATCTATCATGCATAATATTTAAAACCCCTTAGTCAAAATAAGTTGCTTTATATTCAGTGGACTTTTATTTAAACTATTAGGATTTTAAAATGACTAATGAAAATTCTTCCACCTGGTAAGTCTTAATGCAGGTATGTCAAAACTAATATCAGGCCCTATTTAATACAGACATTAAAAAATTTACTCTGCCTGATATATCAAATTTCATTCTTCCTTCTTTCCCCCCTCAAATATTCTGATTACTGACTGGAGCGCTCAAGAGATAAAAATAAATTACGGGCAACTTAAATATGCAAGTCCATAACCAAAACAAAACAACATCAATTTAGTATTCAAACTGAGCTGAGCACCTGAAACTCGAGGAGGCATTCAACATAGCTTTTTAATGTAGGCCATAATCCAAAGTGGTCCATTTATGATCAGAGAGCAAGCACCAGCCTCCATGGTTCCATTCTTGTTTTTCTCAGTGCAATGTAGTTTCCTGACCCTCAAGAGTGGCTTTTAGGGATGCTTGAAACTGAGAAAGATCCAGAGTGCATGTGATGCCACACAGTGTCTTGGATCCTAAACTATGAACATTTTGCATTCTGAGGAGAAACCAACTTTAAAATTTATATACATTAAAATGTATATGCATACATTTTGACACCTTATACTAACTACATTGTAGGCATATTAAATCTTAAAATAAGTGCCCTCACTAGTTACAAACTTGTAACACGATGCATGCAAAAATATTAAGTAACCGATACAATTGCTAATTTTCTTACAAAACCAATGTAATTGTTTTCAGCTAAGATTATGTTAAATATTTTATTTATTCTTTCATTGGATATAACATATAATGTAAAATCAATTAACACTTAACTCACCTTATTATAATGTAATTGGGTGACATATGCTTTAAAGAACAAAAGATTGTCCTTTTCTGTGCACTGTTAAGCTACAGATGTAGATGTAATGAACAAATACAATTCAAATAAAATCTAGTTCTAAAAAGACACAGCTTAGCTTAGAGGAAGTCCTTACGGTGTCCTCCACATAGATGCACCAGTTAACTGTATCTCAAGCAGTTAATACATATTTGCATATACAAAAAAATCATCTAAAATATGATTTTAATTTTATTATTTTTAATTAAAAAGTGTAAATTATAAACCAGAGATTATTAAAATATATTAGAATTTATCCAGTGTTTATATTGTGTATGTTTAATCTTGAAACTTTTCAAGTTCAAACGGACAACTTTAATAGGATATTTATTGTTCTAGAGAAAACAGTTCTGAGAATTTTAATTTATAGCTCAAGGATGGTATAAGTTTTACAAAGATGTACAGCATCCTACAATTCAAAGCTAAGCCTACTACTTGCTCCTCCTAGTGGTAGTTAGTATGATGAACTGGAGCTTTTGTTCTGAATGTTAGAAAATATTTCTTTTGAGACACCAAAAGATTTGCTATGTGTTCCATTTTGTGCTGAATTTTCCTTAATATCTACTGGAAAAATTAAAAGACTGAATTCCAATTTATTTCAAACTGTTTTTGCTACTGTATATTTAAGTTCCTATTTGATGAAATAGCCTGTTTAAGGACAATTTAACATCATAATACCTCTCAATTGCATTCTTTTTAAAATGAGAAACTGACATTGAATATGCCATTTATGCAAAACAGCACTCCTTTAAATTAAAAAAAATCCCAATATATGCTTTAAGATGTAGCAAAGCCATTAAGTATAGTATAAATGTACATTTTTAAAAGTATTATTTCTTATTAAAATATTCAAATGACTTCTGCTCAGAGCCCCAGCATTTAAAATAATGCATGGAATCACAAATCAATTTATATTATGTTCAAAATGGCTCAGTTGAGAATAATGTCATGAGTTTTAATATGCAGTATCATGAAAATTCCATATTATCTTTATTCTAGAATACAAAAATGAAGTAAAAGTAAGAAATATTTTATAAAATGTTAGTTATGATCTATCAACAATATTTAAATATTGTTTATAATATCTTATTCAACACAGGTATGTACAGCTTTTCTATGAAGACTGATTTATTTCTAGGAAATGCTACTAGTGGGCATAGGGAGTGGGTCTGTATATGCAAGTACATAGTTGAAATTCCAAATGAATTACAACTTTTAGAAGCTAAAGGAATATTTAATGTGATTTTTGAGTATAATATAATCCTGTAAAGAAAATAATATCAAGCTCTAATATAATTTTTAAGCACATTGAAAAGGATCAAAACCAGTTATGAATCAAAATGTTCAGTATTTGTTAATTGTGAAGAATATTAAAGTGAGTTATCTGCATCCTGAAAATTAATTTTAAAAAGTGCATCTTCGCACTGACTTTCTGGATGCAGGAGGGGGCAATGGAAACAAGCAACATACTGTGACTAACAGAATTCTGCTATAATCAATCCTTTACGACTGTCCCTCTATCAATGTATGACACTTTCCCAAGAGACGCTGAGACTAGATACTGTGAATCATACTAGATAATGCATTCATATTAGCTTTAATTAGTTTTCATAATCCAGCCATTGGGTACCAAGTTCTTTATATTTGAGCTTTAACAGGAACCCTTCATTTGCAGTATGTTGAAACTTGATTTGACTCAAGCCATTAATCATCTTGCTTCAAGCAAACCTATTTTAAAACATACACCCCAATAAGTAAGTATATGGGACTGTAGCAACCCTGTTATTAGAAAGTACTTTTTTTTTAAGTAACAGTTGTACTCAAGAACTTCAGTGGCAGAAGAGACTCTTGAGGATAGAAAGTTTTAAAACCACGGGAACATAATCTTGTTTTGTGTAAGTGCCATATATTAATCTCTTATATTTTTTAAAACAGATTGCACAAATCAAAAACTCAGGAACAGCAAACTGGGCAAGTATTGGGTATGGATTTGAAGAATATGAGTTCAAAACCTGCAGGGCTTAGAATTAATCAAGAGATTTGGGGAGCTAATTTATCAACTGTAAAAAGGGAATAAATAACAAAGATGGTTTGAATGCCAAACCAATAAATAAGAAATAATTTGAAAATTTAACAGTAGTGCATAAGTTACTAACGTTTTCTCTTTCTGTAAAAAAAAACCCTCTTCTTTTTGATATGCTCCTTATAAAAAGAGCTTTGAAAGCAACTTTTCAAAACTTATTTACTTAAATCTCCTTTGATTTTTGCAGAGCTCGCCAGTCACTAGCCATCTCCCTATAAAAGACGCAAGATGAATTCCATGAAATAGCAGTGGATCCCAAACAAAGAAAGCACTTCCTTCAATCACTCATATCCATTATTGGATATTTACAACATGCTTCAGTGGAGAAGGCGGCATTGCTGCTTTGCCAAGATGACTTGGAATACCAAACGGTCTCTCTTTCGCACACACTTCATTGGTCTACTCTCTCTTGTGTTCCTTTTTGCTATATTTCTGTTTTTTAATCATCATGATTGGCTGCCTGGGAGAGTTGGATACAAAGAAAACCCTGTGGCATACACTACACGGGGATTTAGATCAACAAAAAGTGAAACAAATCACAGCTCCTTAAGGACCATTTGGAAAGATGCAGTTCCTCAAACCTTGAGGCCACAGATGATTATTAATTCCAATGATACAGGAATGTCACCTCAGGGAGTTACTGGTTTAGAGAACACACTCGGTGCCAATGGGAGTATATACAATGCAAAGGGAACTGGGCATCCGGCTTCGTATCATTTTAAATACATCATCAATGAGCCTGAAAAATGCCAGGAATCAAGTCCATTCCTAATACTTCTTATAGCTGCAGAACCAGGCCAGGTGGAACCTCGGCAAGCTATCAGGCAAACCTGGGGAAACGAAAGCCTGGTACCTGGGATTCAAATAGTCCGAATTTTTTTGCTAGGTTTAAGTATTAAATTAAATGGATACCATCAGCAAGCCATCCTAGAAGAAAGCAGGCAATACCATGATATTATCCAACAAGAATACTTGGATACCTATTACAACTTAACAATTAAAACACTAATGGGGATGAACTGGGTGGCTACCTACTGCCCAAATGTTCCATATGTTATGAAAACTGACAGCGACATGTTTGTAAATACAGAGTATTTAATACACAAGCTTTTGAAGCCAGAGCTGCCTCCCCGGCAAAAATACTTTACTGGCTATCTAATGAGAGGGTATGCGCCTAATCGGAACAAAGACAGTAAATGGTACATGCCACCTGATCTGTATCCAAGTGAACGCTACCCTGTATTCTGCTCTGGGACTGGCTATGTGTTTTCTGGAGATTTAGCAGAAAAAATTTTTAAGGTTTCACTGAGTATCAGACGGTTACATTTAGAAGATGTATATGTAGGCATCTGTCTTGCCAAACTGAGAATTGACCCAACGTCCCCACCCAATGAGTTTCTCTTCAATCACTGGCGGGTTTCTTATTCCAGCTGTAAATATAGTCATCTAATTACCTCCCATCAGTTCCGGCCTAGCGAACTGATCAAATACTGGAACCACATGCAACAGAATAAGCACAATGCCTGTGCCAACATAGCAAAAGAAAAAGCGGGAAAATATCGTCATCGTAAACTGCACTAGAAAGGACTTTTCTAAAAATACTGCAAAATGTAAAAGAAAAATCCAGTTGAAAGCATGTACAGTGTGGGGGGGGGAAGTGATGTGTTCAAGAGGGAGATATTTACAATGAAGCACTTAATGTGTGAAAATTATTTTTTTAATTTAAAAAATTATCTAATTCTTTAAAATATTACAAAGGAATATTAACCAAAAGGTTTTCAATGGCAGGAAAAAGAGAAAAGGCAGAATCAAGATATTTGTGTTAATGTGCAATAATAAGCATGCACAGCTTGGTGGTACAATTGCTATTTTATGTGCCAATAAAATTCACTACGCAAATATTCTATATTAATTTAATTTTTAAAAGATTTTTTTAAAAAACGAATGAAAAACATAGCTGAAAAAATACAAATCGAATTCCTTCTACTGACTGAAATTTCAGCTGAGTATACATAATTTTCAAATGTTATTTTATGTGGCACCAATGCTATCAGAGGTTTTAAATAATTCCCTTACTCCAATAGAGATAATATCTTGGAATAAGAACAATGACAACTATGTAAAATATAAAATCTCATACAGATCACAGCTTGCCTCATTAAAATATTCTTAATGAACTATTTTCTTGTAAAACAAGTTCTTTCAATAGTGAAACACTTCAATTGCCATGTAAGATACACCATTATTTCTTGACAACTTTTATTTAATATTTTAGTGATCTATCAAAATAGAAAGGAACTACTTTCGAGACTACAGTGAGAATATACTAAATTCAAAAGCTGTATTTATACATTTCATTTGGAAAATATGTAACAATCTACATGTTAAAAAATATTTAGGTATGTCTCATGTTTCCTGTGATGCCATCTATTTTTTCAGTTTACCTAACAGCACCTCCCCAAGAAGAATTACTCTAGTAACTAAAGTATACAAAAGATATGATCCTATATCCCACGATTAACAATGTTTTTCAGAATGATACTCAAACTTGAACAGAAAATGGTTTGTAAAACTATCAATTAAATCCTGACATTTGGTGAATAAACAGGTTTTAAAATTTATCAATGACACATGCAAGTTCTATTACGGTTCTTTAACAGAACCTTTCTGCAGCTTCAAATTGGCAAAATTCATTAATATAAATACTAAATTGTTTATAACTACACTTCAATCTTAGAAGATATTATGATTTCAAACTTCAAAGATCTGACTCAAACGAAATAAGAGCCATCATCAGGAAATTCAACTCAGTCCTTCTGAATACTCATGGAAAGCAGATAGTATATTTTCAAAAGAGGTGAACATTCTCCAAAGGTTTCTTTTCATACAATAATCTAGACTAGTACCAATATGAATAGTTTCCAATTTCTGTCTTTCAATCTGGCATGTCAGAAGTTTTATTGTATCAACATAATCTTGTTTTGGGCAGGAGTTGACTAAGTGCTGCTGTTCAACTAGTCTCAAACTGCAGTTCCTATAGTTCCTTTCCACTGGCAATGGTGGCCAGAGTTAACAGTAATAGAGGTCAAAACCAACCAGAGGGCCATGAAGCACTATCCATACCATTCTTGACTTAGAAATGTATTTAACAAAGTAACAGATAAATGAAACTGGAAAACAGAAAAAGTCTTATTTACCTTTCTGAAGAACTGATATTATACCCATACTATTTCTAATGTGGAATTGCAAAATTCCACTGGCTGTTTTTCCCCGTGATAAATCTAATTAATTATGTATGCAGTACTCTTATTACCTACAAGCATTAAAAACTACTTCATACCCAACTTGGGAGAAATTGCTTCATTGGTTTACTAAGTACTTGTGCTAGCTGAAATATGAGCTCATTAAAAGGAAATCAAGCCATAGAAAGTTGAGAAAAAAGTATGGAACATTCATTGTTCCTATACTGATGTAGCAGATTAACAGGGGAATGCATCATAGTACCATGTTATTTATCCCCATCCTCCATTAAATAAAGTACTGTCAGATGATATTCCTTCATAATGAGTTAAGTTTCTCACTCATAATAAAAAAAAATGTATGAGAAAACCAGGAAAAAGCAGTTTCCTTTAAACCATACAACAAAATCTGTCTGAAATCAGATTTGTGATTATAGATACCGCTTCACTGCAATCTGATTTTTATATTTCTTAAGTAAGCCACATTTTGTAAGCATTAAAACAAAACAAAATGTTCAGAATTAAAATGTTGTACATAATAATGGGCAATTAATAAGCCATTTTACTGATAGCAATAGCAAAACCTATTTAGTTTGATGGACTCCTTCTGACAACAAAAACTGTTAGGAGTATAGTTCCAATAATGTTCTGCCTTAATCTTAAAGACCAATGCTAAATAT
>JAOYMU010000010.1:1279524-1296698 GCA_025802295.1 Psammodynastes pulverulentus
CTTAATCTTAAAGACCAATGCTAAATATAAAACAATGCAGCAACAAACTTTTAAAATCCCAGCTGGGATTTATTTACAACCAGCAGAAAGAAATGAAAAAAAAAATCATTGTATTTCTGGCTTACTGGGAATTGCTTCCCTTTATTCTCAATGGATTGGAGCCAGAGAAAGTCACATTGATTGCACAAGTTCCATTGAAATTAATGACACTGGTTACAAAAGAAATCCCAATTGTCCCAATGGAAACTAAATAAAATTAAAGCAGTTGCGTTAACATATAATGGCTTTAATAGACACTAAATTTTCCAACTATGATTGTAATGACTATAATAGTAAGTGTGCATTTTAAGCCTAATATATTTTTGTTTTATGGAATTATATTTTATGAAATAAAATTAGTCAATATTTTTGCCCATGGCAAACAAAAGATTGTTAAGTCTGAACTGTTAAAGGCAGGAATGAGCAAGCCATAATCCATAACTGGCTTCCCCTCATCCCCAATGAACAAGGCTTAGAATGGCTGCATTTCAACTGAAAAATTTCAGATCTTGGTAACTGTTTGATGATAAGGATGGATGTGATTAGTTTCCTAAAGGCATTCCATTTCAAATCTGAATCAATCTCCTGCATTTTTTAAAAGGGGGAGCACCAACTTTGCTTTTTTAAGGATAGCCTCATGCCAAATTCAGATGATTAGGAAGCTGAACTGTGATCCTGGCTTTCAAAGCTGAGCTTTTTGGAAGTAGAAAAATATAATTAATATAAGAGGCAGCAATAAGCTACATTTGTGTGCTACAAATAAGAGTTCATTTGATCATAAAATCATTTAATAAATTAACCCAGTTACTGGAAAAAGGTCAAGCCCAATTCTTAGTGATCCATTGACGTCTATCATTTTGCAAAGCAGGATAGCTGAATTATCTTAACTATAAATAGAAAGACTGTCCTAATGCTTCAAGAACACAGGTGTCCTGATAATACATGTAGGGTTGACCAAAGATTTTGAAAGGCTCTCTTGACCAACTGTTAAACATAAGCAAAGCACTACTCCTCAAAGCCTCAAGGCTACTGGGCATTTTGAAAATAGTGTTGGCCTCTTTGAAGACTGTCCACAATATTCTGGGGTTGCTGTGCCTAAGGAGGTATTATACTTTTCTGCATAGGCAGAAAATTAGATACAGTCTTGAAATGAGCAATGTAAACCTTGAAAGAATGATGGTACTCTGATGCATTGAGGAAGGGTGCTTCACTCATTATCAACACACTCTGCAAACCACTTCTGCATAAGCCTAATATCTACCCAGGCAGCCAGGCAGCCACATAGTTTATGTCGCAACTGTGAGCCAAGGCTGCTTTTTGTCTGTATTAATAATGATACAGTAGTAATGGTATAACTATGGGGAAATGGTTGTACCGTGTAATGTAGGTCATATGTAGCAATGGGTAGCCTAGATTAAGAATATAGTCAATAAATCATGGAAGCCATCTTAACATCTTCCACAGTAGTGGGTTGCAACCGGTTCAGTGAGCGCATGCGCAGCGTTACAAAACCGCCCATTTTAAGCTTCAAAACTTACCTTCTATGTCAGTGCTGGTGGGTAAAACAGCTGAGGCACAGCAATCCGTTGTGCCACACAAATCAGCTGAGCTCAAAAACAGGGAAATATAGCATGGGAGAGGGCAGTGGTGAGTGGGCGGGGCCAACTGCTCACTGGAACTATCGGTTTGCTAGAACTGGTCCGAACTGGCTGAATACCACCTTTGATCTTCCATTAAAATACATCTTCATAACTTGGAATCCTATTTTAGGATACACCCAAATTTATCCTGCCTTTTCTTCTTTATCACCAATTCCCCATTTTTTGTTACTGCACATTAAGGTTTTTAACACAAGGAATGTTTCCATTTTATAACAGGTGAAAATAGATTTTTTTTTCATCATTTCCATATAGTCTTTTCCAGCATGAACTCTTCCAGTACTTTTCATAGAACTGTATTTTATTCATTGTGAAATAACCTTCATAAGTATCTTGCTACTAAGTATCATTTTATAATCTTTCAGTTTACTATTAGTTATAGTAATATTTGGCAATATTCTTGAAAAAAATCTTATATATATTAGATTGTAGGTGGCTGAAAAAAGAAAGCTGTTTTTATTTCATTTATAAAAGTGATTCTTCATTTCATTAGGGCAATTATGTTCCCAGGGGAAAAAGAAACAGATAAACAGAAGAGATAATGTTCTTAAATTAATTGGAATATGGAATTATGAAATGTCATTTCTACATAGTATCTTCTTAGTGTAGTTAGCGATAAACTAACTTAACCTTTAAAGCAACCAGAGTCTGATTTCTGTTCAAGAAGATTCTTTCAATTAATTAATATTCATTAATATTGAGCTTTTACCTAGTAGCTAGCATCACAAATACCAATTTTCACATGAGGGATACTTTGTGATGGCTGAGAGTCACATATGACATAAGTTGTAAATGGGTAAAAAAAATATGCAAAAAAAAAATGAAGCTGGATCTCACTTGGTGGTGATGTTTTTTATTTTTAAATAGTTTTTAATGGAGCACATGCCACATTATTTTTTTAAATTGTACGGTATTCTTACTTTGCAATGGAACAGTGATTATTTTCACAAAGCCTCAAGAAAACAGGTCAAAAGCTGTTTTTTAACTCATTCAAGGCAGAATGGAGGTATTTCCAATTCATAATTCTCCCTAGAACTTTGGCCCCAACATATGGGCTAAGCCCAGCTCAGTACCTTGCATGAAAAGAAAATCTTGTTATTTATATTTAACCATTTAGTTAATTCTTTGTGACCTGATAAGCAACAGTTGTTGTTTATTCATACATGCATACATACAATTTGTAAGCCATCTGACTTCCAACAACTTGTGTATCAACTACATTTTACCCAATCTGGAGAGCCTGTGAGAAGATAGCTCTGGCTATCTTATTAGCTTAAGGACTAATTTTCTTTTAGAGCATCACTATATCAATAAACTGACAGTGATCCATATTCTTTATCCCAATTTTTAGCAATAATACCCAATAATACATTAATAAAGGATAACAGTTTTCCATGCCATTTTCTATTCCTTTAGCATAAAATGCCATACGTTATGCTGGATGTAATCTGCCAGATATTCATCACTGAAGAATTCATTACATTCTGTCTCAAAATTGGAATTTAAAGGAGTCTATTAAAGCGGACAATTTCTACCCCCAATATAAAAGAACATTTGTCACCTTCAATAAAATGTAAAAAAATAACAATCTATGAATACTATAAAAGCAGATTCTATAGGCATGTAGCTCAAAAGCAAACATCCTTTTCAGTGGCATGTTTTTCTATTAAAGCAACAATAAATAGTTTCAAGCACAACACATCTATTTTATTTAAAAATAAGCAAGGCTTTGGGGGAGCAAGAGATAAAATGCATGTTGTGATGCAAACCTTGCCTCTTACATATGTGTATACAACATCACAATGCAAGTATGAAATAGCAGAGCTTGTATTGTAGAAACGTTTCATCATTTGAAATCATCATGGCTAACTGTGGACACTTATGCACAGGCTGAACATGTTGCTTCTGCCCCCTCTAGTGATGTTACGACATTATTACTACATTCTCTGCAGATTTAGGAAGCATTCTGATCCTTTGAATATAATCAGATATTTCTCTAACTAGAAGATTCACCAAAATTAGAGCAGGGCAGAACACCAGGATCTGACTGATAGTCAAGAATAAACTATCATAAAGACAAAAAACAACAACAACCAAACAAGTTACTAACAAATGTGCCCGTCTAAAGAGTTCTTCACCCTGAAGCATGGTTTATGACATGTTTACCAAGTTGTGAGTCCAACATATAATTTTGATGAAGAGCGTTTTGATAATCAAATCTGATATTCTTCTCTGGTTTGTTCCACTGGGCTACACTCAATTACCATCAACCATAAATAAGACATCATTACTAGTTTTGAAACATGTAGCTATAAAGAAAAGAATGATCTGATCAGTGCATTGACCAAAACTTTAAAAGCGCACAAATATTTTGTGTTTGTATAAATGTGAGCACTAAAGCAAAAATTATATCTAGCAAATATTGTCTTCATTTCATTTCTAATTGTTAATTTCCTTGTTTTCCCCATTTACCCAATCATGGGAGTAATTAATTTGTATTTTAGGACAATATTCCATGTAGTTAATGACATGGTTTATAATCCTGAAAATTTATGATTATGGAGTGCTTTTGGGGTGGGGGTATTTAATGTACTTATCCCTTCATACGAGACTATGAAAACTTTCTTTCAGTAACATAAAATCCTGAGTATGTATGTATGTGTGCATATATATGTTTGTGTGTGTGTTTGTGTGTGTGTGTGTATGTGTGTATTTATTATTTATATATATATATATTCATGTAAAAGATTCAACGATTCAGATTTATACTTTAAATTCATCATGAAAAACAGGAGAGATAACTGTTTCAGATTCGGAAGAAACACTACCCCAATAAAAAATAACCTGTTTAAATTTAACTTTAAATCAATATCTGACTGTGAGAGAAAGAACACACTATGAAGAAAATGCCCAAGCCTCTTCTCCTTCCATTGTTGTCTAAGAGCTTGCCCTTCCCTTTTCAATTTAAGCAGTCTCTGCCTGAAGGGGAAGAATCAGGTGGTATTCAGCAGGTTCTGGAGAACCAGTAGCAGACATTTTGAGTAGTTTGGAGAACCGGTGACAACCTTCCCCCAAGAGTGGGGAGGGAATGGAGATTTTACAGTATCCTTCCCCTGCCATGCCCACCAAGCCACACCATGCCCACCAAACAATGCCCACAGAACCGGTAGTAAAAATGTTTGAATCCCACCACTGGGAAGAATGGTGGAGAAAGAAAGACAAATAGTGGTTGATAAGGAAGATGGGGAAAAATGAAAAATTGAGAAGAGAAGAAAAAGAAAAGAATTCAGAACTGAGTTGAAGACACCAGAACTGAGTAGTGGAGAAGCAGACCCAAGTATTAGCTGTGGGGCTAACAGAAGTGACAAAGCTGTAACAATCGCTATGACGACACAAAATAGTAGCAGCTTTCCCACAGCTAGAAGGGGTGGAGAATAGTAAGACAGACCATCCTGAGAAATAGAAGAGACCTTGTGCAGCCAGCTAGGAGTCTTCTTCATCTCAACAATGCTCACCCAGTACAGCCCCAATACCACCCACCAGTTAGAATTTCCTACAAGTAAACAAAATACCAGAAAGTCATTGCTAGAAATCGTAGTGCCAAAGAACCTAGAAGAAGCAAAGAACAGCAGTTATGTTGCTGCCACCCGCACAAAGCCGCAGCAGCCTATGGCAATCTTATTAATCCTTCGCCCAGCAATTGGTCCATAGAGATGATGCAAGTGACTGTGGAGACAGTGAGTTGTGAGAGAACTCATAATGGCTTAGAAAGTAGAACTAGAACAGATTAAAAAGTATAAAGACCTCAGGGATTATAGCATCCTTGAACGCTCTTCTACATTTCATTGCTAGCTTTCTAAATTTTCATGTTTTTTTGTGACCAAAGACCGACAAAGAGAAAGATGGAAGGGTAGCAGCTAGGATGCTGCTTCCAAATTTGGATCAAAACCCAGACTGATTTAACTCTTATTTGATGTATCCCATGGGCTGACCACATTAATTTGGTAGTATTCCCATTCAAGAGGTGTTATTAGGTAAAGGTAGAAAATACATCGCTGATCCCTAAAAGTTTAGCTACTGAAATGCTTTATGAATGCTTAAACAAGTAAAATAAAATGTAACATTTTTTGAATATGCATTGCATCCTTAAAACAAACACAAACCTGTGCAGTTGCTAATTCCAGTGAAGGGAAACACAGCAGAGTGAGAAGTCAACTTCTATTTCCATGTCAAAATATCAAACAGCTTTGCAATTACCTTGATTGCAGCCATATTTAACAACACTCTGAGTAGATATAATACTAGAGGAGGAAACTGACATGAAAGCATAATAGTAGGTTGATAATTCTAAAGTAAATCTACATAGAAATCAGTCAATGAATATTAAACTACAAAGGAAACAAGAATATAGTAAATACCGAAGTACATTTTCATTTAAAGGGGAAATGTTAATTGTGGCTCTTAGTGAAGAACAACTCAAAGAGATGTAAACTAACTACAGAACGACAGCACCCTTTTCATAGTTAAATAGAAGGTTCTGAACAAATTACCATATTGTCATCTTGTTCTCATGGTGCTATCCCATGGCAACAGTTTTAAGAAGCCTCTTGTAAGTATTTAATATCTAATAGTTTCCCTACAAAGCCAACTAAACGATAGTAAGGGCAGAACAGAACTGAGATTGTGTAACTCAGAATTGCTGCATATTAAAACTATTTCCCTGGGTTACAGTGGGACAAGCTTTATGAACAGAACAATTCATGAATATTGATAACATGTAATCCTGCTAAGTTTAAGAACTATTAATTTATTAAATTTATAGACTGCACTAATTTATATGACATTGGGTGGTTTAGAAAATACATCAATAATAACAATGCAGACTATATAAACTCAAAGAACATCTGGGAAAAAAATAAATTTAAAAAAACAAATTAACACCCAAAATAAATACCTCACAGAGGATCTACCCTCCACTCTATTCAAGAGTCTGAGGACAAAGCCATGTTTTAAGGACTCCCTTAAGTAGTATTAGCAATATTACCTTAGATTACCCCAGATTGCAGTGCTAATTGGAGAGTGAACAGGGGAGTTCCAGATGCAGAAAAAAAATGGCACTCTTGATCATCCACCTCCTGCACTGAATGCTCCTCTCCTCTGCAACTGTGCAATTTAGAAACTTTGATAAGAATGAGATCTAATTCTTTAATCTAGCAGCTATCTATCTTCTCGAGGCCAAATAATGTTGCCTTACCCATCTTGTCTATTTTCTTGTCACTCTTCATTTTTAATGGCTTTAGCAGCAGTACTTTTGTATTTCCCCATAGGTCCTCTTGCTGATATATCACCAGCAGAGCTTCCTCTCAGTCAAACAAATCACTCATATTACAATGATATGTGGCTCTTTCCATGGCTTCTGACTAAAAATAAACGAAGTTCTTGCTCTCCTTCACTTCTTCCCAAGTTTTCATACCCTCCATTTTCACAATCTAAACAAAATAACTAAACTAGTTTAACTAAACTTAGAGCTGTGGTGGCACAGTGGTTAGAATGTAGTACTGCAGGCCACTTCTGCTGACTGCCGCCTGCCTGCAATTTGGCAGATCGAATCTCACCAGGCTCAAAGTTGACTCAGCCTTCCATCCTTCCGAGGTCCGTAAAATGAGATTGTTGGGGGCAATATGCTGACTCTGTAAACTGCTTAGAGAGGGCTGTAAAGCACTATGAAGTGGTATATAAATCTAAGTGCTATTGCTATTAACAGTTTTCAAAGAAGTTGAATTCTTACTGTTGTACTTTTCCTAAAAAATAGACCAGCTCAGATTCTGTTTACCTGCCAATCTTCTAGTAACCTGCTTTTTTCTTCTTTCCTTACTACTTATTCTTTATTCTTTTCCGTTCAACTGGAGCTTTTAAAGCCCCCCCCCCCATTTTTACGCACCAAATGGTTCCTATCCTTCTACTGATTTCTCTTTTTGATTTCAACATTATTTAACTGCCAAGGGTTTTGCTACTAGATTCAACTCTGATCACTTTCTCATGGAGGCATGTCAGAATCAGAAAACAAAGCCAAAAAAAAAAAAGCACCTTGCATTTATTTCAGGGTACTTATATTATATAGGAGGGATTCTTATATAGAGTGGAAACCTTGAAAGGTGTGTTTGAATGAAAAAAAAGTTTCCTGAGAGATTAGGAGAGGTGTTAAGGCACATCCTGCCATGACAAAAAATTTGATGGACCTGGGAGAATCTATACGAGTAAAGCAGCCTATATACTTCATTCTATAAAAACTATCACAAATATCAGCTCATAAATTCTTAATATAAAAATGGATGACACATTTTCTTCTTTGGTTATTTCTCTCAGTATTCTGAATATCAGAATCACCATCAGTAAAGGATACAGATATGGTAACACAAATATTTAAAGCCTGATATTAACAGCTTTAATGTCCTGAAATAAATCCATTTGAACTGTAACTGAAACCTACCAAAACTCATTGTTATTCTAGCAAGGCCAGACATAGTGGCCACTATTTGTGTTTGCTTAAAAGCATACTACTAATAACAGAAATAATAACATTCTATTTCTATTTGAAATCAGGTATTTACCATACACAATTTAACTCAAAAATATAAGCAGTGCTATTGTGTCAATCCAACATTTAACAATGGTTGTGAATGATTCAAATGGGCCAAAATTAATGAAAAGCTTTAAATAGAGCCTCCCTCCCCTTCTCATTAATCAAGAATGGGGACCATCAAAATTTTCCTTTTTTATAGTGAAAACTAATAATCATTGCAGGTTATGTGTTTACAATATTCCAGTTTGCTACAGCATAAATGGAATACATAAAAAACTAAAACACTTTTTAATGCTCCTTTGTAGAAATATAGTGGAAGAGAATATAAAGATCATCAACCACCTGCCCACGGCAGAAATTTACTACTGCATCATTTGTAATAACTTCTGTTCAAATATTTCCAGCAAAAATGCATCTGCCATCTCCGCAAGCTGTCTGCTTCATTGCTGAAGAGCTCTTACCATAAGGTTTATTTTCCTGATGTCCAAGTGAAATTTACTTGCTTGTAATTTAAACCCTTTAAGTTGGAGTCAGGCAGCAAACCAACTGAATAAACATAATACATTTCTTGACTTCTCAAATGAAACTACTAAGACAAAACTTTTCCCATTTTCTATACAGCCCTTTAGATATTTAAAAGTGAGCTATCATGGCTTCCAAACAGTTTTCTCCAGGTTATACCCAGTGTCTCCAACTGTTCTTAATTTTTTTTTTGCTCCCAGTCTCATCATTACCTTGGTTGCACTCATATGAGCACCTTCCAGTTTGTCAATCACTTTTGTAGAGCATGAAGTGTAAACTGGAACCAGTATTTTAGGTGTGCTCTGATCAGTACAAAAGAGAATTGGAACATGTCCTTCTTAGATTCTGACACTATATTTCTGTTGATACAGTTTGCTTTTCCCAGATCATATGTTTGGTTCATGTTCATTAAAAGATCCTGATGATTTTCATGTGTACTACTGTACAATATATACATATTCCCCATCCTATACTTACACTTTTAATTTTTTTTTCCTATCCAAAAATAATTATACAGTATTTTGTATTTGCTTCTGTTGAAATTCATCTTGCTGGGTTTTGCTGAATGTTTCAACTTGTCAGGACCCTCCTAAATTTTGCTACTGTCCCTTAAGTTGCAATTGTTATCCTACCCATCTTTGAGTCTGCTGCAAATTTCATCATCATATTCCTAATATTTCATCCAAATCATTTATTAATATGACACCACTTAATATTTCACTTTTGGCTTAATAAATAGCCATTCACTTACTGGATATGATAATTCAATTAGCTCTGTTTCTATCTAAAGTTAATATAATTCATGGGGAACTCTGTTGTTATAAAGCCAATCCATGAATTTACTGTTTCCATACAAGCATACAAAGCTAATCTTTAGGTTACAAATGACCCACTCTTTAGCAGTGACAGCATCATAATGAAGGTATTTATACCTACATTTTGACAACTATGAAAAGCAGCATTAATATATAATTATATAGCCTCTGCTAACATCATCAGAGTGTAAAAACTACCATTGGGGGAAAAAACTCCCTTTATACATCTTTGATCAATTTATCATTTGCACCCGTAACAGACCCTTCCAGCAGCCTCCCACCTGTGATTAGCTCTGTTGTTTTTACTTCAGGCACAGTAATCAATGGAGGCTTAACTCCTACTGCTTCCTCCCCCTCGTCACAGGTGTGAGTTGGCTGGAAGGGCCTGTTATGCATGCAAATGGTAAATTGATCAAATATGTATAAAGGGAATGTTTTTTTCCAACAATAGTTTTTACTCTCTGACGATGTTAGGAGAGACTAATGAAAGCTTAGTAGTTAATATAACTTTTTAAGTTCTGGAGATCGCAATGTTTGTCTCTTCTTTTATAACTATACCTGGAACTTGTATTTTTTTAAGTATCCCAATATAATGTTCAACTAACATTTGAATTTGCCTAAATATTTAAATTACAGAACTGTGCTTTATTGAATTTTCTTATTTCAACTCTGCCATTTTGGTTATTTAAAAATATAGTGTACAGTACTTAAAACATGATAAAATATTGACTGATAAAGAACAGCTAACATTTTCTAAGCTTAAACTTTCTGGAAAACTACAACAATGCATACTTGTACCAATGTAAAAAGGGCAGACTGTTTCTAAAAAAATTTCAGTGCATTTCCAGACAAGCTAAAGAAATGCATCTTTGAGTTGATCTTTGTAGACAATATCAGGTTGTTGATTTGTGCATCTGGTTACTCAAAATTCCATAGACTCATTTTTTTTTACATACTGCATGCTAATATTATAAATTAATAATAATACTTTACTTGGAGAAACTTACGTTCGGAAGCAATACCTTTATAACAGATAACAGATAATTGGAGTTGGAAGGGACCTTGTAGGTCATCTAGTCCAACCCCCATCCAAGCAGGAGACCCTACACCATTTCTGACAAACGGCAGTCCAATCTCTTCTTGAAAGTCTCCAGTAATGATGCTCCCACAACGTCTGAGGGCAAGCTGTTCCATTGGTTGGTTGTTCTCACTGTCAGAAAGTTTCTCCTTATTTCCAGATTAAATCTGTCCTTGTTCAGTTTCCATCCTTTATTCCATGTCTGTCCTACAGATGCTTTAGAAAATAGCTTAACCCCTTCCTGTCTGTGGTAGCCCCTCAAATATTGGAACACTGCTATCATGTCTGCCCTGGTCCTTCTCTTCTCTAGACTAGCCATGCCCAGTTCCTGTAACCGTTCTTCATATGTTTTAGTCTCCAGTCATCCTAGTTGCTCTTCTCTGTACTTTTTCTAGAGTCCTCTTTAATACCATCAAACAACACCTCCCTATCTCAAGTCCTTGAGAAAGAATTAATAGATGGATAAAAATTCCAAATTTAGTTTAAATATAAGGCTCATTGTGCAACCATCCATCTAAAAATAATAAATACACACGCTAGACTTCAAGAAAGCCAATTCCAACAAGCTTAGAAAAGTGTTAAGTGAGAACCCATTGATAAATATCCTTTGATCAAGTTGAAGGCAGGATGGGAACATCTTAAAAACAAGATATCGGAAATATGATCACACTTCACTCCAGTGTTAGGAAAAATGTTGGGGGCACTTAGGAAATTTCTATGGATGAGCAGTAAGATTTTGCCTATGTAAAAAGTACAAAATGAATGAAGTTGCCATGGAAGCAGGTCACAAAATACCAATAATCACAGAAAGTAAATTAGAAACAATAAAGTACTAAAGAAACCTCTGCTCGCAAAAGAAATTAAAATCAACAAAAAAGGCTTTCTTAGCTATGTCAACAGTAAGAAGAGGGGGAAAAAAAGATGGGCCTGGTGCTTCAAGCAGATGCCAAGATGGCCAGGGATTATGTGGGGAAGTCACAGTGACCCAATTCCTTTGCTTCAGCCTTTTATCCACAAAGGGGAACTATATTCCAAGCAAAAATGAGGAGAAAGGAAACAGTAGTAACCCATGATAAACAAAGAAATATTACAAAGCCCCTAAATATCTTAAAAGTTGCCAGGGCCAAATCAGTTACACCTGAAAGTCTTGAAGGATATTCTGGAGCCCCTTTCTCTGAACTTTGAGAAATAATAAAAGACAAACTTACTTCCATAAAATTAGAGAAGCAAATGTCTTTATTTTCAAAAAGGAAAAAAAATAGAAACTGATCAATTTAATGTCAGTACTGGGCAAAATGATATATTAGATTACCAATACCAGTAGACTTGGTATGCAACATTTAGAGCGCTTGGCAGAATGCCACTTGACAGAATGTAACCAGTCAAGGCAAACAAGCTTAATCTCCTTTTTGACTCAACAACCAATTTAGTGTACTGCAAGAATGTCTGAACTTTATCAAAGCATCTGACAAAGTCTTCTGTAGATTCTAGTAGACAAGATGGAAAAATATGGGCTGGATTATGTTACCATTTGATGAACAGAGAGTCAATAGAATAACTGAATTCAATGAGTGTACATCAATGGCTCGGTGACAAATTTGAAGGAAGTGATAAATAAATAACAAATCTTGTTAAAATTATTTATAAATGACACTGATTAGAAAATGATTATAAAATATATGAATGAACTCTAAAAATATAAGGATAGTAAACATCATGGGAGGAGAGTCTGAAGGTGTAGAAAGATTTTGATAATCAGGTCACTGAGCAAAAACTAGGAAGATTAATTTCAACAGGGATAAATGCAAAGTCCTATATGTGTGTAGGACAAAAGAGACAGGGAATGTAGGGAAAAGATCTGAATTTTCTGATGAATCACAAATTGAACATAAACCAGCAGTGTGATGAAGCTGTGAAAAAAAAACAAATGCAATCTTAAATTGCATCAACAGAAGTATAATGTCAAGATGAACAGATGTCAGTATTCACTCCTGGAATATTTGTCCATTTCTGGGTGCTATATTTTTCAAAAGATATTAAAATGTGTATCTAGAAATATAATCAATAGAGCAAGGGACCACGAAAGAATATGAGAGAACATTCCAGGTTTTGTGTTTATTTAATCTGAAGGACAGAAATTTGTAGGGAGATACAATAGTTTTCTTCAAATACCTGAAGGGCTGCCATATAGAAAAGGAGACAAATTTGTTCTAAGTTGTTCTGGAATCCATGACAAGGAACAATGGGTTTAAATTACAAGGATGAAGATTTTGGTTGGATGGGGGGAGGTATTTAACTGTAAAAACAATTCCAACTATGGAACAGATTTCCTAAGGTAACAAACTCTTCAAATCTGGAGATAAGAGATACTGGATATGATCTGTCAGGGATAATGGTAGTAGTGAATTTTGGTCCTGAGCAGGCAATTTCCAAGTGCCCTTCAAATTCTTACATTCGACAGAATAAGATTTTCAAGACTTATTTGCAAAACTAAAATTAAACATAATCATTTTCTATACTTATTACATATAATAAGCACACAAAAGGAAACTATAAATTCAGTAAGTGATTTGCAATTATGAAATGACATTCATTAGCTACTTCACAGAGTCCCTAAATTTTAAGAGAATTATGACTATGAGTTATAGTTAACCACTGTCAACTTAATGTTACATAAATTACAATTCACATTTCCTTCAGCCTTCATAACAGTTTAATCTGTAGATGTGGATGTGTCAAATTTGAGAAAGCAGAATGATCATATATAATCCACATTTTTTGTTGTTTTTCATTAACAGTATCTAAGCAATCTTCCCCTCTCATGTACCTAACCTATAGTCACTACTAGTATCTTGAAAATAATTAATGTTCCCAACAAAACATTTTATTTTTTGATTGGTACTCATCAGTTAGGTCAAAATCTTGGTTATTTGTTTAATTTTAGATGCTTTTTTAAAAGTCTACAATCTGAACTGCAGGAAGACTGGGAATGACATAAAAGTCTATTTTACAAGATGGGAAAGTTAGGCAAGTTAACACTAATTGATTCTGAGACAGCCATATTCCAGGCATTATCTTATGTTCAAATTAGTGAAAGTAATCCAAAAATAAACGCACAGATTTTCAGATTGGGTAGTGGTGTCTGTTCATCAGTTATGTAGGTATACAGATGGTAAAACTCTTTAATGAGGATTTTAGTTCTGTATTATCTATCCTACTCTCATGAAGATCAAAATAGCATTTGTTTGTGAACACTAAGCCCACTTCCATAAACGCAGAGATCTTAAAACCAAAACTCAGACTAAAACATTGTTTTCAGAATGTTCTGATTTCAACTGCTCAGGAAATCAGCCACATGAACACAAATTTTCCTTCTGAAAATACGTTCATTTATATGCAACTGCTGTTATTTAACCAGATAATTTGTTACATGCCAAACATATTATAAATATCATACTATTAAAAATTCTACCATTCCAGGGGAAAAATGGTTCCCCAATGAATGGCAGAATTCAAGAATGTCAAAGGAGAAGGAACATATAATCTTAGCTACATACAAAAACCTGTCTCAGGATAATTTATGTTTGTTGCCATGCAACACAGACATTTCTCACTGTAGAAAGCAATACTGAACATCTGTAAGAAACATTTTGAACATTTCTTCACACAGCATTGCAACAAATAAACTCAGCCAATATGGTTTGCTTACCGTTACAGACTTCAAAGTCATTCCATGGTAGGTGCCCATAGTATCAATCTTGAAACCTTCCGTCTCTATGAAATTAAAAACAAAAATACCCCAAAGTTTTAATGAGTATTCTCATATATAAATCCTACAGCAACTAAGACAAATCACAATAAAAGAAACTGATCCAATGTGAACTTTGGTTTTGTTTGCAAGGAGAAAAGGCCACATAGAGAAACAATATTCTTATGATAGTTAAATATATCTCCAACAAACTAAATATTCAGATCATTTACAATAATGGATATTAGTAATCCATTTCTTTGCTTTTCTACTCTGTTCCATCTCCAGTAATAATTCTAGAATTTTGTTGATTAATTAACTGAAATAAATAAATAAATTGCTATTCTGCTGCTGAGCAAATTCTAGCCTTTTAAAGCATTCTTAGAAATTGGTAGGCTTCATATACTCGTTTGATTCACTACTCTTCAGATATATGAGCCTATATCATCCCTGAACTCAGCAACTACCAGTAGCAATAGCAGAAATTTCAAGAAATCAACAAGTTACCTTGTTTATTACAATATTAGCAATTTAGAAGTTCTATCCTTGCAGAAGAATAGTTGCTACAGAATACAGTAATCCAGCTATACATATACATACATAAACTTACAAATACATGCTCACCCACAGCACATACACAAGTGCTTGTGTATATATTGGGTTTTGGAAGAGAAGTATGGAGCAAATTTACCAGTTTGATTTCTGACAAATGTTTTGCAATCAATCACACCTATCATGGAAAACATCTTGTGAAAGTCCCCAAGTTATGTTCTTAAATTCTAAATATGCTCTGTATGCCATAAATTATGATTTAGACATCATAATGGATAGGTCCATACATTTTCTGTAATCAGCTCATAAAATGTATGTTTCAAACACTGTGTCAATGCAGTGGTAGTGCTGCTCTAGACCAGCAAACCTGCATCATCACGGAGGTATCACATGACGTATCGGGACTTCCCTCCCTTCACTAAACTGGGTGGGGGCAGGGCCAGCATGTGACGCATCTGGCTCACAGCCTGCGAGTTTGATACCCCTGCTCTAGGCCCAGCCTTCCTTGATTAACAGCAACATATGTCATGTTGCACTATCTGCATCACAATAAGGCAATATTTTACAACAGGTAGAGTCAATTTCATAAGTATACATATTTCCTAGGAAATGAGAAGTTTCCCTGGAAAATAAGTATCTCATTTTCCAACAGGAAAGATGCCTAAAAGTAATATTTGTAGTACAGAATGACTTCTTCCTAATTTCTGCTACCCCTTTCTATAATGTAACTATAGCCCATAGTACTACTCTTTAAAACATGGTTGTGACTTGCAAGGAGTATACAGCAGCTTAAACAACAAAAAAAATGAACAAAATCAACCCAAATCAAGAAAAATGGATGTCAGTATTTTCAGAGAAATTTTCAGCCTTGAATGCCATCATTTCCCCAAATATCATCTGAATAACAATAAAGACTAGAATATATGTCACCTGGTTTTTAGAGTACATTAATAAGGTAAATCTTACAATCTTATTTGACAATATACTCAGCATCTGAGAAAGTATCTAAGTTACTATTTCACATAATTTTTTGTTAAATGAATAACAGTCTTTATAATAAAGGTTATGAAGTTAAAAAACCCCAAGAACTATAAATATTATCAACCCTGTAAAAGCATTTTTCAAACATCTCTTAATTAAGCATATTCAGTTGTGTAGACCCAAATGCCAGAAAATTTGTTTATCTGAAAAGTTATAAAAATTTATATAAATTTCAATATTATGACTTTCTTAATCAAAGATATAAAACTGTTTAGATATGACACGTAATCAGTTACTGTCCTCATGCTTAACAACTGATTTTTCCATTTGCATTTAATACTTGCTAATGGAACTAAATTTTACAGGTTTAGTCATGGTACAACTAATCTTTAGTTTAAGTCATGCCAAAGAAGTAATGTTTTATATATTTGTTTCTAAGACCAATTTTATTTATTTTAAAGTGCATTTAATAAAACTGTACATTAGATATACTGTGAACATAAATGGGTTTTAGAGACAGTTAGTGATTGAATATATAACTAAGAGAATATATGGACATAAGAAGCTGTCCTATACTGATTAAAGCAGTGTTTTTAAGAAATAAATAGGGAAGAAGTCATAATCAATCCTATCTCCTGGAGTTGTCTGGAGCTTATTCAAAATTTCTTCTGCATTTATATGTTCACATCACTGAGCTATGGCATTCTTTTTTTAATTTAAGAATTTTAATTACAATAATAAAAACTAATACAAACTAAAGAGAGGAAAAGAATAAAGGCATAGTCAAAGGAAGGAAGGAAGGAAGGAAGGGGAAAAGAAAGGAAAAGAGGAAGAAGTGACTTCCAATCTTTATCACAACAAATATAAAGAAATATAAACTTCACCTCCTGCAAGTTTCCTATAACAGTAGTCTCCCCAGGGCCTAGTGTCAAAAATTTTATTTTTGTTATGACTACATAACCAGAATCATCAAAATAAGTATTTTCCCAGGAGACACTATTTTTTTAAATTAATTCTAAAATATTATAGTAAAAATCCATTTTCCAAATTTATCTGGTCCCTTGATCTGTTTATAACTTTCTTAGATCAAATCTTATTTAGCTTTTTGTTGTTTATTACAAAATAACAAAAGCTTGTTATTATTTTTTAAATTCAGAATTAAAGATAAACTCAATGAACATGATGAAGACTTTTCAAT
>JAOYMU010000010.1:1498457-1518929 GCA_025802295.1 Psammodynastes pulverulentus
GTGCAAGTGCAAAACACCAGTTTCTTTACATTTTTCCTTCTTTGTCCCCCCCCCCCCCCAATAATTCAGAGAAAATTATATATCTTTCAACTTGAACCTGGTGTTTCCATTGAAGACATTTATTTTCATAAGTGAAACATAGGTCTCATCTAAATATGTTAAATATAGAAATAAAGCACCAGCTAAGGCCACAAAAGTCAATTCATAGTTATTGCAAATATTGTTTCAACAATTTAATTTATTAGGGGATAAATATATTTTGTTGCTGCTATTGTTAATCAACCGGGAATAGGAAACTGACTTTCCTCTAAATTGCATGACCATGGGAGTGTCAGTTCAAAGATGATTTCTCAAAACTTTGCTTTTATTGACTTTATAAATCAAACTAGGAGATGGATTCAAATTGTCAGACTGAATTAGAATCCTTTAAATTAATTCAAAGGATTTTATTGCTTTTCATAGAGGCAGAAGTTTTTTCTGAATCAATTGGGAAACCAGAATGGATTCAAACTCATTCGCTCTTCAGTTTCAACAGAGTGAATTAGAACAGTGTTCCAAATTAATTCCAATTTTTAATCAACCCAGGTCGCTTTTCTGAATTGATAATTTGATTGGATTATGACTGAGTCATAGAGGACAGGTAGCATATAGATCCTAATTTCCACATCCTCATCTAGAATAACAATAGTACTATAGAAATTAGATTTTTATACTGCTTCAGTGTCCTTTATAGCCCTCTCTGAGTGGTTTAGAGTCAGTATATTGTCCCCAAAAATCTGGATCTTCATTTTACCAACCTTGGAAGGATAGAAGGCTGAATCAACCTTGAACTGGTCAGCACTGAATTCCTGGCTGTGGGAATGAGAGTTAGCCTGCAATACTGCATTCTAACTACTGTGCCACCATCAATTATTTGGTAAGGCTGCAACTGGATAGTCAAAAGATAAAAAGGACAGAGAGGATGAAGGTGGTGGCGATGATGATGATGGGGATGATTATGATGGGAAACAGGGAAGGAAAATTTCTTCCAAGGAATCCAAAACTTATTTATGCTATGTTCTAAAACATAATTTGTTTTTTCTTAGTCTGGATTAATATCTGAAAACCTCATGTGTATGAAATATAATATACTGTATATGGGCTTAGCTATGATTCATTAATATGGCTTAGTCCATTTTAATCTTTATGAAATAGATTTATAATCATGGAGTACTCAGTCTGTATTTAGAGCTAAAATTTGGCCTTATTGAAATATGGAGTATAGCAGACAGTAAAATGGAAAGGGAAAGGTCTGTGAATCTCTTTGCCAATCTGATTAAAATTTTGATTTATTCATCATGCAGTTCTGATGCTAACAATCCCTAATAATGTGGCATACCCTGGTGCTATGGAGTGCCGAATCATTTGTGTGTATCTTCAGGGCTTTTTTTCGGCGCCGAAAGGTGCCGGAACGCGCCCCATCACGCTAAAAAAACCCGGAAGTGGTAGCGCGCGATTGGTGGGGGCGGAGCACGTGATACGGGCTCCGAAAAGGTGCCAGAATGGTGTTCCGCCAAGCTTCGGCTCAAAAAAAGCCCTGTGTATCTTAGATCAGGAGAATGCAGTTATTGATAAATGTTTTGAGGATGGGTATCATTCCTTATTGAAGAATGCAAATCTATATCCTGTTTTATGGAATTAGATTTATGCTTTTCAAATGTGGGACAAGTCTAATTTCTAAGTTGTCCTGTTAGTTGCCATTACTGTCGCTATGCAACTATATTCATTAGGTATGATTCAAGATGACATTTTGTAGAGAAATAAATGCCCATTTATCAAAATACCAAGTAAAATAAATTAAGCAAGAATAACTTTCTCATTTTAGTGATTTTTGGAGAAGCTGAAAATTTCAGGAACATCACCAAAAAAAAGCCTAAAAAATCCATTGGAGAATTTTGGGAGTTGAAGTCCACACATTTTAAAGTAGTCTGTTTTAGGCTACGTCTCAGTGTCGACCTGCTAATAGTTGAGAATTACACAAACATATTATGAGAATTTTTTTTAAAATAATAAAAAAACCTATCTCTATTTCAGCGCAATGTAGTTCAATTAGAAATCAGTTTTAGTACACGAGGTCTTTTTGTACTGACCAAGGTTTAGATCTAGCTCTCAGTGAATTTGAAATTTGACACCTGAAATGTACCACTCATACTGAGTAAATGAGGATTTGCATGTGATAAAATATGATATAAACACACATCACATATTTACAAGTGATGAAATATGATATAAACACACCAATTTCCATACTTTCTAGGCATTCTCCCTCCCCACCTCACCCATCTATGAAAGGAATGCTTTGTAATTCTTAGTCATGGTGTTCCCACACTCAGAAATAGTGATCCCTGATCATTTTATTGCTCCATAAAGTTTTAAAGATTTCCATCCTGTGACTTCAGGAATAGGCAAACAGAAGTGGTGTTGTCCCAATCTTTGTTCTCCATTGTTCGGAAGAATAACAGGATACTTGTTATTTTGTATGACAATTGAAAATTGCAGAGAATGGTCACTCCCTTCTTTCAGGTTATCTAAAAGAACCACCAGCCTGCGATGACAATGTCTCCAGATGATTTTTAATCAAGTGCTAAGTCAGGTAAGCTTTGCTGATAACTGCTCACAGGACCATGAAAGGGTCTTGCAAGTGACTCAGATAGGACTTGATTCAAAGTCAGCTGGATACATTATCATCAGGTTAAACCCCCAACTGCATCCCAACAATTGTGCCTTCTTACAGTCCATTATATGATCCTCAGGGTATTAGTCATATTTTAAATTTTGCATGTTTCACAGGTAATTCTGTGGCCAGTGTTTTCTTGACATTTCATAGGAAATGGAACTATGATGTATGTTGTAATAGGAAATAGCTCAATCTTTTTGCTTCAGATGGCAATTGGGCAAAAAAACCACTGGAGCAGTAAAATGTTCTAGTGGCTTCCTGATTTTACACATCACACTGAGATAAATCATTGAGTGGTTGTTTAGCTTAGCCTATACAATCCACTCCCCCCCCAACCCCAGAGAAATGAAGAGAAGTTGTTCTTAATAAAATAAAAATAATTTATTGAAACATCTGCTTCTCAAAACAGAAGACGACTTCACTGAAGCCTGTCCTTAAAGTCAGTACATTCAACATTGACAGGAGTGTACAACAAATTATCTATATAAACACAAACACACACAGACAGCATTCATTTGAATTCTAGACCAAGTTTTACTCCAAATGGTACATGCCCCCAGACTGAATTTGTCCCTAGCCAATTAGCAGATCATCATGCTCTGTACTTTAAATCAATTAAGTAATTGCTCTTATCTCGAAGAAGAAATCATACCACAATATTGGTATTTGTTGTAACAGTCATGAGGCAATCTGCTACATCCGTACAAAGCTGCATGATCTGCAGGGAACAACCTGCATAGGGAAGCTGATACATCAATGATTACATACTGCTGGCTATTTAGAAACAAAAGCCAATAATTCAAAGTATTTGTCAGGTCTCACAAAAGGTCAGCCTGCAAGAACAGTCCTAGAGCTTGTTTATACTTAAATATACATAGAGGGCACTGGTTTTTCTTACGAGCATTAGCGTATCCAGGTTCACATACAAAGCTGGATGATCCACACCAGTCCAATGCTGCACAGGACATTACAAAAACATATTGGGAGGAAAATCAGCTTTCCTTAATAACTGGCCAGCAGTTTGTATGGTTACCTTTAAACATTAATAGGCAACTTGCTAGAGTCTGCCCAAGTCAACTAGTTCCATCAGCTGAATAACCTTAAATTGCCATTTGGGCAGATATCCTTTGCATTCAGTTCATCGGACCCACTGAGCCAGCAAAGATACATGGTCCTCTTTCCTTTATTTGGCAAATTTATTCTTTGGATTTTTCTTCCTCTTCCTGCTTTATGGGTTCATGTCTCCTGAGAGTCTCTGCTGATTGGCGACTTTCTGCACAATTCCTGGTAGAACTCGGATTCTAGGAAGCGAGGATAGGAATTGTTCTCCATTAAACTATAAACTCTCTTCTGGGCTGCACTGAAGCACGTGTGTGTGGCTTCTTCGATGCTCTGACCAATACTGTTTTTGGTCTGAAAGTCTATGTTGATCTGTAATACAAGAAGAAATTCATAAGGATACTGTTCACGGATAATATGCTCTTCAAAAATGGCTGGGCTACAGCATATTGGATTCTCGAGGTATGTTCCTTCCCCATCATCAAATAATCAGAGGCAGATTGCTATATATCAGGGCTGTCAAACTCCCGGCCCGTGGGCCAGATGCATCACGTGCTGACCATGCCCATGCCCAGTTTAGCAAAGGGGGAAAAAAGTCCCAATACATCACTTGATGCCACCATGGCGATATGAGTTTGACACCCCTGCTATACATCTCTGTTGGCCAAAGCAAACCTATAAGGAAGAACAGTTGCTTTTAAACAGTCCTCCCCAATGTTGTGCCCTCCTACATGACACTCTCCAAACAGCATAGCATTTTGAGAACTGAGGTCCAATTCACCAAGAAGACTGCTTTAAAGCAATTTAAAGCAGATGACAGCCACACTGAATGATAAAATTTCCTTTCTTCTTGTCAAATCCTCAGCTTTTAAAATGTACACAATGCTTCTGCTTGTACAACTATTGGATCTATGACAAGGTTTTAATTTTGATCCACAAAAAGTGCTTCAAAAATTGAACAAGCAACTCATTAAAACAAATGCAACTGTTATTTGTTGTATTACAGAAGCTGGGCCAGACTTTTTGCATTGTCCAGAACTCTGGAAATGCATACATGCTAGTATTCACACTTCTACATATTCTGAAGCACTGTTTCCTAATCCTAAAGCATTGCACAACTCCAATAGCCACTACTGGAAAAAAATGTATTTCGAGAACTCAGTATTTTCTGAAATCTTTTATTATATAGAAGAATTCAGTTTGTACTTTCCAAATTCCTATCATGCATCCTAAACCTATAGCAGTGTATTGACATACAGAGTTATAGAATGCCATACAACTTGAGAAATGGTAAACAGTTAGAGAATCTGGGTAGTTTGGAGTGACATTCTCAAGCAGAGACATATTTTCTCAAAATTATTCCTACAGGCAAGTCTACATAAAATGCTAATATATAATGGAGCAGAAATTTAAAAGGAATTTTGTTAATAAATTCTAAAAGCTAGTTATAATTCTAATGACTGTTTTCTGTTAAGAGAATCCCTCTTTGGAATAGTGAAACCAAAAGCCTGAGAGTACTTCTTTGGTTTAATCGAACTAATGAAAAAGAGCAATTTAAGTCAGTCTACTTGCCTCTTTAGGAGCTTCTTTTTCAATGAAGTCACTGTAAATCTTCTTCGCTTTGGCTGTCAGTTTTTGTGGGGACTTGATTTTTTTATAATCTTCGCAGGCCAGCCAGAAGTCAATGTTCTCTTCACAAAACTCGGATTTCAGGAAAGCTCTGAAAGCTGCCAGACCATCTGCAAAGAAATGTGAAAAAGATCAATTCATGCAAAGCATCCCAGGAATGTTGTAGATGTAACACCCACATTTCTTTCCTTCTCTCATGCCCTTGGATTTTTCTGTCTATCCCTCCTCTAAATTGTTTAAGAAAGATGTACCAGAACAAGTCAGAAAGAACATGAGTAAACTGAAACAGCTGGCCCATTTTTACTAGTTAAAATATTGTAGATTGCTAAATTTAAACAATAGTGTTCTTTTGCCCACTAAGCTGAAGTCACTAAGCTTTTTTTTTTTTTTAAAGAACATTTCTCTTTTGGACTTTGATAGCATGTGTTAACCTTTAAACTGGAGAACATGTTTATGGAAGAGCTATAAACTCTTGGAAGACAGCCACGATGGAAAGAGTGACCCAAGTCCACTTTGCAACAAATAGGACGCAATTAGAAAGTTTAATAGGACCGAGATTTCTTTTGTGTAGCTGACAAGCTAATAGCTTCTGTATCTTTAATCGAAATGTGCATTAGTTATTTAAAAAGAACTACTGTACAATGTGCTTTTATTTATAATAACTGTTGGGGAAAAAAAGTATCAGCCCTGGAGGTTGCTGCCATATCAAGTAGCTAGGATCCATTTGACGAAAAGAATGAGATCTTAAGGATCCGGAGACTTCAAATTTCAACTAAAGTTTGGACAGCTGCATTTCCAATTCAATAACTACTGGTGGGAGTTTTTAAACCTATGAATGTTAACTACAAAGGCCAAATACTAAACTAAAATACAGAACAGAATTGCACAACTACAACACATAGGCAGCTACTTCACAGAAAGCACCTGGGGATTGTGCCTAAAGAAGAAAAAAGCTTTTTCTTGCAATCTGGGACCCAGGGAGTTAAGGACTAAACTAAGAATAAATATTACTACCAAACTGCAAACACAGCAGAATTCTCAGTAGCCAAGACTCTGGTTCGTTCCCTTTTGGATCACTTTTCCTGAAACCAACTTTCTAAAATTAGCAAATATGCTCGTCTGTTAATTTTTTTAAAGGCAACTTACATTTGTTAGCTAGAAGTTCATCAAATGTTTCTGACCACAGCTGAGCTTCTTCAGGAGAAGGTCTGTGAAAAAAGATAAAATTGTTTAAGGTTTTCAAAGGACACAGATTCTATGAATAATTCAACTACATAAAGGTCCATCAATGTGAAATATGAAGTACATACCTAAAACATGTCTTTTGTTGTCCTTTCTTGTTAGCCTTTGCACTGGTAGAATTGGAGGAATTCTGCAGGAAGTAATTCAATCTTGCTTTCCAATCTTTTAGGCTAAAATGAAGAGAGAAAGTATAAATAAGTTCAATTGTCCTTTTACCAAAAATGCCATATAGTTTACTGTAAATTATACAGTTTACAGTAAAATTATAGATGGAATTCAGCTTGCATTGAACATTAGCAGAGTTTGGTTGCAGCATTGGTTCTCAGATCTATTTGGAAATTTACTAACTACAGCTAGTAATAACTAATACACATGCACATCTTCATTCCCCAACACATCAATTATGTGAACTAAGTTATTAACCATATTTAAGAAATATTATTCAGCAATGCTATGGGTTGCTTGATGCTCACTAGCCCATTCATTTGCAAGAAAATTCTTACATATTGTTTGTGGCAGTGAACCAACAATGACTGTTCCAGAATACAGGTTCAGTAGTCAAAAGTATGTTCTAAGGTGTATTGCAATATATTAGAGCTAAAATTATGCTATAACTAGTAGAAAGGTAAGATGAAATCCCATTCATTTTTCTTGTTGCAAAGAGACCCAAATGAAAGCAGTTTTATGTTCTTTCCCTTATCCTTAACTTTCAAAGTAAAAGTGTTTGCATGCTGCAGACTGCATAATATAGGATTAATTTTAGATCAGTCATAATTAACACATTCTACAGAAAGCAAATTACTTTTTCTCAGCTTCCAAGGGATTCTCCTTTGCAGGGACTTTTAATTCTCTGTAAACATTAATAGCAAATCAAAATCATTCATCTGCAAGACTTCATACAATCAGCAAAAACAAGGAAGAGTTCATACCACAAGCAGCACTCACCTTCCATTCTAATGGAAAATCTACCTTATTTACTCAAGAGCTGGGCTAGTGGCCAAACTGCATGACTCAATGTGATAAAAAAAAAGGAAATTTAAGAAGCAAAATTGCCTCCAAAGAATATTTAGCCCTTAAGTGAATTAGAATACTGGCAGACCAGAATTTAGAGGGAGGACTTCCTTTGTCTCATTCTTTTAAAGAATCTAAAGCAACCTGATGCACCTTCATACACACTGTTTTTATTCTGGTTCACAGCACCAAACCACAAGAGGAAGTGGTTGTAAGCCTCCATTGTTTTAATGCATCATACAGGCAACACCTATGCATACAACTTGAGATACGGAGGTGTTGAAAACCAAAAATTAATTTATTGAGATTAGTCATTTTGGGTACAGTAGGCACATAGCCTGCACTTGAAATATTTATGTACTAAATCAGCTGCTTGGCTTTGCACAATACCTTGAACCATAAGTCAAACAGCCCGAGATCACACACAATTGTAAGACATAAAGAAACTAAGGTTGACGTTATCGTGCTGTACAAGGATTAATAAGCGGTCTCAACATTGTCCACCTTCATTTACTTTGACTAAAATATGTTGATTGCAGTATTCTAGCGACATTCTTTTTTTTTTTTTTTGCTTTTGATTTAAATACTCACATGGTTTTTTTCATCTTGCCCTTTTTCTCTTCTTTGCTGTGGCAACGGCTAGCGCTTTTCTCCATTCGGCTGCGGTCGTGCTGGAACGCCAGAAACAGTACACTCTGCATGCTCTTCCGCTACGAACCAGCCGACTCAACCCGGCAAAAAAGCTTTATCGTCTCTCGGCCCCGCGGGTCCCTTATATAGACGGGAGGCGGGGTTTCGCGCTCCCGCCTTTCGCCCTCTGATTTGCTTTTCCAGACGACAATCGACCGACACCTCCCGTATAAGGCGTTCGCCCGCGAAGCTTGCTGAGAAGTGTTGCTCTGACGCAGAAAGCCGTCTTCTATCCATCTTGTTCTAACGGCTGGTTGGTCTCTAAGGTTTCCTTTTCTTTCGGCAAGAAGGGATTTTTTTTTCTTTTTAAATAGAGCTTTTTAAATAGTTACATTTTTGGCTGTCAAGGTAAAAATAGGAGCCTGGAAAAACCCTCTGCAACTTGGTAGATGCAAAATCCATTTTTGTTTATTTTTTTAAGGAAGGCTTTTTTGGGGGTTGGTGGGGTGTGTGTGTTATTTTGCTTTGCAGGCAGGTTCATTTCCAAAAGGCTGTTCAAGAGGAAAGGACTTCTACAGACGTGAACCAGTTTCACGTGCAGGTTTTTAGTACATGAGGATGAAATCCTCAAACAACAAAGCTTGCTGGTTTCGTTTGTTTGTTTGTTTGTTTTGTCAAGCATACATACATTGGATAATACATATAAGTATAAACATAATTATGAATATATGAAATGTATACAAATAAGAGAAAAAGAAATTAGGACAGGGGACGGGAGGCACGTTTGTGCACTTATGCACGCCCCTTTCATAGGTTTGCATTAGCAAACATTTGCTACCATCACACAAGAGTTTTCTCAGTAAATATGAGTTTTACAGGCTTAGGCTGTTAGGCTCCTGGGAATAAGTCGCAGGGAATTCAATAAAACTTTGAGTGAAGAAACAGTATTTTAATTGAGATAGAGAGAGAGTCGTGACAAAATTCAGAGGTTATGGGAATAAGTGTTTTGATCTTGGTCTAGAACACGCAGTTATGTGTGAGTGTTATTTAATACAACCCTCGCATACCCTCCTGGTGTGTCCCAAATGCCTGCCAAAAAAGACAGAAATGATAGATATGGGAAAGTACTTTTTTCTGGGTGTTGATTTTGGAAGTATACCACTCCCGCCTCTGCCCACCCACCTCCCTCCCACATAAAACTAAAATTTATCTAGAGACTGCTTTATTTGATTGGAACAAGATTAAGGAACAAATGTTCAACCATGTGGCACAAAATAGTCCCATGCCTGGATTTGAATGGAAACAGTTGTATTTCTTTAAATAGTCTTTTTTTCCCCTTCATGGTTAAAGTGTACTTCTCTGGGTGCTGCTGTTAGAGGAAGAGAATTGGGATAGACTTCATCAGACACGTGGAATGGCTAGACTGATGGAGGAAAGGCTGATAGAGGATGAATCTGTTGATGTGAGCTTTAGGTCATAAAAGCTTATGCTTTTTAATAAAATGGGGCAGGTTATTTTTTTAAAACTTGCTATTGGGGTCCCTTTGATTTTATACTAATATTGGAGCTCATAGTTAAATTGAGATTTGTGCTGAATGCTTCTCAGGTCATGCATCTAACACTGTTTACCTCAATATATAAATATATATGTTCTTAGAAAATCAGATGAAGTATGTGATGACAAAAAAGTAGGTGGAAATTTTAATGTTTTTAAGATTCGTTTCTTAATTTGCTGATTTGGTCTATCCATACTTAGGACAATTACTAGCCCAAATAAACTAAAAATTAGTTTCAACTGAATTATTCCCTCCGGGGAAAAAAAAATGTTTGTACACTGTACAAACCTTTTTCTTTCTTGCCAACATATATTTATGATTCCATAGCTACTGGGCATGTTTAGCACATCCCTCTGTGCTAAATCCTCAAGGATTCCCTTTTCTTTCAGCTTTTGCAAATGCTGAGGTTCCCCCAAGCCTGGTGATGTTTCCTCTCATAGATGATGATATTCTTTTAGTTATGTAAGTGACACTCAAGCAAGAGATTACTAAACAGGTGCACATATTTTACCCAGAGTATTATCTAATCTTATTCCAGTTTGTTTTCCGTTTGCTTTCAGGTAGATCCTGCTAATTATGTCCTTTAGATTATTTTATTTTAAAAAATCTTAAAAAATAGTCATCTGAACAAGATATGCATATCATAAATCTCTTCTATCTCCTTCCTACTTTTCCCCTTCCTATTGATTCTCTGCTCATATATTTGAGATTAGTTTCTGCTATGAAGATTTCTGGCCAGTAGGGTCTGATGTAGTACTTCCACATTACTATTCCATGTTAAATTCTATATTCCTTTCCACAGCTATAATACTTGTTTGTCTTAAAGATTTTCAGAGGGTTAAAAGAAGAGGGAATACATAGAAATGTTCGTTGTGTTCACTAAACTCAGATTCTTGCTGAAGCGCACATTTACTGAAACAATACAATTATCCACATTATATCTTTTTTAACAGATAGCATCAAAACTGTACATCAGAAGTATCTCCCATTTGAAAAAACTTTGCTTGACATTTAATCCATGGGACAAGAGAGAGAGAGAGAGAGAGAGAGAGAAAGAGGTGATGGAAATAATTGGGTTCCCACATTGTATTATATGCTTTGTTTGATTTAGATGCTGTAATTTAGATACTGTATGAATACAACATTGGAATTTGGAAGGCATGGTTTCTTAATAAGTAGATCAGGGGTGCCAAATTCATGGTGTCACGTCATCATGTGATATATTGTGACTTTTCCCCCCTTTGTTAAACTGGAGGTGGGTGTAGCCTACGCGTGATGCATCCGGCCCGTGGGCCATGAGTTTGATAGTAGATAAAGCCAGAATATCAGCACCATAATGCTTTCTTATTTTCTTTCATCAACACCACACCCTTTTCCTAAGAATAGTAAACCCAGTCTGGACTGGATTTGACTGTGAGAGGATAAGAAGAATATTGTAACTCTTTCACCAATATGCCTGCATTAATATTGCCAAGGAAGTCAGATAAACCTTGCTTGCAAATGGATTCAGTGTAGTTTACGGAAATCAGTTGTATACAAACTTTGTGTTATGTCCAGAACAAATGCCTTTGGGGTGAACAAAAGGCAAAATCTTTGTGTGGCCTGGAAAGAGTTTTGATTGCAATCTTCCAACAGGAGGTTGAGCAACTGCAAAAACTTGTCTAGATGGCATGTAACAAAACCTGGAAGTGAGAATAGCCACCCACTTATTAGGAGCAGACAAACCAGTTGAATTGTAAAATAGGAAGAACCTGAAACCTAATGCTCAGCTTTAACTCAAAATAAAACAAGCAAAACTTTCAGAGTCATGTAATAAACATAAACAGAGTAACTTCTCATTCCAGTTTCCTGTTATCCTAGTATGACTTTTCTCCAGCTGCAGTGCACAATGGGTTTTATATTGCTCATTAGGTGTTTCCTTACTTTCCAGGTGCCTGATTTGATTTCACTGAAAAATACCTCCTGACTTATTGATATATGGAGAATGTTTTTTTTTTAAATCTGCTCCTTAATGAATAGATTGGGCCAATTTTACTTGACATTAAAGTCTGCAGTAGTTATTTTAAAGCAGGAATGGGCAACCTTAGCTATTTTGAACTGTTGAATGAGTATCATGAAATCACATTAATCACTTGCTTATTAGATTTATACAGTATTTCACTTGTCTTTTGGAAGCTTAAACTTAGCATACATAATATTTCTTCCTTTATCTTTGTTTCCAAAAGAAGCCACCCTAGGCTGGGCTAGAGAATTATATAGAATTACTGGTTCAAAATCTACCCATGCTTGAATTTCCATGGGTAAAATTGGCTAGTCTTAGTATTGGGTCTTTCCAAGTCCAGAGACTAAACTCTGTCTAAAGACTTATAAGGAACAGCATTGGGTAATTGTGTCTGCTACTGAACGCGTGTTACTAAATTTTTCTAACCTTCAATCAGGATCTGTTTTAAGCTAACACTTCTGAGAAGCATATAGCAAGATGTTCATAGGTAAAGAACAGAAATATAATTCTATAATATAGGAAGACCAATATTAAGAGGCTATTTCTATTCCTGCAAAAATAAAAATAAATGCTTGCTGTGATGAAGGTGGAACTTCTTTTTTCTCTTTCACCTTTTTTTTTTGACCTTATTTCTTCTTTGTACCATTTTATTTTCTTATATTTGTATTGGCTTTATCTATACAATGAAATTTCTAATAAAATTATTCATAAACAAGAGAGGCTATTGCCGTTCCTAAGTATATCTTGATGCAAGTTGCACGTATCAAGGAAACTTGTTCTAATAATTGTCTAGGGTCTATTTATCTTTGCCCTTGTTCCAGCTTTTTGAGCAGAGTTGGGTGGCTGAATCTGCCCCTAACTTTAATTGTCTTCAGTGCCCTGAGCTACAAAAAGACCTTATGGGACATAAAACATTAGTAAGTTTCTTTGTTTTGTTTACTGACCAACCTAAAAAATACAAAAATGGTAAAGCATAGGGCAGGCAATTGAATAACCAATACAAAGCAGAAAATATGAGATCCATTAAAAAGATGGCTCCATTCCATTACCTACCCTTGTTTGAAATGCTGCAAACAGATAAACAGATGCCACTGACAGACGAGAGCAATGCGTTCTGTATCTGACTTTTCTAGTTTGCCTTCCAGATACATCGAAACTCAGTTTCCAGCTAAAGCAAAAGTATAGATAGATACAGACTTCAACTCTTGTTCAGACACAATTTGAAGTCCATGAAATAGCATTTCCTTCCTTACAGATGGGACAATGTTACCTTAATGACACACAATATAACATAATCCATGGTAACAAAAGAGTATGATTTTTTTAAAAAATGGTGTAATCAACAAGAATAATAAATAATAATAAAGATGTCCCCATTGACTTGTTCATCCATTTTCAGAAGCATTACAAAGAGGGTTTATCACTTCAGAAGAACATTTCAGAAATTAACAAATGGAAATAAATTTGGAATTCATGAAGTTTTCCTTTGAGAGTCCTCACATGATAATGATGAATGGAAAATTAGGACATTTCCTCTCTGTGCTTGGCACTCCTTGATGAGTGGAAACTCTCACAATGTCTCCAATGTTTCCCTTATCTTTTTAAAATTATTTTTGCAAGCCTTTTTATTGCTTTATTTCAATTAACCATAATATTGGCAGTGCTATGAAAAGAAACTCTTGCCATCTTTTTATAGCCACAAGAGGAAGGAAAAAGCAAATACATGTTCAAGACTGCCCTAAAAATAAGAGAATAAATATATTCTCAGTATGGGTTTGCCTGAACTCCTATAAACTTAGTGGATTATAAACCATGATCTAGATACTCCCCTGTCCATGTGTGTATTTTAAAACTAAAATGATATTGCAATAGCACATCCTTAGTTGTATTAAATAAATAATTGCAGCTTGTTTTGGATTATGAACATCCTCATGTTATTGGAATGGGTTGCTGCAGTTACATATTGTTTTAAAGCGATGGGTGGGGGAAGATTACAGTTTAACAAAACAAGGCACTTGCCTTTACAAACTTCACCATGAGTTAGCACAATCTTTTTATACTAAGATCTCATCTCCAGGTGTATAAAAATGATATAATTTAACTGAATTACATTCTATGTGGATATCTAAGGTCATATTCTCACATCCCACTGACTTCCACTTAAAGGTGCTTCACTAACATTTTTTTAAGGACATGTGTACGATCCAGATTTCTTCTCATTTCCAGCCCATACTTCTGGTTAGCTTTGAATTTTTTCTCATCCAATATGGAAGTGTAGCCTATCTTTTGACACAAGTTTTGCTTTGTGGGTGATGTGAGTGGCCTTGGAAGTGATTAACACAAAGGTTGGAATCTTCCCAGCTACTACTGGTTACTTTCGGCTGCTGTGGACATAACTCCTCTGTTTTATGACTAATGGCTCTTCTGCATGTTTAGGTTTGGGCTAGTGAACTTACCACCAGGAAAAACACCACTACTATCTCTTGGAAAGACCAGGACATAATTAAATCACCTACCTGTCAAAGAGGACCTGATCTATCACATTCTCTAGAGAGCTTGATGCTGCTTTAATGACTGGAGAAATTCTGATTTAGAACTTGATTCTGAATTCTGATTTAGAATCAGAACCTCTAAAGCAGTGGTGTTTCTCTCTCTCTCTCTCTCTCTCTCTCTCTCTCTCTCTCTCTCTCTCTCTCTCTCTCTCTCTCGGCATCTTTAAGATGTATTAACTTCAATTCATAGTGCTGGCTAGAGAATTCCAGGTGTTGAAGTCTACACATCTTAAATTTGCAAAGTTTGAAAAACACTTATCTAAAGCAACGGTCCCGTTAGAGTGACATTCTGTACATAGTGGTAGAGCAGAGTGACTCTAAATTAGAGCATTTCTTTCAAAGCAGGGGTATCAAAACTGGCAGCCTGTGGGCTGGATGCATCACACGCAGGCCACACCCACCCCAGCTTTGCAAATGAGAAAAATGTGAAAAGTCACATGATGGCAACGTGACACGGTGAGTTTGACACCCGTGTCTTAAAGAATCAGTTGGAAGCTTTTTCCCAATGCAAGTCTAACAAGGAAAGTATGTCCTTCCCCATCTAGCCTATGTTTTAGCAAGTGTTTGGTGGATGTTTATCCAACCAGCAAGATTATCCACCAATCATTGCACCACAAATTATCCTGTTATAAAACATAAGGGCAGTGACAGAGTAAAGTCTAGCTAACTGGACTGTGAATTGTGCCAGAGTGTTTTTGTGCTCCATTACAAGCTGAAGGGGAGCAGAGCAAACTTTCTTTCTAATGTGCTGTAAGATAAATCTGGTTGAACTTTGTGCAGGTTTTATTACCTGTGTAAAATTGCCCTTTGAGACTTTCATCCTGTAGGCATTTATTGGGAGTCCACCCTATTGATTTCAGTCTTTAAATAGGCACCCATAACAAACTTCTATTAATAGCTAAGCATGTCTAAAATTTCTAGCCCTATATTATTTGTGGAGCACTTTTTGAAGAATAAAATGTGTGTTTAATTAAAAGTCTCATGTTCAATGGTGATTACCAATTAAATGTTTAGAAATAGCAACCAAGGGGTCATGTTTCTTAATGTACTACATAAGAAAGAGCATGCACTTTTTTTCACAGAATGGTTTGCCATCTAAAAGCCTTGTAGTATTTTGATCAGTCTGGTCAATTTGTAGAAATAGGTGCCTTATTTAAATTATTTGGGGGTTTACCTTTTTTAGTGCCTGCCCTTGATATTTTCCTTTCACAGAAAGGCAGCACACAGCTACATATTAGCAGTGTGTTTAAACAAAGTAAATCACATGCGCCCTAAGCTAACCTCAGATCACCCTCTGCTGGTTGCACTTGCAAAAACGCATATGTATCAAAACACTATCATACACATATAATATATTCCTTAAATTTATTTAAACTGGTTCAATGGTTATTTTTCACAATGGGCATTTTACCTGTTCTGTTAAGCACATCAACAAACCTATCTCAGAATTTTTTCTTGGAATTGGTGATTGCAATAAGGTAATACGTATAAAATAGATAAAGGCTTTATGTAAAGTTCAACACATGCCTGGCCCAGATAAGCAGATAAGGAACTATTTAGGCATATTAAGCCATTAATTTTATCTAGATCAGCGTTGTTTTTGTATGCTACACAAACATGGTGCTCTCCAGATATATTGGAGTGCAACTGTAGAACCCAGTTTGAATTGTTTATGCTGCTGGGAGTCAGTGGTGAAATCTTAGTACCTTGTGCAACCTCGCGAGAGGTAATAGGGCCCATGTGAATGAGCCCTTATAAACCCATGCCCCACGCCCACCTCCTGAACCCGGTCGCCGGTTACTTTCTCCCACCCATGCCCTATATATAGTCTGGCCACGTGGTCGGGTCAATCCTTTCCTGCTCACCTGAAACAAAGGTAAGCACTTAACAGTAGCCAGTCCCTCTCCTCCCTGACCACAAGCAGCCCCCTGCCCTGGACCCGCCGACCCATGTAGTTCAATTTAAAATGCATTGGGTCATGGCTGACGACTTGGCCACACCCATCCACCCAGTCACATGCCCACCAAGACATGCCCACAGAGCCGGTAGGGAAAATTTTTACATTTCGTGCCTGGTGGGAGTTTTTGGAATAGGTTTCATTTAAAGCTCTGGGTTATGGAAGTCTAATCTGTACTAACTGGGAAAAGATCTTCAGGATTTCAGATTACTGCTAATCCCAGTTCTCTTGGGAGAAGCTATTCCTTGTATTTATATTTTTTGTATGAGCTAATGGCAACATCAGTTCAGTAGCACTACTAGAACTTCCTCCAAACATGTTTCCATCGCTTAGAACATGTCCATAGAAGATAAATGAACAATCAGTAGAAGCGCTGAGTCTCAGTGATAAATTATCTTGATAATGCTTTTGTTGACTCAGTTCAGATGACAGAAGTAAACCTCAGGATCCTATGTGGCTTTAACCCATTTCTTCTTGTTTTTTTCAGCCCCCATCATCTAGGATACAAACTAACATATAACTGCCACAAAACTAGCCTTGACTCTTTTTTTCCAGTCAACTAAAACATAGATTTTGCCTGCTGTTTTTGGACCCACCCAAGGACAGCTCAAAGCATTTTGTTACCTGGAATGAAATACATGAAGACATGATGGTGACTACCACCCCTGAATTTCATTGGACTTCAATCTATTCTTCTACACTGGAGACAGGATTTTCCTTGTGGCTAGCTAGCATATGTTGCGGATCAGCCTATGAAACAAACACTTATGTCCTTTAGCAAGTGAATCGATTTGGAGACTCCCAAGACTGAGCTCTCCATGCTACCTATTACTCATTACCCAACAGATAGAATTGGCATTTCAAGTAGCCCCTGCCCAATCCTTTTTCCATCAATGGACATTGTTTAATTTGAGGGATAATTGACTCTGGTATGTGACCCTGCCACATCACAAGTAGATGAGTAATCAAGCAGGAGGAAGCCTTTATTAAACTGTCCTATTAGAAATGTATTATAGACATTCTAGATCAGGTGAGTCCAGCCTGTGGCCCATGGACTGCATATAACCACGAGCAGCCAAAATAATGTCGTCCCACAAGATAACAAAACATAAAAAATAAAGGAAGTTTGTTATTTATATACATTAACTATATTATATATATTTATATGCAGCCCAAGACAATTCCTCTTCACTCAATGTGGCCTAGGCAAACCCACAACCATGCTCTAGGTCGGGGGTGTCAAACTCAAGGCCCGCTATTGATTAAATAAAACCTCAAAATGATCTGATTCCAGTCCTTAAATAATAGCTGTTACTGTTTTCTTAACTCCCTCTTGTTGGCCTCTGTTCCTGATAATACCATGAAATAACTTAGGAAGAGAAAGCTAGGAATACAAAGGGTGGGATTTAATGTGGAAGTTGATACTGCAACTGATGCTTTTCTTGAGGCAATGAAGCCTAAGCCTCATTCTTTTTTTCATAGATTTTATTGATACAGAACCAGTCCCCCCCCCCCCGGGGGAAGGATTGATATGAAGGACATAGAGTCAGGAGTTGTAAGCTGGAAAATATTTGAAGAATTTGAGACTGGTCAGTGAGCAATTGATAGGTGCTCAGCACTTCCTCTCCCTGTCTTCAAATGTCCTTTCCTACTTCATCTTAAATGTGCAGCTGAGGCAATCTTGACACACTCATAGTGAAACTTGCTTGGTATTTTCTTTCTTTCCAACCAGAAGATGTCCTAGGTTTTTTTCCACATTGTATAGCCTTTTGTTCCCAGTCTGGAATCATCTAAACGTGTTTGGGTAACGATGAGGATAAATAGTGTAGATGGCTTTAAGGTAGCTAGGTAGATATGGGCATTCACAATCAGAGTAGTGAATTATGCTGGTTTGTAATAATGAGCAACATGTAGACTTTTTATCCCAGTTAGTTTCTAGTAGCAGTACTCTGAGAACTTTACCTTGAAACTGAGCAATCTCATTTCAGTGGATTATTATTATTATTTAAAAATAAAGTTGGAAGGTGTCTAAGAATTGAACCCCTTGCACACTTTAGGATTCATTGTAGCATCCCTGATAGAAAAACCTCCAATGTAGGGAAGAAATCATTCCATGCAATAATCTGTTTCATTGGTTGACACCAGAGGTGGTGTTCAGCAGGTTCTGACCAGTTCTGGAGAACCGGTAGTGGAAATTTTGAATAGTTCGGAGAACCGGCAAATACCACCTCTGACTGGCCCTGCCCCATCTATTCTCTGCCTCCCGTGTCCCAGCTGACCGGCTGGGTCTTCTTTTGTTGCCCTGAACAGGAGAACGTAACTGGAAAGCAGGTTAATGGGATGGGGAGGGAAGGGGATTTTGCAGTAACCTTCCCCTGGAGTGGGGAGAGAATGGAGATTTTGCTGTACCCTTCTGCCATGCCTACCAAGCCACACCCACTAAGCCACAGCCACAGAACCAGTAATAAAAACATTTGAATCCCACCACTGGTTGACACCTGTTATTGTCAGGAATTTCTTCCTAATATCAAATATGTACCTACATCCTTGAAGTTTAATCCTATTAGTTCTAGTCTTAACCTAGTGAAACTAGTGAGAATAAATCCAACCCCACCTTCCTATATGACAGCCCTTCAGATATTTGAAAATAGCTATCATGTCCCCTCTTAGCCTTTTCTTCTGTGCTACTGTGATTCAAAAAGAAGAAAAAATGTTTCTCTTTTATAGCCTTTTAATACAATTGAAAATTTTGTTTTTCCACATTTAGCTGTAAGTGAAAATGAAAGAAATAAGTTACAATAGATCATCAGTGGATATTCAGCACTGTTTCTCCCATGGCTAAAATTCTTCTGTAGAAATACTTCTCACAAATTCTCTTCAACAATTTGTTTTGCCATCCACCCTTGCTAATTAAATGCCTGCTGTTGCAGTCACACATTGTTGATCAAGGCTGAGATGTTTGTAATGAATAACTAGTCACTGAGGTAGCCTTTGAAAAAACTTATCAGTCTTCTTTTGGTAGATGGATATTCTTTATCTCAGGAAATTTTGTTTTGGGCAATAAAATCTCACGGTAAATAAAGTCAATTTGGGTTAAAATTTTGGACTGGAGTCCAGGAGAGCTTTGGGAGTTGTTAAATTATGCTAAGTCTTTTCTATCCAAATATACTCAGTAAATTGTACTTTTGATCAATTTAGTTGAGCTGTGAGCCAAAACAATTAAATATGTGTTTATGTTTATTTGTGTGTGTATGTGTGTGTGTATTCTTGATTCTCATTTAGAGACCAAATGTATATGGTATATGGTGTATGATAAAAGAGAGAACTTCATTGCTGATTGAAATCAAAGTTATTTATTTGTAGAGTATATGTAACTTTTTGACTCCTATTTTATGTTTTGATTTCTCTCATTGTCTTTTATACCATTACCTGTGTAGGTTTATTAGAGCTCCAAAAATAACAATAAGATACCTCAAAAAACTAGATAGTATGTTTCTGTGTCTATATAAGCTTGCATACTTGTTTGTTTTAGAGAAGTGTTAAATAACAGGTGTTCATGGAACAGTTGGTAGATTGATTTGTTTCCTTACTGTCCCTTGGTTCTGCTGCCTTGTGACGTTTGGCCTGCTTTATTTTAATTTTTTGCAGACAATTTTTTAAAATAAAATTAAGGGTGCATAAGAGAACAGCCTGTTTCCTAAGCATGCTGGGTACTGTTCTGGATTGTTATGTAATGGCCGGCTTTGTTCCTTGTCTTCTGCCTCCGAAAGGGGAATTGAAACAAGGTCCATGAAAGCATTTTGTTTTTTAAAGGACAGGACATTCTCTTCTGATTTACACCTTTTGTCAATAGAGGAAACAAATCAGCTCAATGGGAACAAGTGTATTTTTAACCAGTGAGTTTTCTTAACAAACATTCAGAGTAGAGTAAATATCATCTGGGAAGGCTATGAGAAGGACCTTCTCATGTTGAAAGCTGAATTAGTGTGTGCAAAGAAGACCACAGTGATTCAGGTTAAACTGGTTTTATTTTTTTTAATTTTTTTTTTAGTTTGTCAAGCATATATGAGAAAAAGAAAAATAATAAAAGTATGAATATATCATATAAACATACAAGTG
>JAOYMU010000010.1:1576691-1587530 GCA_025802295.1 Psammodynastes pulverulentus
CTCGGTTCACGAACAATTCGGTTCGCGAACAGAGTCGGTTCACCGATTAAGTTCGTGAACCGAGGTACCACTGTATATAGCAGCACTCTGAAACTAGGGTGAAAGAGGCAAACTATAGTAGATAAATCACAGACTAGCATAACAATAATTATTTTTATTCTTAATTTTATTAAAATTGTAGGACACTACTGTGCAACATACAATATACAAAACTTATAATGAAATAATCCACAATACAAAATACAAAAAAAATTTCTGGAGAAAAAACCCCCACACTATATCACTTATCAGGTGACTCAGAAAAAGTGCCATCCACTTTAGCCCAATCTAGTCACAATGATTTTTTAAAATAAAAATAGAAGTTAATATGAATCACTGAAAGGACATAATTCCAGTAGACAGCCACTACAACAGAGAAGGCTCCCTTCCTATTTCCTTTCCGATGACATTGCTAAATCAATTGACTGAACCATGCCAACATTGTTGGACCATATAGGATGGGCATCAACTAGAATAGAAAAGTAGTCCCTCACACCTCTGGGCCTTTACAGGTGATAGCCAGCACTTGAATTACATTGAGTTCTACCTGTAACCAATGCAACACCTAAAATAGGTGTCTTACATGGGTACATCAAGGCATGTTCATAACTGCCTGTACCAAAACATTCTCAACCAGTGTAATGGTATGTGGTAATGGCCTTGGGAGACAGGGCAGAGAACTGTCAGATAAAAGGCTGCTCAAGAAACTAACAGCTCTTCTGAATCTCTTCCGCTACCCGCATTCCTCTGTGGACTCAGCTGCCTTTTATCTGATCATTCTCTTTGCCCTGTCTCCCAAGGTCATTCCCACATACTGTTACAACCATCTGTAGCTTCCAAATAGTCTTCAAGGGCAGCCCTTAAAATGTAGATTATTCTATTTCCCAAATGACCACTTTCCACCAGTTCAGTGATTGGGGATTAGTTTAAATGAAAACCCAGTGATATATCTCCTTGTGGACATGCACAAAAGCCTGAATCTAATTGCTATTTACTGATAGAATTACAGAGAGATTAGTATAGGATTGGATGGAAATTAAATTATTAAACACAGAAGAATCTTAGCATTGGCTCAAGTGTGATAGTCTATATTGATATCTATGCAATTGGTTTGGTATGATATATGACTAAAAGTAAACTACATTTCTGGTTCTGCTTGCATGGAAATGGTGTTTGGATGAAATAGGAAAAAACTTTTAATTTTCCGACTGTTCAGTCAGAATGAGATTCTTGAATGACTGATAGTTGATGAATGTGCAGGACCTGGAATAATATAAGCTTGAATAAGCCTGATATGGCTACACATAGCAAGATGATACAGTTGCTCAATTCCATAAACAATTGAACAGTTCTGTTGTATTGATCACAGCAGCTCACTCCATCAATCATCTGAGTACTTAGTAAGAAACCATAGAGAACTTCATAAATGGTGCCAACAGTTGCTCAAATACTTCCCATAATTGACGTATGAATATTTTACTTTTTTGTGGTCCATCCAATCTTAAAGGCTATGCATGGGCAACAATCAAGAGAAATACTTTAAAATAATAAATAAATTATCTCTAATATAAACAAAATGGACTTAAACATAAAAATATAGAAAACCACCAATTTTGAACCTTTCTCATAGCATGCCATCTTCCTGCACAGATGGAACAATCAGATCTTAATTGTTCTCCAAATAATCAGGGTTGAAATAACAGACTGGATCTCCATAGGAAAGGACTTTCAAAATATAGGACTGACAATCAAAATTGTTCTATTCCCAGGTCCCATCAAGTTGACAATTAAACCTTGAATTACACCCAGAAGCCCATTATCAACTAATGTACCTCTCAAAGCAGTGTGGTCACCTAAATATATCAGCATATACTCGTCAGTGCATGAACTTTTGCACTTTGTACCAGCTGTAGTTTCTGAATATTTTCTAAGGGCAGCCCTATGTAGAAAACAAAACAGGAAATGACTATGGACAAGGACCCCTCAATCTACGTTCTGTTGTTCATGTAATGCTTATTTGTCTAGACATATACAAAAAGCCTGAGTAGTTGCAGTGAGGATCAAATGCTAAGCTTGTATTTTAAGAAATAGTTGAATGGACATGGGAAGAAATGGTGCTGTTATCTTCAACCCAACTAACTTTGTGAGATTAGCAGAGTCCAGAGCTGATTCTATGTGATCCAAAGGTCTTGGAAAGAAATGTTGTGAGATACCACATTCAGAAAGTATTCTGAAAGTGCATGATAAATACTTATATAAACATTTGTTTGTTTGTTTGTTTGTTTGTTTGTTTGTTTGTTTGTTTGTTTGTTTGTTTTGCCACCCAATGCACCATTTATCCAAGGAAGGATATTCAAATTAGAAAAATAAAAGATAAAAAAGCCAGAAAAGCGAGCGCAGTCCTAAGCTACAGTAACAGGGATAGAATAAGATCATGTGACATGTCAATTACTACTTTATAATGCCTTGATAAGACCACACTTGAAATATCGCATCCAGTTTTGGTTGCCACAATATAAAAAAAGATGTTGAGATTCTAGAAAGAGTGCAGAGAAGAGCAACAAAGATGTTTAGGGGACTGGAGGCTAAAACATATGAAGAATGGTTGCAAGAATTGGATATGTCTATTTTAATGAAAAGAAGGACTAGGGGTGACATGATAGCAGTGTTCCAATATCTAAGGGGCTGTCACAAAAAAGAGAGAGTCAATCTATTCTCCAAAGCAGGATAAGAAGCAATGGGTGGAAACTAATCAAGGAGAGGACCAACCTAGAACGAAGGAGAAATTTCCTGACAGTTAGAACAATCAATCAGTGGAACAACTTGTCTTCAGAAGTTGTAGGTGTTCTAATACTAGTTGTAGGTGTTCTAATACTAATAGTTTAAGAAGAAATTGAACAACCATTTATCTGAAATGACCAGGGGGTTGGACTAGAAAACTCCAAGGTCCCTTCCAAAAGCATTATTTCTGTTAGATAAATTTTTAAAAGGCTAATTTCTCTCTCAGGTATGACTTTCTGTAATAATAGACTGTTGAGTGGCATTGTGATTTGAAAAAGAAAAGTTTAATAATTCTATGTACATAACCTAAGAACTAAAGCTCATAAAGTACATGGTAGATCTTGGGAAGTAGGTATAGGATTGCAGCCTAAGCTATTTGCTCATATGGAAAAACAGAAAATCTCTCTTTTGCTGTTGTGTCGATCTTAACAAGGTTAAAAACCCTTTTAGATATATTGATTTCAACAGAAAATGGTAAATTCATGTACTGAAATTAATGAGATTAAAAACTGAAATTTGGCTAGATTGTGTGCCAATTTGCACACTGACTTGTGCTTGGCTGATTTCTTGTTTGTTCATTTCTTGTTTTTTATCTTAAGCAAAACAAGCCATTAAACATTACATTGCACATGTACATCATAGAGCTGAGCTGGCGCAGTGGGTAAAGTGCAGTACTGCAGGCCACTTCAGCTGGCTGCTAGCTGAAGTTCGGCAGTTCAAATCTCACCGGCTCGAGGTTGACTCAGCCTTCTGAGGTGGGTAAAATGAGGACCCAGATTGTTGGGGGCAATATGCTGACTCTGTAAACCACTTAGAGAGGGCTGTAAAGCACTATAAACCAGTATATGTCTAAGTGCCATTGCTATCTGAATTGAGGATTTATCCTGAGTGTCAGTAGGGAGTATCAAAAAAACCTATTACACTTGTACATAAGTGTTTCTTAAAACTGAAGCGCTTCTTCCGCACATTTTGCACTCTTACATTCACTAGAAGATTTACTTTTACAATGTATAAACTTGGAATCCAAAAAAACCCCATCCATTGAGAATACTATTTTTCTTTCTTTTTTTTCAATTTTCATGAATCATTGTACTGGACCTGCTTCCTTGATGAAAGAGAAAAACAGAGAAGCTAACATATGCAGAGATGCAGTAAAATGAATTTCATGAAAGAAGGTAATTGGTGCACTTGTTCCAAGCATACCTAAGGAAGAAATGCAGCACTATGCCCTACATTCTTCTTGGAAGAAGACCTAGCCAGAGCAAGCAGTGTGCATTTATTTGTAAATTACTGTGACTTATATACTGCACTATTTACCTCTGAGTGGTTAATAAATAATAGCATCAGTACTGAAAACTCATTAACATGTTCCAGGCTCTGATGTGCTATCTTTCAGGTGATTTGATCTGGTAAATGAGTTTTTCCATGAAGACAAGATTGTTACATCTTTCCACATTGTCAATGACTCTTCCAACAATTGTGAAATGTTATTTGAGTTGTAATAAGTAGATATATTGCATAGTAGATATGAATGAGCATACCTATTTCCCTTTTAAAAAATGGTGAAAGCAAATGGATAAAGCTGTATTACATTTATTTTAAACTTGCCCTTTTTCGGCCACAGGGCACTTCAGTTATCGGCAAAAAAAAGATTCATGCCTTTAATATATTTCTCTCTCCCATCTATCAAAAATATTAAACTTAGACTATCTTGTATATTTCAGTTTCAGAAATATAATATCTTAATATTGTAAGGCCTTAATTTTTCACCTTTACCAAGTTTGTATTACACAATTTACACAATAGCGGACTTATTTTAGTTGCAGGTATTCCATTGTAACTATATGTATCTTAACCATCGTTTTCTTTTAATCTGGGAAAGCATATGAAGAAATCCTTCAGAACATGGCTCATATCCATTGATTCAGAGTTAATAGCTAAGAATTAAGAAATCAAATGATAGACACTCATTAATTACCCTTAATGGTTGTTGAACAGAAATGATTTCCCAAAAGTCTTAACTAATGGTTTTCCCATTCTTTCTGCCTCTCGTCAGCCCACTCATCCTTGTATAACAAGCTACAGTAATTCACCTCTTTGGCAGAATTAGATTAATAGGTTTATGGGTGTTTTTATTAGAAGCACAAACACGTTATGCTGCATGAAACAATACAATATTTCAATCTAAGGAGATCCTATTAAAATGATGCTGTACTTACTCTTCTAGATTCTTTTATCATGAAATAGTACAGTAGCTGTTTTTAAAATTCCCTAACAGTTAGGTATAGGCTAGTTGCTTACTTACCACAATATCCTCCAAGTTTTTGAGGAGGAGTTTATTGTGATGGTTGAGGAAATTATTTGCTTCTGTTTAAAATCAGAAGTATGCCAAAATCTGACCACGTTTAGTAGTTTTTGACTTGCAGAGGATACAGCATTGGGTATCTGCTTCTGGAAAAGAACAAGATCTCATATTAATGTGTCCTTCTTGGTGTTACTGAAAGCAGTAAGCGCTTCCCTTCTGCTTTTGGGAGTTGTCATCTTCATGTGTTTACATTTAAGTGTTGCTTGTGGTTAGTGGGAAGTTCTTTTTATTTAAAAAAATGAAAGAAAGTTCCACTAGCCTTCAGAGATCCATTGATAAGAGGATGTTTGTTCTGTCACTTGTACAATATCTTTACTGATTGACTGAAGCCACGTTATTATTTTTTTTGGAAGAAGTTATGAACAATAACTGCAATCAACAGATAAGGCTGTCATTTTGTGACTAAAAGTTTCCAGTCCCTTATCAAGTGACACTTCTCTTCTTCAACTACCAATGCTCTGTCAACCCTGCCTCAGAGTTTTGCTTGCTAGGGGTATGTTACTGGAAACCCTGACACCCTCATCTGAAAAGTGATGAGGTATTAGACATCAGTCTAAAACACCTCCTTTCTATAATGAAATAGCCATAACATGTGATCAATTATTAAACTATGCTTTTGGTGAAGTCCTTTTCTTTGCAGATATGCTGCTCTGAGTTTAGTCACTGCATTTTGAAATGGAGGTTTTGGCTGAATCTGATGTATAGTATACTTAAATGTTGGTTGCTAGGGGACAGTGGAAAAGGGCTATGAGTCTTGCATCCTGCTTGTGAGTTTCCAGGATACAGTATGTCTTAGGGACAGACAATCAAATGCCTTTGAATATTTTCAGAATGGTTTACTACTTATGGTGCTAGTAGGAACTGTTAGGAGTTCAGAAATAAATTTCCTTAACCCATTTCCTGAAGCTATAGAGAAGGAAGGAAGTTCAATGTAGCAATGTGTGTTTCACTAGTATAATGAAAGGATACCACAGTGCGTATTTTTATTTGCATGCAACTATATTATATAGATTGAAAGTTGTCTGCTGTGATATATCAATCATGATAAAAGTCTCTCTTCTGGGAAAAAAATAAATTGAAGTACATTTTGGGTAATCACATATTGCAGAAAAGAAGAGAAAAGACTTACCACATAAAATTGCATGCATGCTAATTAAAAAGGTAACATCAGTAGAATTATGTATGGGTAATAATAATATAAATAAAGCTGGAGTGGGGAAAACTTTGGCAATGTCATCTGGGATCTGTGCAACTTCTCATTCAGCTATCCAGCAACCAAATGTCGATAGGGATCTATAGATGCCTACTTTCCTACTTTTGATTCTGTATTTCTGAATCAGGCATAGATTATAAGCTCTTTTATTAGGGATGCCTTCATGGAAAGCAGTTCAAATAGATACTGTTTTCTGCAAAGTAGGATTCACAGATGAGCTGGGAAGAGAACCCAGTTGTGCTGAAATGTTTTTGCAACATTGCTCTAGAATACTTTCTCTGAGGCCTTATTGCCTGAAATAACCAGGAAATGAGCTTAACTTGAAAAAGACAAAATCTTCATAAAATGCTAACCAGTAGCATACAACACACTTTTTCCAAGACTTTGTATATCTGATGGAACAGCTTTTCAGATTTATGTTGCTTTGTCTTTGCTTGTCTTATTATCATTACTTTTAGTGTCTCTATTTAGGTTAAGGCTGTTTGTGACCCTTGAATTTGTTTGGGTTTTTTGGGGGGGTGGGGGTGGATAGTGATGGTACCCAACCTGCAACATGCAAACAAGCAGGCATTGAAATTTAAATATGGTTAATTAAGGTGAAATATTTGGTGAGGTGAATATTTTTCTTGCAAACTTCTTAGGTTTTTGGAGACTTTTAATAAACCCCAGCTTGTGACACTACTTTCTAGATGGCTGCTGATTCTTTGCCAATATTTCCTCCTTTTAAATCTTTCTTCCTCTTACTACACATAGATGACTGCTTCCCAGCAAAGAGCGAATGGGCTGATGTTTCATAGTTCCAAAAGCATTCATGTTTCACTGCAAGAACTGTTGTTGGATGAACTGAGACAATTTTAATGAACGAAGAAAGTTGTTTTCTTTTTGTTTATAAATGGTATAAGAATTTTAATCTGATGTTAGCAGTATGAAGGTCCATAGCCACTCTCTAAGCCTTTCTCCAGCCCTAGTTTCCCTGCTTTCACTCCTCCTCCTCCTCCTCCTCCTCCTCCTCCTCTTCCCCATTAAAAACTCCAAAGGGGGGGGGAGTTATAAATGCTTGTCATTCTTACTTCAAGCACTTTTTTAATTGTTGGAGAGATCCAGGGACAGAATGATCATTTGAACATTTCATCCCACATACTTAGTTTTTTCCTCCCTGTTCCTCTTGTTTGTTCACTAAATAAGTAGTCCAGCAATTAAGATTGGGTGGGGGAACTCTGAAACAAGATTTTAAAATATTAATTTTAGAATGTAGGGAGATGGTGGGAATTTTTACCAAGATTGATCAAATAGGAAAATAAATTTAGTTTCTTCAGGTTCCCTTATCCTAAAATTAGCAATAGGATAAAAATATCCATAAAACCTCACAGATTTATTTTTTCTTCCTATCACTAGGGGGATTTTTTTTTAGAGATGGAAGAATTAACCCTCAAAAAGGATTTTGTTAGTTCCTGTTTGAAAATTCTGACAATTTATGTGTATCAAAGTGTGCATTTAAATACTTGAACATTTTTTTACATCCCACAATAACAGCTATCGGTATATAAAAATGTTTAACTATAAAAATGTTTAATTACCTATTGTGAGACATTTTAAAATGCATAAGGAGATTAAAGCAAACTTGATGGAATGGGACTGAACTATATATATTTATATATTTATAAAATCATATAACATGATATCGAACAGAAAATATTTATCTGGCATGATTTAAACCTGCATCCAAAAGCTTGATATATCAGATGATAGCAGGCAATTGTTCATATAGTTTTGTACATCAACTAGCTTAAATCTAAGAATTGTAATGAAACAATGAATGAAGAATATACAGAAATGTACATTTGGCTGCATTCAAAGGGTCTTATGGCTCACTCCATTGGAACTTAATTTCAGGGTGGGTGTTCATCTTGAATTCATCTTGATGTGATCTGAGCTTGGATGTTATTTATCCTGCTAATGAATCATCTTCAGGACAACAACTAAGTTCAGAGAACACCATGAACTCAACAGCTCATCTTTGAACTGCATTTAAATTATTGAAACATGAATTCATGAAAACTACCCAAGGCCAGATATTTTTGTTGTCTGTCCTCAAACTTCACTTTCTCCCTTTAATTTGTCACTTACAAGTTCGTGTTCTGGCCTTTTGTGGCTTAACCTCATTTAAAATGGAATGTGATGAACATTTAACCATGTTCTGCCTTCAGCAGAAATACTCAGAACACCAATTTGATCATACTTTAAACAATGGCTTAACTGTGAGCACAGTTGTTCTACAAATTAGACTTCCTGCATTTCTTGGAAATCTTCTTCTTTGGTTTTGATATAGCTGAAACATTTTTACTGGACTCTATTCTTTCCTTTGCAATGAATGAAAAAATATGGCTGATGCCTGAGGTCAGTAAACTAAGGATATCATGGGAAAAGTGTCCTCAGTGTAAGACTTTCCTTCCCTGATTTTAGATTGTACCAATAATTTCCTTATTAATTCCCATGTGACTGAATGGAACACACATTGCTCTGTTAGTATATGATAAGGATGGATAGAGGATATAATTTCTATCTGCTTGAAGTAGTTTGGAAAAATCATCTGAATGTTTGCATGTATTAATCAAGTCGATAAACTAGCAGTACAATAGGTAAACTAGTAATACAAAATTTTTATATTTTCCCTATGTCCATCTCTCTTCATGCCACCATCAACCTGTTTCATTTCCTCCATGGTCTGCTTTTGGTTGTCTCTGTGCGTGGGGAATTTAGTAAGAAAAGTTGAGAAAAAGGACACTTGCAAAGGAGAAAGGACTAATCCTTTCTCTTCTGCTTTCTAGTTCTTCTTCCCATGCACTCCCAACCCATGAATGCCTTCTCCTAATGGAGAAGGGAGGAGCTTACATCTTCCTCATATATTGTGGTTGTATTTTTTTATTTTTTTTTGCTTTCAGTCAAATGCCATTTTATTATTATCATGTGCTTTGTTTCTGCTATTGTGCTATTATTCTACTGGAAGTTTCAGGATATTTTTGTCTTTTTGGAAATGTGTCAGAAAGAAAGAAGAAAACTTAAAAATAAATAATGTATGAGAAAAAGGAAGGGGGGAGAGAAAGGAAGATGAGATAGAAGAAAGTTAAATAGATGATGCATAAGAAAGTAAAATGTGGTTTTCTGTTAAATGTTGAGAGAGAGAATAGATAGCACAGCTGTAACAAACCAGGAATTAATGTTGTCTATCTTTTAGAAAGTCAACATATTTCTCTTTTCTGCATGTCCATAAGTTGTGTGCAAATATTTATGTAGAGCAACTTGAATTTAAAGTTTAAATATATTTAAACACGTAATTTGCAGGAATGTATTTGTTCTACTTTTCTTCGCTGTCTGGAACCTAAGTATTACATGTTTACATAAGACTCAGATTTAGAACAATTGTATTAAACAAATTTATAGGTCTAAGGCCTAAGATAAGGTGGTCAAAAATGCCTCTCCCACCCGAAAGGAAAACAAGACAACTGCAAGAGTTAATATTATTTCAGGGCTGATAATATTGGTACAGGAGAGCAAAGTATTTTTTCTTTCCAACAACAGCTTGTTATTTAGATTAAATGATACCACAAATATTAAACTCCTAATGTATCAAGCAGTTCAAATGCCACTGCAAGAGACTTCCATTCTTTGCAAAAATAAAAATAAAAAAACCAGAAAGTCTCCCCTTCCAGAAACACATTTTTTATATTATTATATAAAAGAAATTAGCTTTGCAGCCATCTCTAATTTGTGAGCAGATTCTATGTCATTGTTTACATTCCAGCAAGGTAATTTTTAAACACATGGTAACCCTTTAAAAGTTTGTTAAGTATTTCAATGTGTTGAAATAAAGGACTTTTTACATGAAGGGATAGAATTGTCAACTTTTTATCCTGTTATTGAAACTAGCATGTCTAACATTGGTTTGATGTGTGGATGCTAACAAATGACAAGTTAAAAGTTATCTTTCATGTTTCAGGATGAATAATTCCTGCTTAGCAACCAATCAAGTATGCCTCCTTCCAGAATTATCCATTCCATCCCACCTCCAGCTTTTGCATTTTACTCTTAATAAGGAACCAACATCTTGCATATCCTTCAAACTTTTTGAATTGTTTTTGAGTTTAATTTTTCTGCTTGAATTTTATTGCACTATTGGAAGTGTTCTAAAAGCTTGCTAATTTGTGCGTGATGCTGTATTATCTATATAAAGAGCAGCACTCAAAAAATGAACATACTTATATAAGATGTATAGTCTATAAAGCATTAAAAACTTATATATATATAAGTTTTTCGGTTCGCTCCCACAGGGAGGGGCTGATGAGGGTCCCAACGGCATCCATGTGCCCAAGGAACAGGGCCTTCTCTGTGGGGGCGCCAACCCTCTGGAACGAACTACCTCCAATGCTGCAGGTGCTCCCTG
>JAOYMU010000010.1:1673222-1685057 GCA_025802295.1 Psammodynastes pulverulentus
CAAGCCGCAGGAATCAAAACGTGGGAAAAAAGTCGCGGCTTATAGTCCGGAAAATACGGTATAAGTAACTCAAGGAGCGAACATATATAACATTCACATAACTTTTCAAATAAGGTTTACAACAACCTCTCTTATTATATAATGCCACTAAGTGCCATTTTCTAATTGCCATCTGACTTTACTAATTTTGTTAACCACCTTCTATTACTCTGCTTCATTAAACAGGTAAGTGTTCACATTTTTTTTTAAATGGATCTGATGATGTCTGGAACAGAGTGGATGGGAAAATAACTCCTGTTCTGTTGCTCATGTGGTAGACCGATACTTTGTGTATGACATGGAGGGCATCTGCTTGGCTTGTCTATTGGAAAATCCATCTTCAAACATTTGTTCCAAAGTCAACTAGAACAGAGGTCAGCTGTGTATGCATGTGAAGCAATAGAGAAATATGAACAGATCTCCTCCAGGTAAAAGAAACAGAGTCTCAGTTCTTCCTTCTATATAAAGCAATTATTTACTAAGTATTATGGGTGGTAATAAGCAAACCATTATTGTACTATTATTATTTAATTATTACCACAGTACCATTAAACTACTAGGAGGCACCTTCTAGTCCATCCAGGTTAATATTGAAAAAAACTAAGCTGTGACATATCTAGTCAGAACTTGGATATATTTAGCATTTGGATAGAAAATCACAGGGAGGTACCAGGATACATACACTGTATATACAGTAAAATGAAATAAAACAAAACAAACTTTAATCCAGAAGGCAGCTGTGGCAAACCTCCATATTGCTGCCAAGAAAATTATGTGGACATGTCCATAAAGATTCCTTTTAATGGATTTTGACTTCAAAGTAAAGTCAAGTTTAATGTCATTAATCTTGACTTTATCTCTATTAAACTATGGTTATGATATTTACATTACTTGTCCTCACTGACTTCATGTGGCCATTGTGGAGTTTTGCAGCTCAGTTATGGCAATCCTACTTAATGCCAGATAGGAAATATTGCACCTTAGCATCTTCCTGACACAATAATTGGAACCATTTGGCCAACCCCAAATTGACTGAAGATGCCAAATGGATCCAACTGACTGAGATTGAAGATCAAACAAGTGATCCTGTAATTATATTCTATATCTATATCTATGACTAGAGATAATGGACTAAAGATAATGGATTCAATCTTTGAGCAAAAAGGTACATCTAAGAATAAAATACTACAATTCAGAACTGGTCCTAAATAAAATACTACAATTAAAATACTACAATTCAGAACTGGTCCTCCCGATGTTCCATAACATCAGGAGAAGTTATGGAACATTCTGGTTCCATAACATCTCCTGGACTTGTCCTTCATTCTGGTGGAAGCCAGGGCCTGCAGCGCTTTCAGCCAGTAGCAGCTGGCATGTCAACTTGACCTTACCTGGATCAGGACATTCTGGCAACAGTGATTCATGCCTGTGATTAATGTAATATACAGTACTTTACCTGGCCTGCCATTAAATGTGATTCAGAAGCATTACTTGGTAGAAAATGTACAATCAGGCTGCTAATGGGTACATGCTGGCATGCTAGCTTTATCCTTGTTCTTGGCAGTTGCTGTTCTGTTTGCTAATCAAATTTAGAATATTAGTTTGGGTCTTTGAAACTCTGCATGCCTTTATTTCCTTTGAAAAGAATTGGCATAGTTGTTTCTCATGCAGTGGCAGATTTGGAGATCCATCTTATGGGAGACCATGGACCCTAAATGGTTTGTGTCTATGATGGCTGTGCACCCTGAAACATGTTGTGAAAGTTCAGCTGGCACCTGTTTTCTAGCTTTCCACAAGATGGCTTTGATCACATGTTTGAAATTTTGTAGGATGGTTGATTGAATGAGTAGACATTTTGGTATGGAATTATATATGCTAATTTCATATGTTTTTAATAAACTGCTAGGTTACATAAAAGTATTGCAAAATAAATAAATAAAAATGTGATCAGCTCATTCAAGTTCTCTGTTCCTATAACAAGATTCTCTGTTTCTATAAAATTGCCATAAGATTCAAATTAATATATACTTCTTTCTTGTATTAGTGTGCATAACATTTCTGGCTTCTAAATATCAACAGCAAAGAGTATGGTGGCCAGAATCTTACATATAATCATGGGTAATATTCAATTTATATAATAGTCTCATTTTTTAAAATCTCAGTTTTATTTCTAGTTGCACTAGCCATTGGTTGGCTTTTAGCCTGTCATACACAGTTGCTGAATTGTACACCGTTGATAGGTTGACTTCAGTGTATAGCTTTGATGAAATGTCATAAAGTATCATAAAGTGATACAATTATCACTTGGGTAAGAATATGCTGTGTTCATACATGTTAAGGGATTATAGCAAAGCAGCACGTACGATATAGTGGAGGGGAAAATTTTATTTAATGTATCAATTATGGTCAGAAAAGCTATAGGAGATTAATGTCTTGGTTATACTGTACAAGGTAAACATGCACATTTCATTTCTTAAGATGGTCTTCATTTCTTTGGATCTGGTTATGCTTTCCATTTCATATGTGTATTCCAAAGACGCAATAGTCAGTTTTGTTAGGGAAAAACTCTTTTCACAGGTGTTTGGCTATGCCAGATTGACAGAGACCAATGCTGCAGATCCATCCACTCTGCTATAATCTCAACACATGTGAAGATAATGAGGTTGGGAAAGATTGAATTAAACTATTCTTCTCTTGTCACTTGCAAATTCTTCTCTTATCACTTGTCAATATTATAACTTCAGTTCTCTAGTTTGGAACTTCAGGAATTGTGATCCCAACAAATTTGGGGGGGGCTGACTTGGTGACAATTGATGTTGACTGTGGCAATAACCAGAGAAAAGGGTGTGTTTGTGTGTGTGTATATACTTTTAATCTCCATGTTACAAACAGCAGAAAACTTGAATTGATATTTTATAGGGTAATTGTTATGAACAATTGTCTTTTATTCAGTTCTCACTTAAAAGAAAATTAAAACGTGTTTCTGGAATATATTACATGAATAGAAATGTGTTTCCTTAGCTAAGGCTGTGGTAATCAATTCCAGGAGTAGCATCTGTAAATAGCTAGATAATATTAGTTAATGAATGCAGCTTTCAAATTAAGTTACTTCAAAGATCATGCTTTGTTATGCTGTCAAATAATTTGCCTTTAAGAGATCTCTTGGAAGAAAAGTGAAAAGGCTCATGTATATGGATGTTTAGAATTTTTACTGCCCAGCTTACAAGCCCTTGAATATCTGCAAGAGACTTAAATTTAATAACCTAGATACATTACCCAACAAGTCTTTGAGATTTTTAAACATTAATTACAAATAATATTTTGTAACCCAATTAGTATTGTTATTTGGGAACAGGAATTTTTTAATTGTTCAATCAGCTTCTGCAAAGTTCCTCCTCCCTATTAAACACTTGAAACATACTTTTGTATAGTTATTGAAAAGAATGTTAAAGAAGGCTACCATGTAATATATATTTTAATTACAGGATTATGAATAGGATTAGGCTTGCATTAAGCAGGACTGTAGTAAATAATGAAAAATCAAAACATTGTTTAAAAAATGAATAGAAACCATTAGATTTATTTTGTGTGGATGTAAACCTCAATATATTTTAAAGCTTTTCTCATTTTTTATTTCAAAATATATAAATAAAATACATATACACGCTTTCATAGAAAGCAGAAATATCTATCATTTCCCATCAGATGCCCAAAGCAATGGTTTGGTCTACTGCTGACCCAGGTCAATCCAGCAGTTTTCTCCTAGTCTGAGTTTAAATCCTAGTGAATCTATTTTTCCCCCATGGTATAGTTACTATAGTTTCTGCTCCATATTATAACCGTCCCTTTGGTTTTTCATCACAGCAGTTGAGACAAACAAATGCATATTTTTCTTAAGGTAGCTCTGAAGCTTGCTTTTCACATTCCATATCTGAAGAGCCTACAAACAAGGCTTGTATCCCTCTCTGCCTGGTATATCTTTTGAGGAAAAGCTATTTTCCTCAACCTTGATGTCCTAAACATATGTTGATTTCAACCCCGCCATGCCCACTCCCAAATTCTCAGCAACAGCAATACTAGCTGAGAGCTCTGAAAAGCTCTGATGTCCAAAACTTCTGAAGAATGCTCTAGTTCAGGACTGTCAAACTCCCAGACCACAAGCCAGATGAATCACGTGCTGGCCACACCCATGCCCGGTTTAGCAAAGGGGGGGAAAGTCCTGATATGTCACATGATGCTGCCATGATGACGTGAGTTTGACACCCCTACTCTAGTTGGTCAAGCAGATGTAAGTGTATTATTTCTCCCCTGTATTTCTATAAGGAAGTGCATAAAATAAGTAATTTAGTTACATTGATTGATGTTTCATTTGTATCATACAAGTTATATATTAATGTGCCTGTATTCCCACAGATAGTTCCACTGATTGTATGGACAGTTCTTGCAAAAGCTATTACTGTTCCTTGAATTTGTTGGCATATTAAATTGAAAATTTTGTTCCTTTAAACCTTCTCTGGAATCTCAGACTTTTCTAATCACTATTGTGAATGATTTTTGCACTGATCATGGCTATTTAATTACCTTAGCCATACATTTTGACTCCTTTATATCCCTATTTATTTATTTGAGCATTTACCTTATGGTACATTTGTAAATCCTGTGAACAGTTTGACTGTCATAGTATGTGCTTCACAGTATGTAAGCAACAAAACAATGCCTTTCTCATGGAAGTTCAGGCCATAGCAGCAATTAATAGCAGCCAAATATATTCATCACAGAATGACATAATTTGTAGCAATTGAAAATGCCTGTTGATGAACCTCAAAGATTGATGGCTTACTATCCTTCCATTTATGGTCCACACCTAAATTTGATGCCATCAGAAGAGAACTATGAATGAGCCCAACATGTGCTTTTCACAACAAGTACATAGGTTTTTATGGCTTGCTTCTTTAGATTTAGGAAAATGGACAATATATGGTGATTGGACATAATGTTAACCATGGAGCTCATTATGTAACTGTGGAGATGCTACATTCATACATGTGGGATATATTATAGCCATTTTACAGGAACATTTGGAATTTCCATGATTTTCTTATTAGTTGGTTAAGTGCCATTGATTCAGGTTTGGTTCCTGGTGAATATATGGGCAAATGTTCCCCATTAAAAAAACTCTACCAAAAACATTGAAATAATTTATGTGATCCATTGCATTCATCTTTTGTATTATTCTCCTCTTCCTCTGTTTCCCTCAGCCTTAACAATGTATTGCTTTTTCTAAGTCCATCATCAGATCCCATGCCCCAAATATGTGAGTTTCTGCTTACTGATTTTTTCTACAGGAGACTCCCCCACAAGCTTTTGAGCAATGACAACATTCTTCGGAGCACGGTGGCTTGTGAAAAACCACCAAAGCAGCTGGCAAAAATGTAAACACTCATGTGCTGAAAATTGTACCCGGGGGAAAAAAACACAAAGTGCTGCTATAGTCAGGGAAGCATTTCTGTAAGTGTTGACTACTGAGCCACTAAAAACACTAAAAACATTTGGTATTATTTACAAGTTTGATCTCAAGGGCAAATGAACTCAAGGCTTCACACATTTCCATAATAGCTGTTTAAGGACTGTGGCTGAGATATAATTAAATATATTTTTTGTTTGACACTTAAAAAATCCCTATGTACATCTAAATCCCAGTAGCAACAGGTATGATGGAGGAAGCATTTCAATATAATTGAATAATTTATTTTCTATTATTATTAAAGTTTATTATAATAGAAAGTACAAATGAAAACAAAGATTATGGAGGAATAGAGAAGGGTAAAAGAGGGGAGAGGAGTGCAGAGTAAAAAGGAGAGAAAAAAGTACTGCCTAATAACTTCACTGAAGTAAAACACAAAATACAGTTGTAACCTCAACTTTTTGCTTTACATATTTAGTAATTGCTAGCCATTTTTACAATTACAAAACCATTCTAAAAATCAAAGTTTCATTTTTTTTCTGTTTCAAGCATGAAGTCCAGAAGCATTTTACAAGTGGAAAAAAAACTGGTTAAGTCCCTTTTTTAATTAAAACAATTAGTTTTGCCATTTCCACCAACAAACAATATGTATGAATAATTTCTGTGTGGCTTGATTAAACTCTTACATAAAATTTATTAATTTTACTACTAGTTAAAAGTATTAAGGTTCTAATTTCTAATAACTATCGGTATCTATTTTTAAATTGTAGAATTGTATTGTCAAAGGAACATATAGTTCAAACAATGAAATGCAAATATAGTGGTACAGGAGATATGTCATATAGGAGATTATTTCATGCAAACACTGATACACAAATTCTTCCTTTGTGATGCTAAATGCTCTTCTGAGGAGAATAGTTTGCACAACTTTTATAAAAACACGAAGCATTCAGAAGTAAAAATCTAAATTTTATTTCATTTTCCTCATACTTTAACATTTTACTTACATGCTCACAAGGCAGGTAACATTAATTAATAATGTTAATACAATTCTAGCAACAGTTTCAATTAAGAACAGATCACATCAAATTAAAATTACAAGTGACATAGCAGGACTGTAAAGGGTCGAAACTATCATCTGCAATGGTTTCATGGAATAAAGGACCTCAGCTTGCTCTGAAAGGTTAATAGAGAGCAAGCTGAAGTAGTATTCTGTAACTCAGACACAACTGCAATGGTTTTCCTGAGATGAAAACTTTACTAGAAATATATAACATTATATTTTAGTCAAGGTTTCATCTGAAGAACTGGGGAGGTCTCTCCCAGAAATCATTTTTGTCTACTGTGCATCAGGTTTAGGAATGAACAACCTTGAATCAATATGCTTGTGTATCACTCTCTTATTACACCAGTGAAATTTCAGTAAATAACATTAATCTACAGCAGCCAAGAGTTACAGAAGAATGACACCTTGTTGTCCTGATTTTATTCACATGGGCAGAAGCAATAGTTGTATTGTGATTTTTCTTCTTTTAGGTCTTTTAGTCTACTAAAAGGCTTAGAGAACACCTTGTATATTTTACTGCCTGAAACTAGCTGCAAAACAAGATCCAATTTTTTGCTCTTTGGAGATCATTAGGGTACACATGTACCTTAATGACAAAGTCCCATTCAGAAGAGAGGGCAAATGGAACTAACTGTACATCATAAAAGAAGGTAATGCTTACATCGAGTTATTATACCATGTGACATCTAATAGTATTATCAGATTGCATAAATCATGGGTATCAAACTCGATCATATCACGTGATATCACATGACATATTGTGATGTTTTTTGCTTTTGTGGAGCCAGGGTGGGCATGTCCTGTGCATGATGCATCTGGCCTGCAGGCCGCCAGTTTGACATGCCTGGCATAAATGGTCGCTCAAAGAATATCTTTTGCACGTAGCTAGTGTCATTTTGGCTACCTAACCAATGCCACTCACAAGACATTTATAACCAGAGGAAACAATTTGTTATAGGGCTAAAGTTGAGGTAAATAGGAAGAACATATCTTCCTTTTTCCAGTTTCTACTGTTACTGATTATAACATTTTACTCTTAAGCTGCTCCTATCCAATAACAAACCTGGTTGGACTTTTTAATGCTATAAGATAGAGATGTCAAACTCAATTTCATTGAGGGCTGCATCAGGGTTATGTTTGACCTTGGGGGGCTGGGGTGGGCATGGCAAGGGTGGGTGAGTCACTTGTGTTAGGGGGCACCTGTGGTGGCCCAAGTTCTCTGCCAGTGAAAATGGGCTCTTGAGCTCCGTTTTCAGCTGCAACAGCCTCCTGCAACCCTCTGCCAGTGAAAATGGAGCTTGGGGGGCACTCATGTCTCTTATGAGCTCCATTTTCAGCTGGGACAGCCTCCTGCAACTTTCTGCCAGTAAAAATGGAGCTTGAGAGGACCACATGTGGCCCTCATGAGCTCTGTTTTTGCTGGCAGAAGCACTGTGGGCTGTCCTTTGCTATTTCCAGGGTGGCCCCATGGGCCACATTTAAGCACCCTGTGGGCTGGATTCAGCCTCTGGCCTTGAACTTGACACCCCTGCTTAAAACAATGCTGTTTAGGGATGCTTCTTGAAGCAAGTTGACAATATGGATTGCCAACTACCATGCTAAGAAAGAAACTGTCCATCTCTTTTCTTTCCTTTCTCAGAGTTGATAGGCACAGAGATAGAGAGATAGAGAGGTAGTGAGATAGCAAAGTTATAGTTATGTAATATAATAACACAGAGTTAAAATACATTTATACAATATATACAACACTTAAGGCATCAAAATGCACATGTATGCCAATACAACCACCATCTTGTATTTTCTCTCCTCTTCCTCAATAAGTGCTATTTAATCACAGGTTGTATAATAGTGGTTTTTAAAGAAAGATCAGCATAAAAGCAGCTAAAATAATGATGATGATGAGGAGGAGGATGATGATGATAATAATAATAATAATAATAATAATAATAATAATAATAATAATAGTAGTAGTAGTAGTAGTAGTAGTAATATCTGGATTTCAAACTGGACATGGTGGACATGTCATACAAGTATTACAACCACCATGTTACTGAGCAAGACCTTCCACAGAGGGTGGAAAGCAGACTTTAGTAGGGAAAACCTTGGAAAATCCAATAAGGGCGCATTTCTGCCATTGCACAATTGCTATCACAGCAATGTGTGAGCTGGAATGAGAAAACTATGTGTGAGATGGAATGAGCCAGGAAAAACTATGTTCAACTGAAAGCAAAAAAAAAAAAATGAATAGAAGACTGGGGCAAGGAGTAGATAGCAAGACTGTTCCTGCACTCCAAGTGCAGTGGTGTCCTTACCAGGGAGTAATAAGTACAGGGTCACTCCATATACAGGTAAGGGGGTTAAATTTCTTCTGTGTGCCCTCCATTCCAAATTCCTTTTCTCCTTTCCTTCACAGGCATTTTTCAACAGAAGGCACCATTGGTTGACATTGGTAGAAGTAATTTGTGAGGCTTTAAAAAAAGCAGAGGACATTGTTCCCCCCAAAACATAAGGACTCACACAACAGATTAGATTCTTACCTTCCCATGTACTATGGTAACAGTCTAGATATGGAAATAGATATTGTATCTTCATGTCAGTATTGACTCCTGGATAAGCCCCTGAAGTTTTCAGTGGGCTGCCTGGTGCCTTAACCACTACACTTAGCTGGCGGTCTATTATATATTTACAATTAAGTAAATAAGGCAAGAAACTGGATGATGATATAACTTATTATGATCTTGTTTAGTCTTAGCTGAAAGCAAAATGCAACAGTCTCATATTTGAGTTCTGTCACATGAAGCTTTCATTAAGACATACTTTTTAAAAAAAAAATCCACACTCCCTATAATGGAAAATTGAGAGATTGGACACAATGTGAAAATAACTTAATTTCTAGGTATTTAATTTGTTAAAAAATAAAGCCAAATTCCATTTTTAAAACCTGCAATTTCAATTTGCAAACCATTGCATTAGTGAGTCACCTACCCTGCTAGCCATCAGTATAGAGATGCTGGGAGATTCCAAACTGCTTTTGAGCTTGACCTTTACAAAAATGGCAACCACCTTTTTTGACTTCTTTTCAGTTCCTTATTCACCAATTCTTTATAAGCTTCTGATTTCAGAAACCGCGGGAATGAATCTTTGACCATGAGGTTGTAGATTAATTTTTGAGCATCATCAAAACAGTTGAGAGTTGGTTTCGAAATAGCCTGCATGATGTGGTCTCTGGTATTGAAGTCAATGTTTATCTGCAGGAAATACAATTGTTTATTCTACTGGATATATAAAATGTTGTCTGGGAGCCAAAAGCAAATAAAATTTGAATCAAATCCCAAAATACACTCTTTGATGCAAAGCAGCAGGAAGGTCAGGCTTTTGTTACTAAAATATTGAATACTAATTTTAATTTAGTTTTCTACTCTCCAAAGCCATTTATCATAATAACAACATTAAAGCAGCAACAGGTTTTCTGGTAAATAAGACGATGAGCACTCCAGAATTTTCATACTCAATGTGTATGTATTAGTGTCATTCTTTTTCTCACCTGGCTAATATTTGATTATTGAATTTCAGTGTGTATACATTTAAGATAATTAAAAAATAATCCCAATCTTCTAATATAGAAAGCTATAGGAATTACATTTTCCTATGTTCAGTAGAACCATAAGTTCTTTCTCTTTTTAAAGAAAGCCATTCCTATTCCAATTAAAGCTTGATCTGACAGCTACAGCCTTCTCTATGTCACTCTACCTGTTTAATCACTGAACTTTTATGAACATTAAAATTCTAAGCATGAATCTGAGGATTTTAGTATTTTGTTTTCAAATCAAACGTGAAAGTTCACAAAGAGAAGCAGAAATGAGGCCATTTGATTGAATCAGCTTACTATCATTGTAGGATAATTGATTGTACTGCACCCAACTGTCAACAGACCTAAGTCATGTATAAAAAGGGGAAACCAGGCTGAACAGCATGTTTTTAAACAGAAAATCAAATGATACTGGCTCTACCCGTTTAGATATTTTATTCCCTTGCATCCATCAGTAAAATAATCAGAGACAAACTGACCACTGAACTAGAAATCAAAGCCAAGAAAGGTAGGAAGAACTATTAATGAATGCTTTTTGGAACAGGATAACTTACACTAGTGACACAACAAGATAGAAATAACTTTGATTTATGCAATATATGCTATACATCTAAAACTAGTAATAATATTGTTTTTAAGCTGTTAACTGAACTGAATTGTATTTCCTTTTGTTGTTCTATTCCAAGACGATAAGCATGGTTTGCTTGCCTCAGCCCTTGTTACTCATGAATGTTTTGCTTTTGAATATTTTAATTTTCTCATTGTCTTCTACTGTAAAGGCCTGCCAATGCATTTTTCCCTCTGGACTATTGGAAAATGTTATAGTGTGGCACTTACTACATAGTCTGATTCATCAACTTGGCATCTACCAAATGTTTGAATTATAATTATCACAATCCCTGACCAATTTTAATATAATATATCATATGAAGAGGAATGTGAAGGCCTTTTCCCCTGGACCCTAGGGATTCTGAACATTGTCATCAAAACCAGATGTAGGATAGTTGATGGTGTATTATCCGATTAGACAATACTGGGCTAAAATGAACAATAATCTAACTCAGTGTAAAATGGGTTTATTGGATTGTTTTCAATGATAATTTGTTTTCTGTATTATCTGGGAACAATGTCTCAATTTCAGTTGTATGGAACACAACCAATAGTATGCTCTGTGCAATGATTATTTTTTTTTTACATTTCAACTATTTTTTTTCAGTAACATCTAATTTTGGTTAATCCTGTTGAAGATTATGGGCCAAAATTCATACTGTAAGAGGTTCCAAAGTTTTTAATCTATGCATGTATGTCACCATCCCCAAATTCTGTATCATAGTAGTTCCTCAAAGTTAATGCCACAGAAATCCAGTTACTGCTAGGCAACCATGACTACTTCCATCCTCAAATCAGACTTGAACCCAGGTTGGAAACCTGTTTTTATCAAAGAGAGTCTGGAATACTAATTTAACCATCTGCTCCAGGGTCTTTCTCAAAAAAAAACACCAGAAAATAATTATCTAAGGGACATACCCAAGTCAGTCTTTTTACAGAAAAGCCTTATGGATGCTTCCTCTAGAAGAGTTGGAAGCAGAGGTGGTATCCAGCAGGTTCTGACCCGTTCTGGAAAACTGGTAGCAGAAATTTTGAGTAGTTTGAAGAACCAGCAGTAACCTTCCCCCT
>JAOYMU010000010.1:1743716-1759254 GCA_025802295.1 Psammodynastes pulverulentus
GTCACTTCCTAAAACTTAATGAATATTAAGTTTCCTTACGTTTTAGGAAGTGACTCAAGCTGGCTCTTTGCTGAATCTATACCTTAGTTTTGTTCCTAAAATGTAATGAATATTGAGAGAGGAAAAGAACAATCTGTCCATATGGTGTATCTCAATGAAGCTTAGTTCTAGTCTAAGACCTGTGGTAGTTCAGTGGTTAGAATACAGTATTGCAGGCCACCTCTGCCCACAGTTTAGAATTTGATCATGACTGGCTCAAGGTTTACTCAGCCTTCCATTCTTCCAAGGTTGGTAAAATGAAGACCCAGTTTGTTGCGGGCAATACACTAACACTGTAAACAGCTCAGAGAGTGCTACAAAGCAAGCTCTATGGAATGGCATATAAGTCTAAGTGCTATTCCTATTGCTATTTTGTGGAGTTTGTTTCTTCATATGGACAACCTCCAAGGGTTGAAAACAAGGCAGGCACCACAGCAGAGAAGGCACACTTCATAGGTTCCACCAGTGACATTGGTCACCCAAGAGACCCAGAACATGCCAACCTGACATATCTGGATAGACCACCAAAGATAGGCAATCCTGTAAGTGTTTATGTCATAACACCCACATGACACATTACAAACAACTTTTTTTTTAAATCTAAGAACTTGGAAATGTTGTAAGTATTGAATCAATATTCATTTTTTACACATTGCATCACAGTCTAGCATAGCAATGTAACTAAGGTTTTGTGTTTGTGTTTGTTTTCAAGGATTATTGCTAAACGTCAAGGATGACGTTTGTCTATTACTTTGCATGATGGGTTCTTTGCATTTATTCAAATCATCATACATATAAACAAGAAACCACTTCCTCACTTTTCAGTATGAAAGATATGAGTGTTGCTGTTTACATAACCAAAATGCACTTGCTATCAGTTGTGCCCAGTACGGAAGTGTTAGCAGGCTTGCAGGAAATCCAAAATTTGCAAGAGTGCAAATACTTAAAGGGAGAAACAATGACTAAAAGAGAATCGGTATGATGATATCATGAGGCCTGAATATGAGGCCAGGCATGGAATAATGAAAATTACTAGAATCTTGAACATAGAATATTTGCATTGCAATTATGTTACAGGTTTGCCACTCTATGCTGACATTCTAGGATCTGTAAGGATGATCCCATGTTGGCATACCCTTTTAATGTGAGTAGCCACACACAAGCAAACTTTGGTAAACCTGGACTACTCCAAGGCATTGCTGTAAATGACCATTTTTTTTCTCTTTGACTGGATCTGTGAGCATAAAATCCAGCCAAGAGGTGTAATTCTTGGTTGCAAATTTTAGAAATGTTGTGCTACCAGAGTTTGTAAAATGAGAAAGGGAGCAAAGTTTTGGAACCACTGGATCCTGTCCATCACTACAGTTTGCAAGGGAGGTACAGGGCATCATTATACAGTAAAATATACTGGCATGCAAGGAAACATCATCATGAATTGGGTTTAGGTACTTGAAAAAAAAACCCAATGCTCAATTGTCATGCAGTATTTCAGAGCAGCACATAAAGAAAATCAACAGTATTGGAGGATCATTAAATTAAATTAACTAAATTAAATTATTTCCTAATTGTGTTTCAAAGAACTGTCCCTTCAATAGGCAGAAGTAATGTACTTTACCCTTACACATTTTCTCAGTATTGTTGGCAGTCAGAAAGGAGACTAGTATTCTGAGACAGGATTCCTTAGCAAATACACATGACTGAAGTTGAACTTAATCAAGACAGGGAATATTGTTTTCTGCTTAAAGGACACATTGATTTGAGTTGATAACCACTTACTGTGACGCTTACCAATGTTAAAAATCCATATTTTTATTTTGGGAGAGAGGATGCTTTTGAAATCTGCCCCCTTTTGACTGTCGGTTTGTGGGCAGCTACTTAGTCATGCTTATCCCTGATACCAGATCTTATGATAGTTTTGTAGATAGATCTTTAGTTCTGATTATGAATTAGCTAAACATCTTTCATTTTGACTTCAAAAGAAGGAATACATATCTCTATATACTGAATTCTGATCTCAGTGATTTGGAACCATTTAAACTGTTACTGCATTGTTTTATTTTGCTCTTCGTCGGAGAGATATACTGACCGTTTTATAGAACAACTTCTGAGTCAACTAACTGAATTGCTTGGGTTTGCTTGAAAAAATATGGTTCTTTTTTCTTTCATATGTTTATTTATTTTCTACTCTGCCAGAGTCACATTGTTGGAGCTGGGAAACTATAAGGTAAAGGTAAAGGTTCCCTTCGCACACATGTGCCAGTTATTCCCAACTCTATACAAACATTCTAAACACATAAATAACATTCAGATTTTAACAGACCCTTTCAGTAGTATGCTTTTACTATGGATTGGCAACCCCCCAAAAAACATCCCCCTAAAATATGTATATATTTGCAAAGATTTTTCACTTCATGCTATACATTTGACCAAATGTGCACCAGTTTCTGCATTTGTCAACATTTGTTACCTGCAATAAGAAATAGTAATTTTTGCACGACTGCAGTCTCCTCACTACATCTTGATATTTTTTGGGGGGAGGGGAAGGGGTAAAGATTGAATAAAGCTTGCATTGAAACAAGAACATGCTCTTATCTTCCCTGTAGCTGCAAAAGGCTCAATGGAATTTATTCCCTCCTTCACCGTTTCTTCTCCATTCTTTGAACTGTAGGTCAGTGCTCGCCTCTTAGACTTCTGGCCTTCTCTCTTCTTTTCAAAGCTCTATCCTGCATGCTATTTCTGCCCTGAGTAGCAGAATGCAATCTGGACTCAGGTATTTTGTTGCTTCTCACACTGAGCACGAAAGTCAAAAAAATAATGAACATTCAAAACCAAATCCCTCAGTCTCTTACCTGTTTCCTGTGTCTGGCTTTGCCCCTTCTCTATTCAAGGATTTCATGATTTTACAGAGAGTTTTCACTCTTGATGCCGAGTTGAGCTGAGAGGATAAAACCAGCGGGTTCTCCATTTTGTGTATAAGCACTCCGTCAAATTAGATCTTCCTCTGATCTTCTTTCAGTTGCACGTTAATAAATCCTCAAGGACTGGATTGCTCTTTGCTATGTTGCACTTACTTTGAATCTTGATTATTTGGCATGAGTTATTCAGTTTGTGGGATGTTCCCCCACTACAGTCCTAGCTGCTGTGATAAGCACACGTGACCTTTTACAGAAGTTCTTTTTTTTTCCACCCAGAAGTCATTTCTTCAAAAGAGAGATTAGAAATAAGCTTATGTTTTGCAAGTCGGAAAGATAAACATAGGCCTTCCCTCAACTTGTGGTTGTAGCTTGTGGTTAGCAGATATGAATGCGATATTTGGTCAAACAAGATGGCCTTTAGCGCACTATATACTGAGAACTAAACAAAATCAGCCACACAGAGCAGCAAGAGGAAAACTTGATATGATATCCTCTTATTACAGTTTTTTAAAACAGAACTTAAAATAGCTTAAAGGGTTGCAAGTAGTTGTTCAAGACAAGCACTGATGAAGACGCATGTTAACTTCAGCTGTGCTGTTTTGAGTGCTTTTTTAAAAACGATTTTATTTATTTCATAGACATCCAGACCTACTCCTAAGAGGTCAAAACCCTGTGAATGGGCCAATGTTGTCATCATCGTATGAAAACTCTGTGAAGGATGTTAGATTGAGTGACAAAACACAAGTGATCCTTGGACGGTGAATTTTTGATTGACAGTCTTTCACCAACAATTTTCAAATCAAAGTTTGGCTTGTATGTATATTCCCTTCAAGCACATATTGTACTCACTTAACATGAACCACAGCTACCATTCTTTATCCTGTCTGAATAACAGCTCTACAAAATGTTACCAGAATTTGAGTCACAAATTCATTGTGAATTTCTACAGTTACTTTAGAACTACATGAGTTGGAAACAATGTAGTATGAAACCCAGCTTTGAAAACTTTGTATCTGAGAAATTGCATTTTGTGTTGAACCTCAGAATCCTGTTTCACATCCTATAATTTCTAACTAGTCACAGAAACATTTAGTAAAAATGAACACATCTTATGCATATTTTGTCTCTCTATTTTAACATTTTGCATTCTATCTTTTCTCACGTTTCTTTTCTTAATTAATATAATATTTGCACAGAAGATGTGTATATTCCTCAGTTCCTATGAAATGGAGCTTTTAATGGGCTGGTGCGACAGCATCTGCTTTTTAAGTCTAAACAATTTGAAGAGCTTCTATTTTATTAATCCATTTATGTTACTTTGTTTTTTAATGCTTATTTATGACATATAATAAAAGTATTTGTAAAAATAATAATAACCACTGCTATCAAATTAAATGTAAGCAAATCTGTATTCTACTCAGGGCAGAAATAGCATGCAGGCTAGAGCTTTGGAAAGAAGAAAAAAAATCAGAAGTCTAAGAGGTGAGCCTGGACCTACAGTTCAAAGAAGGTCCATAATACTTTTGCAGATTTTACTCAGAATAGCAATATCAATTAGACTTATATACCACTTCACAGTGCTTTACAACCCTCTCTAAGTGATTTACAAAGTCATCATATTGCCCCCAACAATCTGGGTCCTCATTTTACCCACCTCGGAAGGATGGAAGGCTGAGTCAACCTTGAGCCTGGTGGGTTGACACTGCCAAACTGCTGATAGTCGGCGATCAGAAGAAGTAGCCTGCAGTATTGCATTCTAACCACAGTGCCACCCCAGTTTTCAAAATTCTATTTTGTTCCATAATAAGCTGTAGAGGGTTTTTTTTTTTAAACTAAAATACTTCTTCTAAAACATATTAATATATATGTAATTGTGTACTTGCAAAATAAATATTAAATATCTGTCTTTTCCAAGTTATTATTTAAATGTGCATTTAAGTCATTGAAATAGACCAAGCAACCTTTAGATTATCTGTTGGGTGGATTGGAGTACGTCTGTAATATGATGGCAACTATTGCTACCTTACTTAAATTAATATCGTTAGTATGCAGTGCAAATGTGCACTATTTCCCCAAAGACCTATGAAGTTCCTTTCATTATAAGCTAAATATACAAGTGAAGTGAAGGATAAGAGGAGAGACTAATGAGGTTGAGTGAGACAAAGAAAACCCAAGCCCATATCAGAAATAAAAATGTTTAACTCCAGGAAGACAGAAAATAATCTCAGGAAGGAAGATAAAAAAAGTAGCAAAGAAAACTTCCAAGATGAAGCAAAGGTGAAAAAAAGAGTAAGGGGGAAAGTCAGTGGTGGGATTCAACACTTTTTACTACCAGTTCTGTGGGCATGGCTTGGTGGGTGTGGCCTGGTGGGCATGGCAGAGGAAGGATACTGTAAAACCTCCCTCCCCACTCCTGGGGGAAGGTTACTGCAAAATCTCCATTCTCTCCCCACCCTACTAACCTGCTTTCCAGCTCCATTCTCCTGTGCAGGGCAACAAAAGAAGATCCAGCCGATCAACTGGGACTCGGGAGGCAGAGAATAGATGGGGGCGGGGCCAGTCAGAGGTGGTATTTGCTGGCTCTCCGACTACTCAAAATTTCTGCTACCAGTTCTCTGAACTACTCAAAATTTCTGCTACCAGTTCTACAGAACTGGTCAGAACCTGCTGAATACCACCTCTGGGGAAAGTGTAAACAACAAAGACAATTAGTCCACTTAGTATGAGCATTATTGTTTTACTTTCTATTACAGACAAGCCCAGGGCTAGCCCTACAGAAGAGTGAAACTGTCAGATGTTGGAGACCACAAGCCTCTAAATAACAGAATAACAGAGTGGGAAAGGACCTTGGAGATCTTCTAGTCCAACCCCCAGCACAAGCAGGAGACCCTATACCATTCCAGACAAATAGCTATCCAGTCTTTTCTTAAAAGCTTCCAGTGATGGAACACTTACAACTTCTGGAGATAAGCCATTGCACTGGTTAATTATTCTCACCACTAGGAAATGTCTCCTTAGTTCTAGATTGTGTCTCTCCTAGATTAGTTTCCATCTGTTATTTCTTGTCTACCTTCTGATGCTTTGGAAAATAGAAAATATGCTCTAACTAGGAGCAGAAAGCATCACAGCTAGCCCTGCACTCAAGTTGCAATATTAAAACACCAGCACAATGGAAATCTGTGCATAAGACACAGGAAGGCACCATCTTATTCCTTACTTCTAATAGCACAATATCTTACACTGGCCTCATTTTTGCATGCAAAAATATGGACTTGCACAGGCTGACTTTCTTGTTTAGATCATCATTTTGTACGCTTGCATATGTTTTATTTTCTTTAACAAAGCACTATTGATTGATTGGATTTTTAAAAAGGTAATATCCATATAGTCTGGCTTCCATATGCCCTCTTAGATCATTTGGAGACTAAGTAGCTTTTTAAGAGGACCTTAATAAAAGGATGGCTGAGTGAAATCATTTCCTTGTATGCAAAACACTAAATAAATCCAGGCAGCCTGCTTCATTATCTTGCTTCTTGTCTATTTGCAGGAAAATGTGAATTAGATGGAATTGGGTTTGTTTATTTATTTAATAAAAGTTACCACCCCAGGTGGTACACACTATCATTTACATTCTATGCAAATATTTTTGTTATTCTCATACCTGAAATATAATGTTTAAAATTCATTGTTATGAGAATTTTGTCATACACAATAATATAGTGATAGCAATAGCTCAGACTTATATACCACTTTATAGTGCTTTTTACAGCCCTCTCTAAGCAATTTACAGAATCAGCATGTTGCCCCCACAATCTGGGTCCTGTACTAAAACCATATCAGAACCAGGCATGCTCAGAGATGGGAATGATATGATTTTGGGCTACTGAGTGCCTCCCTCCGTATCACAGGAAGTCCCAAGAGGACAGCATCACCCTATACCAGACAGACTGGCTGCCCACAGTCCCTCTATCTCACTGCTGCCCTGAATCCATACACAGCTGGACATACTCTGGCCCACAAGTGTGTGAGTGGCTTGTAAGAGTTTAAGTGTAGTGATAGGAGCACACATGATTTATATTTACATAATCCAAACTAGGGCATCTGAAAATAGCCAGAAAACCTTTTCCGAGCTTTTCCTAATAGAGCTATTTCAGGTCCCAGAATTCCCAGGCAACATGAAAAGAACATAGAGAGTTGAAATCCAGGAGAATGTCAGGATAGGGGAGAATAAGTTAGAGAATCATTATCTCCCAGTGTCAATATGTGACAACAGTAACATTAATGTTCTAGTAGGATGAATGACCTGACTTAGTTGAAACCAACTTCCTATGTTTTTAAAAGATGGTTCCATTATGTGGGCTCCTAGGCAAGGTATTGTCAATGGAGTAGGCTATTGATGCCATTGCCTGCTTCTTCTGCAGGCTGCTTCCATCTGTTTGCATCTTTTTTTAATGTATAAATAATGTTTAAAACAAGATAAAGCCTAACACAAATTAACAGAAAGTAAGAGGGGAAAAAAAGAAATCAAATAAAAACCAAAAGGTTCAAGAAAAGTAAAAATAGTTAAAGGAAAATATAAAAAGATAAAGAGTTTTCCATTGTTCATTATACAAATTGAATAAACAAATATATTTGGACCCTCTCTCTCTAAAGTTATATCACCTGAGTCTTCTTACTATAAACTGTCCTGTCTAATCATCAAAACCATAAGTCACAAGTCCGTCCTTTTTATTATTATGCAAAAAGTGTATAAGAAGTTCCAAGCAGCAAAGTGTTTGCACCTTTTGAAAGGAAAATAAACAGCAAAGAGGAAAAGGAAGCAGGGTTGCCTTAGGGCAGGGGTGTCAAACTCACATTGTCACTGAATCTTCACGTGACGTATCGGGACTTTTTTCCCATTCACTAAACTGGGTATGGGCGTGGCCAGCACGTGACACATCTGGCCCATGGTCCAGGAGTTTGACAGCCCTGCCTTATGGGGTAGCAGTGAAACCCTTGGTGAGACATAGTCTATGCTACCCTTTTGCAACCATACACAGATTACCATCTGAAGAGATCCAAAATAAGGAACTAATTGTAAAATTTTAACATAATGCATGTAATGTAATACATGTTTTAAAACATGCATTTTAGAAAACACAAATACTGTATATTGAATGAATGCATTTAATGTATTTATGCCAGCAAATTCCTGAGCAAGCTCTTTATGCATTATTTGATAGCATTCAAGCAAAGCTAGGGGTCTCTGTAACTTAGCTCACACCAAAAATGATATTTTAATGGTATTTAACTGTAGTAGATGTTTGATGAATATCAATAGTGTTCCTCGTGTGCCATCCTACAATAGCCATTTTTAAAAGTAGGCTTTGAAGGAAAACAGATGAGGAGGATAATGATAATATCTCAAACAAATTAACAGATGGTGGGTTGAATTAAAATTGCTGCTAAATGCTGTAAAGAAAGAAGTTTTCTTGGAATGAACTTCAAAAGATTTCTCTCCCAGAGTTCAATTTAGGCTCAACATTTATGGACTATATTACTCCCTACAATTTATTCTGCTCACTGCCATTTTTTTTTCATTGTAGGGGTCTTTCCACGATACTCAGATGTTCAGCTGGACCAGTTATCAAGGTCAGAAAAAGTGGGGAAAATGCAATCTTAACACATACCACAATTTGCACATGTGCATATACACAAATACGCAAACACACAAATATAGGTTTATATATTTTATATATTTCATTTTATTTTTTGTTCTTGGCTTGTGTTTTTTTGCAGTGACATACTCTTTTGGTCTGGTTTGGTTACTTTAATAAAAAAGAAAACAGAAAACCGAAATCCTTCATTCTTTGTTAATTTGAGAAATAAATTATTTGCATTTTAGTCTACAATAGGGCACTTTTTCTTGAAATTAAGGTTATAAGCCTTACACAAACACTCCCCCCCCCACAAGCATGCATTAATAAGAGACATATATAATGCAACATTGACATATTAGCACTGATGGTGTTTGGGTAATGAAACATCTGCAAGAAAACTAGCAAGCTCAGAGAGCACCAAGGACCTTTCATTGATTAACTAACAAAGTTGTTGAACTAATTATTTTTTAATGTACTTCTGAAGCCTGAAAACGTTTGCTTCTATGTACGGCTTTCTTATTCTGAGGCAACTATTTTGTTGTTAACATATTTTTATTTTCTCCTAGGAGTTGCATAATCCACTTAATTTAAGAAAATACTAGAAATGCCTTCCCAGCTATTTCTTCTTCATTCTTGCTATCATAACACAAGCAGGCATATAATTGGTGTGGTGTGCTAATAATTGTCCTACAATATTTCTTAGCTTAGCATTTGCCTACAAAAATGTCAATCCTATTACAGTTATTTTGTGAAGATGAGCAAGCCACTCTCTACCTGAAGGAATTTCACCATTGCTACATAAAGATGATTTAAAGGCTATGAATAAACTCCATTCAGTTGCCATGCCACTACATCTATTTAAAACAATGTGTGTTATTGAGAAAGTGCTGAATAGAAGAAAATCATTTATGTTTTTCCTTACTATGTGTTCTTTTCAGGGTTCAGATTGTTGTTGTTGTATGTGTGAGAGAAAAGAAATAGAAACTAGGAAAGGAATTGCTGCTTGATAGCAATTCCTCTTTGCCTGTGGCAAATGGATTCCAAACTGTATATATGTTTGCAGTGTGTCATTGTACATAAATCTCTGAAAAAGCTTTTTGACTGGAAGTGACAGAGTATGTGCAAAAGCAGGGCTAATTTAAAAACCTTTTTATTATGCTTTTAACCTTATAGCCAGGGTTTTTTTTCTCCCGGAACTCGGGGGAACGGCGTTCCGGATCCTTTTTGAAGTCCGTGTCACATGTTCCGTTTCCACCAATCGCGCGCTATCACTTCCGGGATATTTAGCACGCCGACGGGGGGTGCATTCCAGCACCTTTCATCGGGAGAAAAAAAGCCCTGCTTATAGCCTCTGGTGAAAGCAACCTATTCTTTGTCTGGCAGCCTATGGTGTAAAGAAGAGAAAGTGGTCCAAAATATGGGTAGAAAAAACAGGCAGCATTAGAGAGTGAATGATGGGATCTGTCTCTTGTCATGATGAGTAGGTGCGTGTTCTGACCTAGGCTTCCCAAGTTCATGAAGCAGACTCCTCGTCCTGATAAAACCCCTTTTATTTAAGTTAAAGTGAATTCCTCTCCAGCAAAGTCCCGGCGACAGTCTTTCGTGAGATTTCACAACTATAGGCTTGGAGAGTTGCCAGGCCGATATCTTCCAAATACCACGCTGTCGCATCAATTACTTGGCAAGAAGTCAGGAACAGATCTTCACCCTAATGAATTGAACTAATTGTCTCTTGCAAACACCACACCCCTTTCACTACTCTTTATTCCCTGTGGGAGGGGCCATTCACTGTCCACCTGAGCCTTTACTCCCGAGTCTACCCTTGTTCCTTAACTGTTCCCTTTTCCTGGCAGCTTTGCTCATGCACATACAGGGAACAGGCTCCAGCTGTTCTTCTGCCCCACTGATCTCCAACTCCGAAGGCAGCTGATAACTATCAGATGGCCCTGGCCCCATCTCTGTCTCCGATGTAGAGCACTTGACAGAACCTTCCCCAGACTCCAGGACTGGCTCATGTTCCTCCCCAACCTCCTCACTGTCCAAGTCTACCTCCAGCTCCTCTAACCCTAACTCTAACCCTAACCCACACAAGCAGCACTTCATCTCCCAATGACCCTCACCTGATGTATCCTCCCCATCACAAGACCCATCACAAGACTCTCACTGGTTACTCCTGCCTGACCCATCACAAGACCCACAAGACCCTCACTCGACACCACCCACACTTGACCCATCATAGGATCCACCACAAGACCCTTACCTGACCCTGACCTGACATGACTTTACCATCACAAGACCTACTAACCATGTGAAGCCCTTATAAATAGAACAACATTGACACAGACATCCCCTAAACTCTGCTGAAGATGTTACCTAGCCTGATAATGAAACGTTTAGAAACCAAACCACAAGCTTGGAGAATGAACCTTCACCCTCAAACCTGATTCTCCAGAAGGCTAGAATATGGGCTTTTCTCCAGGCCACAATGTGTCAGAGCTAGTATGATATAAATGTCAGGTACGCCACTGACAGCAGATGAGAGTTCCTCTCCATACATGGTTATTCCCTAGTCTTGCACAGAGGTGTACAGTTGGAATTCTCTTCAGTTTCCAAGTTTTTTTTTACAAACTAAATGCAGCATCAGAAAGCCTTTGAATCCAAATTTAATTTAATTTAATTTAATTTAATGTCTTCTTTTCAAGATGGAATATGTCAGGGATATAGACTTCATAACTCTTGACCATCAGAGTAATCATCTCAGTCTTAGTTTACAATTATATTCCATTAATTTCTAATGAATGGAATTCTGTGTTAAAAATCAGATCTTTTTGCCATTAGGGACATCAGTACTTCAATATTACAGAGGGGAGAACTGCAGAAGATTTTAGTGTGATTTTTAGAGGCCTCTGAAGTCAAATATCCATGCCTCATGGTAAAAATCTTTCTTTGTTTTGGTAGAGGCAATAACATGTCATTCCAAGAACAAAAGAATCCTAGCTTAAATCACAATAATTTAAAGAGGAATAAAACCAGACACATTTTTTCTAGACTGTGCATAATTTACATACATTCTGCTTTTCCTCAAATTGTAATTGTAGGGAACTTTTGATAATGTATTTTTTGTACACCAGGCAGAATCAATGTACATGAAAGTCATGCCTTCCTATGACATACAAACCCCATATTTGAATTATTGATAAACCATATTTCTTTTTTCTTTTTGTATTTGTATAAAAAATGAATGTACCTAATCTCAGCTCTTTAACTGGTTTTTCTCCTCTGATGTTTAGAGGATCTGATAATTTCAAGTACAAGAATGGAGTTTCTCCTACAGAATGAATCTAATTTTGTTGAGACTACTTTTTCTTTCTTTTTTTTACAATGTATTGTATATATCACGAAAGCTGAGTATACTGTCACTTTAAAAAGTCCACTCAACCACTCTAGATTCCCAAGATGATCCTGATCTCCCAATTTTATATTTCTCTTGTGGGTTGGGGCAGCAAGTACTTCTCAACAAAGCACTGCACTGCAGCCACTCAACCAATTTACTGCAAGCTTCATATAACCTCAGACTCAGAGGAATCATGATAGACAAAAAATAATGCCAACATTTTCTCTGTTGGTAGTCCTTTGATTTTCAACGTTCTGTCTCCTGTTTATTTATCAGGATCTTAAAAAAAAAAAAAAATTGCAGCTACCAAGATAGAAATGCACAGGAATATTGATCACCATATATTGTATGTGCTTTACTCTTCCTAGTGTTGGTGGGATGGGGAGGGCAGAGGGAGAAAGAAAGCCTTTCTATTAATAACTGTTTAAAATTTTGTAGTAATTTACAGGCTTGTGTTGATACATAGAGACCCACATAGCTTTTTATCTCATTGCAGTTTCCTTCTTTAGCACAAGGTCAGTCTTTATTGGTTAACCCTAAAACCCTGCTATGAGCATATAGAAGAGTCTAGCAAGTCTAGATAATCCAAATTCTATTTTTAAAAAACTGGAATCTTGTTGCTTGCAAGCTTACAACACTAGGGCTTTCCCCTTCCATTACATTTTTTACCACTTGCATTATATTTTTTAATCATAATAGGAAAGAATGTATGTAGGCAGTAGTGGGATTCAAATAATTTGACAATCAGTTCTCTGCCCCAATGACCAGCTGAGTAGGCGTGGCTGGGTGATCATGTGACTGGGTGGAGTTCAGGTGATAGTAAGTCTGGGCGTACTGCCAAGAACCATTAGCTGTTTTAGGGGTTAACCAAGAGTCAGTTTCTGTAAGCAGGGCAATAAAGATTAGAAACAACACCAGAATGTTTCCTTCCTGCCTTCCTTACAGGATGCCCCATAAAGTGGAAAAAAACAAAAGGAGATTTCTTCTAACAACCGGTTCCCCGAACTGCTTAGAAAGTTAACAACCAGTTCTCACAAATAGGTGCGAACCTGTTGAATCCCACCACTGCATGTAGAGCAGAGTCCCGCCTTCCCCGTAGCTAGATATGATGAAATCTATAATGCACAGCTAACCAAATGTGATGCAGCCATGGAGATTCCAACAAGAAATCATATTTCAAAACCCAATTTCATTAAAAGTTGAGTTGCCTAGATGAGTGCAAAGATCTTTCATCAACTCATCAAGCAGCTTCGTTTAAAGATATTAGAAGGACAACTTCCAAGACTTCTTTTTCTTCATACTACAGTGGAAGATGAAGTGTTGAAAATTAAAACTGAATGCATTTACATGTGAAAATGAATTTGGTGGCTCACAGGAAGCATTTCCACATTTATCAAAATTGGATGAATATTTATGATGAGTTTGCTCACTCTTGGAAGGAATTATAATTGAACCAATCATTTTCCTTGATATGATAACCAATGAGCTGCCAACATATGGCTGCTTTATTTAGCCTTGGAGGAAATCCATTTCAGTCTCATAGAAAGATATCTGTAAAAATAAATACTTGTACAGTATATCCAAATGAGACAAATTTTACTTCATGTAGATTTGCTAACCAGGGAGTATAATCTGTCATGAAGTTTGGGTGAAAAATAAATCCTAGTTTTTGGTTTAAGGTATTATTTTAGCTCTGTTTTCCCAACTTAGTTCTTTTCCAACATGCAGTGATTAGATCCCTCAAATCTTTTGGCCATATGGCCAAGTCATCTTGAATAATTCTGGGAGTTGTAGTCCCATTATATTGGAGAGCACAAAATAATGAAAAGCTTCTTGGGATATCTTGTCAATCTTTTGCATTTTTCACTTTGTGACAATTTGCAACCCATGCTTAGATGTCTGATAGAAATAACAATGATAGCATGTGGTTATGGATGTGGATATATGTGATATATTAGCAGATATAATGCGTTTGCTACTGCCTTTTTCCCAGAATTTTTTAAAAATGTCCTAGCCTTCTCTGTTGCCCTTTGATACATAGTGTCTTTACTTGGTTTTGTTAAAAAAAACCTGACCCTATTTAGTAGTTTTTCAAGTTCAGTATTTCCTCTTAAACATGCTGACAGGCAGTAGCAGGAGAGAAAACTTCCTCATCATCATTTTGTTTGTTTGTTTGTTTGTTTGTTTTGTCAAGCATACATTGTATAATACATATAAGTATAAAAATTATGAATATATAAAATGAATACAAATAAGAGAAAAAGAAATTAGGACAGGGGATGGTAGGCATGTTGGTGCACTTATGCACACCCCTTACAAACCTCTTAAGAAAGGGGTGAGCTCACAAGTAGACAGTTTAAGGTTAAAGGTTTTGGAGGTTTTGGGTCCAGATAATAGTAGTTTGCTGAGATATCACCAAATCTTAATTTTTAAAATCTGAATATCTGTGGTGGTGGTAGTGTGAAGGCCTACGTGTTAATCAGGTTTTTGTTGAACATGGGTTAGTGCTAAGAGTGCAGATAAGAGCTGACTTATGTTTGGCCTTCTCTGTGTTGATTTTTGGGATGGACACTAACACTTTAACTCAGCTATAGAGAAGAGCCCTTTAATCAGTACATTCTATATCATAAAGGACAAAACATTATATAAAAAAAATACAAACAAGGAATGGAAACCTAAGACCTATCTGTCCCTTTTCAGATCTGAAGGGGGCATGCAGTGTTGTAATGGGATAATATGAGAATCAGATCAAGTGAAAAAAAAAGATATGCAATACTTCCTCTCCTTTTTTGTTTTTCAGATTATGGTCTTGAAATGCTGATTATATTTTCACAGATGCATATGAAATTTTGCAGCAAATTAATAATAATCTGAAAAATTGGGCATTTTCCCCTATAGCTGAGCCAAGTATTTTCAGTGCAGATCAAATCCTTTTAATTGAACACATTTTAGTATCCTAATTTTGACTGGACAATTTTTTTCTTGTTTTGCATGCAATATAAGCACAATTCTCGTGGGTCTCAGTTGTCAGCCAAGCAAACTAGATAATATGATCAAATAGCTAAATGAAATAAGTAACTTGCACCTGCCAGCAGAGAAACTTTAATTGGCTGATAGTGTCAAGGTCCCTAAACATGTGATGGCAGTGTGACATTTTGCCAGCAAGTACATAAGGGAATTGGATTATAAAGTACACAAAATGTCTTAGCAAGGCAAAATGTGAATTTAGATTTTACAAAATGTTTTTAGAAGTTACAAAATAAGATCTATTGATTTAATTTACCAACAAATGCAACTTGGACCCAGAAAATGGAGTTGTATTGGGAACACCCGTGCAAATTAGTTGCAGTAATTCATCAATCAACTAAAATGTGATAGATTTATCAATGAATGACAATATTAATTTAAAAAACCTATAAAATGGTAGATAATTGAATTAAATGAAAGCATTCATTACTTATGCTGTTTTTATTCTTTATATAGAAAAAGTTTTATTGGTTACAAATATAGAAATATATCGCTTACAATATGTTGAATTTTCATGTATCTTA
>JAOYMU010000010.1:1989525-2000463 GCA_025802295.1 Psammodynastes pulverulentus
GGTTTTTTTAGCGCGCGACGGGGGGAGCGCGGGGGAGCGTTCCGGCACCTTTTTGTGCCGAAGAAAAGCCCTGGTATCAGATATGTTGGAAGCAATCGAATAACTTGGATGTTTCTGTGGAATACAATTATTATAAAATGAAGTGATTTCATCCTGATGATTGAAGTATTGGGAGGGAAGACTCATGAATATATCTCAACCAGCCTTCCCTGAATACAATTCAATCAGAAACATTTCCAACTGCTCAATCTGTCACTTCATTAACTTATCCTATTGCAATTTCATTTATTATTTTAAACAATAGCCTACTTACAGCGACTTGAGAAAGTCGTTCTGATGGTAACATTTGCATAACTTTCTGTGAAGTTTATGCTTTTCAAATGTTAGGGTGCTGTGCTTTAAGTTTAGAAATAGCTGGAATCTTTAACTTTTATCTAAAAAAAAGTAAATTGTTACAACCTTTGTAAGATAAGCAAATTCAACCCATGTTACTGAAGAACTTAAATGACCCAAATATATTCTGACATTTTTAGATGAATGTTTTCAGTTTTAAGTTCACATTTATTTTTGCTCTTGTCTCTGGTTCACTGAATTCATGCTCTGGTGCTTCCAATTGAACTATGTATTTAGTTTTGATGTTGAAATGCTGTTATTAAATATTTGAATTGTGGAAACATTTGTGCTTTTCAGAGCCTACTTGCTGCCATTGTTTCTGTAATTAATATGAGAGCATAATTTCCCTTCCCTTTCCATTAGTTTATCATCTTCTTCCATTTTGTATGCTAGAGTCATTTCTAATGCTGCCATCAGATCACTGTAATGTGTGCACTTTTACAACAAGACATAACTGGCAGAATTTTGACAAAAAGAAAGAGATTCATTATTGACCAAAAAAACAACTTTAGCAACTGCTATAAGGAGTTTCTTCTCATTCTGCATCTACTATAAATAAAATAAATAATGGAACATAACACATATCATATTCAGGGTTCTTTCATAATTCCTAATGGTTTCCCAAATAATAACATTATTAGGAATCTATGTAACTTGTTAGAAAATTGCATCAGAATCTGCTTAGTAATCAAGTTTTGAATGGTAGATAATTAAGTAAGCATGCAGGAGATAAGATACAGAGAAGGAGGGAGAGACAGGGAGAGATACCATTTTGAAGCTTTGTATTGGGCAAATTGAACTCAATGCAGTTGCAGTCACCAGCCTGACTGCCAAAATTGCTTTACTCTGTATTTTATCAACAGTTTAATTATAGTGATATATAACTGAATGTAAAAACCGAGGTCAGTTTCTCAATGAAACTGGTCAGTGACAAGAATAGTTAAATGACCCTGACAGAAATGGCTTAAAAGGTGTAACTAACTATAATGGCATAGTAACACAGTATGTTGAAGGCTAACATTGTATAGACTAAATCACTGTCTCCAATGATGAAAATAAGTGGATATTTATTTAGTAGTCCTTCTGTCATTGGGTTAATAGAAGTGAATAGGGAACTTATTAAATAAGTGGCTATGCCATGGGTCAGGTTCTCTAGTAATTCCATTAGCTCCTAAATATGCACTTTATTTTACAGACAAATCAGTGGGCATAGAAATCATTGGATTCACTGGCGTATCTCAGAACATTTAAATAATGATGCATAATCCTATGTAATTAGAGAGATTTTATAGGATTGTAGAAAGCTAGTGAAATAAGACAAAAATGTTGAAATACTGTACAGAATGCTCAGATTCAGTCATGTTCTGTTTCAGTTTTCTCTCCTCTCCTCTCCTCTCCTCTCCTCTCCTTCCCTCCCCTCTCCTCCCCTCCCCTTCCTTTCCCTCCCCTCCTCACACCTCATTTCACCTCTGCCCTTCCTACTCTCCCTCTCTCCCTCCTCTCCTATCCCACTCTCTCTCCTCTCCCTTCTCTCCTCTCCCTTTTCTCCCCTTCTCCTCTCCTCCTCCCCTCTCCTTTTTTCTTCCTGCACTGAAAAAAATCAGCATCCCATGTTGCAGCTCTTGCAGTTCCTTCTGACATTGTAGTTTTACAATAAAGTAGTATTAGCTACACTGATTCACCCTGCAAGTCTGACATAAATCTTCCAAATCTGAGAGCACAATTCTCTCCCTAACCTCATGTCCCATACAGCCAAAGAAACTAGGAAAGGTGTCTTCTTAGCCTTTTTGACCCATCAACTATACATCTGTGGACTATGCTGTCATTTATCTGACCATTCCCTTGGCAATGTCCCTTTGCCCAGTCTCCAAGGTCTTTCCCAATTACATTACAGATCCAAACCAATATTCAACAGTTTATTCTTCACTGGCATATTCCCCCTCTACATGGGACCACTCTGCTTTTATAATTCTGCACACAGCCTTTATCAAAAGTAAGGCAAAGTAGAAACAGATGTGCCTCCTTACCCCCACTCCCAACCCTGCATAAGGATCACTTTACATCTATTTTTTATATTGGTAATTTGCTAATCTGTGTTCAAGAGCATAGTATAATAAATGCTATACAATGCTTATATAAATGATATACAAAACAGCCTGGGGAAAATGACTACTTTTGCAGTTTAGACTTTCTTACAATAGTATCCACAAGGAAGTATGAGTAAATAGAAGAAGCTCTGCTCTGCATAGTGCATTAGAAGAAACGATGTTTCAGTAACATAAGAAGGCTGACAACAGGTTACAGACAAGATACAACTTTTATTGGGTTAAGTGAAGGAAGCTCACAGTGTATCAAAAGGAAATCTTTAGCTTGAGTTTTAAAACACGTAAGACATGAAAGATTTACATACAGTATTAAGTGATTAACTGGCAAGAATTTTGGGGGAGGAGTTAATATGTGAATATGCATTATTTTAGTTATTATATTTACCTTGTAAGTTTATTTAAAACTTTGAATACCACATTTTCAAAATATGGGCCTAAGATATTCCATGCTATAAATAATTCTACATTCTTTCTGCTGCTATCTTGCCTGCTTGGTTCAATCACTCAGACATATTACTTGTTTATTTTTCTACAGTGTTTGTTTTTACTATTTATTTTTCTAGTGTATTCTTTCTCTGAGAGATTCAAAGCAGTATAGACACAGCCCTTATTGGCTCAACTTCTCAGTAATCTTATATCTTCCTCAAATTCAACATCATATGATTTTAAAGCAAAGCTTGTCAAACTTTTAGCAATCATGGGGCACTAAAACATTCAAAAAATGCAGACAAACCAATAAAAAGAACAAGCTCTACAGTATGTCTGCCCTTAAGATTGTGGGATTTACATTTTTTGATGAATAAAATAATGATTAGAATAGTGTTTCTTTATGCCTCCCTTCTATCTCATTAATAAAAAAACCAAAATATTTGCATCAATCAGGAGCAGCAACAGTAGCAGCAATTTTGTCTTCATCAACCAAAGTGCATGCATGATATAAAAACAATAATTCTTAGCATCAAGGTACTGGTCAAGAAACGTATTCAGAAAAACTTAAGTGATTAAGGTTTGGGGTTTTTTTACTCTCCAACCTGATTTAATCCTATTTTCAAATATTCATCATCAAATTTCTTAATTGCAGTTTTCTTTTTGGCTTGATTGCATGAAATTACAGTTCCACTTAGCAAAGCACACGGGGTCTTACAAACTGTAACTGTGTTGAGGTGTTTACTATTATCAGGTGTTTTGTTGTTGGTGGTGGTGATGGTGGTGTTGTTATTTCCATTTGAACCAGCATTGTGGTGAACCATTTTTCAAAGCCTGATTCCTTTTCATGAACCAACTGAATGATAATGAATATTGGGAAGGACAGACTTAGGTGGTGAGTGAGTTCTGGCATGACCCCTAACTGGAAGTGAATGCAGGTAAATTATGGCAGACCATCTAGTGGGCCTCCATATCACATTGGTAGTTCACAGTCCACAATCTAAGAATTGCTGTTTTAAACATTACAAAATACTGGAGTATTTTCTGTTCAGAATAGAGAAATTTCTTTGGTTCAGCTACGCATGCCTGTTAACCTCTTACTCCCTAATGCATTTGGAAATCAATAAACTGGTACATAGTCAAGCCTTCTAATGGAAAATGAAATCTGCTAAGGGCTTCAAATCTCCTCAACAGCAGAAGCTTTCTTTCATGATTAGATATATACACGCACAGCATGTGAAGACCAAGAATACAGCAAGCAAAAAAAAAAAAAAGCCAGTCAGATTACGGGACAAGGAAATTGAAGAATGGAATTACTTTAAAGGTAGTATAAGTATGTTCCAGTAATGGGTTCCCTCACCTTTGCAAGAACTTGAAAGTGACGGAAATAAATTCTTACTTGGAATAAATGCTGTCTACATTTTAATCTCATTTAGGAGATCACATCAATCTTAAGTCAAGAGCAACACAAGTGTAGGTCAGCTGCATTAAATCATCCTGCAGGCACCTGTTGGAATAGCATGGTTACGCTGCTGCTATGGTATTTTGCCACTGTTATACTGTGTATAATCTTATACAGCGATTAAAAAAAGCATAGTGATCAGAACAGTATATTACACTGTTTCTTAAATCTTTACATACAGAAGAATGGGATGGGATATCTGTGACTGACTCATAAAAACGAAAAAAGTACTGTTTGACATTGCAGTTGGACTTTTTATAATTAAAAATAATAACCAGCAGATTGTTAGAATCATTTGGGAGATTGCCTTTATGTTGTGCAAAATTATAGGGTCTGATGATCAGTGTATATCAGTTCTATGTCAAAAAAACATGTAAACGGTCACATGTAAATCCATATCAGCCAAATGTGGGGGGAAAAGCAACCAGAAGATATATCTGTAGTGCTTGCATATAGACCAAATATATCTTTTTCTCAATATTGATTTATATGTTGCCTTTTCTACTCTGCACTTTTTAAAAAAAAATATAATTTCCTTTCTGTACATTTAAGTTAAACAAAATCTAACACTAAAATTCACACCTATACAAAAAAGAATACAAATATACACACATTTCCTAAACATAAGTTAGTCCGAATGAATTTTTGTAGGCATAGCTTAGTTTAGGGCTTTGGTCAAAAGACCAACATATACAGTTTTGAAATTTTGAGAGCAGGGAACAAGACAAATATATATCCTTAAATAATCTCTCTCTCTCTAATCTAGAACCAAATTTTCCTGGGCAAGAACAGTGGGTGTCAATAATCTCATCTCAGTGTGGCCATTTTCTACCGTATGTTTTGGCAAGCTGACTTGGATAGATGATGAAATTTCACAGTCAAATTTATATGTGATACATTTATTTTACATTCTTACCACATTTATAGGGAACTGTTTTGTTTTGTTTTGTTTTGTTTTGTTGCAGACCTTTCTTTTTGGTCTGGAGAGTAACTTTAAAAATGGCTTTCAGATCTAAAGCAGTATGGGTATATTTCACTATACTGTCTTAGGACTCTACCTTCTTGTATTGTTGTAAATGAAGATCACTAAACTGCCTTTATTTGAACAACTGGCTCATCTACCAAGCATAAGATAAGATTTTTAACATCAATTGCAAGAGTTCTTGGTTGTGTTCTAAAGGTATGGCATCTATACAAGTTAAACATGTGTCAAAGGGAATACATGAAAATGAAAAATAGGTATTGAGGTCAGTTAATAAACTTAATAATTATAAAGCAACTTCAGTTCTTTTTCTGAAGAACCTTCTCAGCCTGCTATCCTCTCATTCCAGTTTCCCTCCATGGTATAGGAACCTCCTTCTTTCCATCCTGGTTTTAACAAAGGACATTTGTTAAGCTTTCTGACTAAGCTCTCTATCAATTGATTACTTCATGTTTGAAGTTAGATACAATTTGGTCTAGCAACCTTCTCAGTATTAAGAGGTTGGGGAATTGGGGTGGCCAGTTTGATTAGACAACAACTTAGCCATAACTTTAAAGTTATCCTGTAGTGACTATAGTTCTTCCACATGTTGCCCCCTAGAAAACATTAAGTTGCTTATTCTTATATGAAAACATATATTTCTCATATGAATCATAACTGGTTACCAACAAGAATTTATAATTCAGTCAAGCCATTTCTGGATTTTTAGTCTCATTTGGGAAAAATGTTTTGTAGGAGTTTTGCCACAAAAAGTACAAGACTACTTCAAACTTATGACCCTTTCACTTTAAAATTCATTTCCTTGCCAAATAAATACCACACATAGTGATATTATACTGGACTGTTTGTTCTTCTTCAATTTACTCCTGTCTCCTTTACAACCTCTATGTTTTATTTTTGTTATAAATCCCCCAAACAGAAGATTTTAAATCAGGCCGGGATGCATGATGAATTGCAGTGATCTAATGTCTCTAAAACCATATGAGGGAAAGAAAAGACAAACAGGTTTTGAATTATGGGAACTGTAGTTCCAACACATTTGGAGAGAATTATATTGAAGAAGGTGACTGAAAAGCATTTACTAATGATGATTCTCACAAATATATTATTTTCTGTTTTCCATATTAATCTGTGATTTAATTTTTTAATAGGGTGAACATTTACATTTGAAAATGTATTTAATTATGAATATTTGAGGATATGAATCTCCTGTTGTAGCCTTGGGAATATTTATGAAACCTTGCAAACCATAAAGTCATGAAATAAAGTATATTTATGAAATACAATATAATTTAAGAAGGGCAGTACTGTTGATTTAGTTTATTCCAAATTATTTTAAGCTTATGACCAACATACAATTCTGGTTTTTCATAATAATCCAAAAACAAACGTAATTAACATTTCTTAATATCAATGATCAAGTAAGATCTTTCAGAAATGCTTAATTTTTTTATGTTATTTATTTCTAAAAATCTGGATCTGGATCTGAACATTGGAAATAAACTTTTCATTTTCATATAAACTGAGTTTCAAGTTTTGAAGGGTGTTTTTTTTTGGGGGGGGGAGATCCAGATATGAAGCACTTGTGGTACTTAGTTCATCATTTCTATATCAGAACCTATCCCATCAATTTAGATTTTTCTTAAGATTACTTCTAATCTTTAAGTAGCAGAGGATATTTGCTGTGTATGCAGAGGTTTAAGAAAGGAATAAAACATCATGTCAAAATGACCTAGCAGTATGAAAAGTATCCTTTCTGAGCTGTATGCTACACACAAATTGTCACCCAGCAGATGGCTTAAAAGGAAAGAGATTGTTAATAGGTCTCAAGACACTGCATAGCAATTAAAATGAGTGACCAAGGTTAAACAACCATTGTTAAATTGCTTTTATATTGTTTATGTGAAGACATGAAGAAGTCCTTCTTTAAGTAATAAATCTATAGGGAGAACACAAAAAGAAGGTGAAAAAGTTGCCAGGTATGGCACAATAAATGAAGTTTGCTTTCACCAATAGAGAGCAAATCAAGAAACATCAACCAAAAAGTGAATTTCATTATCTATCTATCTATCTATCTATCTATCTATCTATCTATCTATCTATCTATCTATCTATCTATCCCTCACTCCCTACATCACAGTCATCCATTCATTTTTCCTATGTACACATTCAATTTATCCACTGCCTTAGCACATTCAGACAATAAAATCTATGCTTGTGACAAAGCAAAGAAATACTGGGGTAAGATTCATATTTTTATATTGAAGATTCTTCAAACAAATATACAAATTAAACTGGGAGACTTTTCTTCTATATTTAATGGACAAAGTTCTTGGGGGGGGGAAAGGAACTTAATTGTTGTACATGTTGACAGCATGCTTTATGCAGAAAAATGAAATTTATTACCGTATTTTTTTATCTATAAGATATACTTCCCCCCCCCAAAAAAGTGGGTGGAAATGTCTGTGCATCCTATACAGTGAATGTTGCTGAAGTCCCAGCCACCAGCCGATCCTCACTCTTCAGCCTCTGCCTCCTAGCAATTTGCTTCCTTGCAGCAAACAGCAAACAGCAAACAGCCTGGTCAGCTTCAGCATAGCCTGATTTAACACAAGCAGCTGGTTAGTGGTTGGACAGCCTCCCAGAATACCGACGATCAGCTGTTTCAGGTTGCAGGGATCACTGCCGCCTATTGCCGCCTCCATGTACCCCATTTTCAGCCTCCATGTGTCCTGTTTTTGGCATCCACGCCCCCCATTTTCAGCCTCAGTGCATCCCATTTTCAGCCCGTTCCAGGCGGTGGGGATTGCTGCCGCCGCCTATTGCTGCCAAATGACGACAACAATCAGCAATGATAGGTGGTGGTGGCGGTGATCCCCACTGCCTGGAATGGACTGAAAATGGAATGCACAGAAGTAAAAAAATAGTGCACACCAAGGCCAAAAACAAAAAGCATGGAGGCCGAAAATGGGACACATGGAGATGGTAATAGGCCACAGCGGCGATGGACAGTAGCAATCCCCACATCCTGGAGCAGCTGATGGGTGGTATTCCAGGAAGCTGATCTAACTGCCAATCAGCTGCTCATGCTAAATCAGGCTGTGCTGAAGCTGAGCCGGCTGTTTGCTGTTTGCTGCAAGGAGGCAAATTGCTGGGAGGCAGAGACATATTTTTTTCTTGTTTTCCTCCTCTAAAACTAATGTGTTTCTTATAGTCTGGAGCATCTTATAGTCTGAAAAATATGGTAATTCCCACAAAGGAAGAAATGTTTGCAAAACTGATGGAATTAGTGGAGCTGGTCAAATTAACTGCTTTAATTAAAGAAAAGAATACATCGACTTTGTTTCTGCCTGTAAACTGCTTCTGAATTTTGTGCTTGAGATAGAAAAACAAATAATTTTTTGACTTTGGAATGTACTGATTAGACAAGTATGTATAAGTGTGTGAGAGAGACACAAATATATATTGCATATGCACAGTTAAAAGGTAAAGCTATAATGTTATTACATTCATCTGAAAAGATTAGGAAACTAATGCTTTTTTTTCTTTTTCCCCTTTCATCCTCTTTATTATTATTCTTTTTTCCTTTCCCCTATTTTCATTTATATGTTATATTCTAATAAGTTTAATAAAGTGATATTATTAAAAAGTAATATAAAAAGGAGACAGTGGAATCCATAGTGAAAGAGGTAAGGCAATATGAGACAGAATGGCAAAAGAAGCATCACACCAACATAGTGAAAGTTCCACTCTTTTTGTATCTGTATTATGATTATGCATCATACAAACACAAAAGGGATAGAAATTGTACTGAGATACATAGTACAAGGTTGATACCATCATTTTGATGGAAGCAGGAATGGGATCTCATTTTCTGATTGATTGATTGATTATTTGCCATCAGCTCAGAATCAATTCTTCAATTCTTGCTCCATTATGATCTATCCCTAAGTTGACCCTTCAGATCCAGTGGTACACTCATCATTACTATAAATGAGTCTTCAGCCTTGGTGTTCATTATCTTTTTCTTCTCCTTCCTTCCACCTTGCCCACTATTTGACCTTCTCCAGATATAGATAGATAGATAGATAGATAGATAGATAGAGAGATAGATAGATAGATAGATAAATAGATAAATAGATATAGATATAGATATAGATATAGATATAGATATAGAGATAGAGATAGAGATAGAGATAGAGATAGAGATAGAGATAGAGATAGAGATATATAGATATTTGCATAATGTATCTGAATTAGAATATTTTGAGTCTGGTCATTAATGTCTTGAGTGAGAATTCAGGATTGATTTATTGATGGTCTAGCTGGCTACCCATGGAATTTTTGGGAGTCATCTCTAATATCAAATTCAAAAACACCAACACTTGTTATATTCTGCTTCTTCAATGTCTAGTTTTCACTTCCTCTATGGAGTTTAGCAAGTTTAGCAAGGAATATCATCTTTTTAGGTATGGGCATTTTGAAGGATCTCAATATATTTTCCAAGGCTTCATGATACTCTACCAAGTGCTAGTCTGCAGTGTTTTTCTTCATTGCTTGTTCTTTTACTGTTGTTATTGGATCCTTAATGGCACATAATCTGTCAAGGCAGGAAATTGCAAGGGCATGAACGACTGACCTCAACTTTTCTTTTCCAGCTAAGGTTACAACTGTGTAAAAACTTTCCCTGGCCCTGGCCTTACCTGCTCTTTTAGTTGGTATCATAAGTTCAGAAGAACACTCAGGTAGTCAGCCTGTTTTTTTCATAATCCCACTGGATGTCAACAGTGATACAGGACAGCAACCAGTAAGCTTTTGAATCAATAGCCACTTCATTTCATCTGAGCATTCCCACTCCCAACTGTGTCTAGATCCTTGCAGACTTTTTTCATTAATGTGAATGCAACATTAGATCTGAAGTGAAGATATATTTCAACACAAAACTATGGATGACATATTCCAATAGTTTCATATAAATGTTAAGTGGGAGACAATTAAGTGATCAAACTGAACTCTCTTTTATGTATTTGATAAATGTGTAGAACTATATTTATAAAGTCAATAAAATGAAACCTAAAGCAAATATGCTAATTGGTGGGAAATAGTTATGCTCATTTTATTTTATATTAGAAGACAGAGTAACAGAGTTGGAAGGACCTTGAGGGTCTTCTAATCCAATCACCTACCCAAGGAGGAGACCCTATACCATTCTGGACAAATGGCTGTACAATCTTTTCTTAAAAATCTCCAATGTTGGAGCACCCACAACTTTTGGAGGTAAGAAATTCTACTGTTAGATTTTCATACATTGACAGATTGATAAAGATAGATATATGATAGATATAAGATAGATAGATAGATAGATAGATAGATAGATAGATAGATAGATAGATAGATAGATGCAGATTCAGATATAGTAACCAAGATATAGTAAAAATAAATAACACAAAACAAATAACGTTTGCTTATGCTTGTTTCTTTTTATCATAGATAAAAGATAGATAGATAGATAGATAGATAGATAGATAGATAGATAGATAGATAGACAGACAGACAGACAGACAGACAGA
>JAOYMU010000010.1:2005128-2019151 GCA_025802295.1 Psammodynastes pulverulentus
TACTTTGTCGAATGCCTTGCTGAAGTCTAAGTATATTATGTCCACAGTATTTCGCTGGTCCACTAATTTAGTCACTACTTTAGTCTAATTTAGTCAACCCTGTCCCAAATTAAACTTGGCTGTTATCTCATTGACTTTTGAAATATTTCCTTTTATACAAATGATGCCTCTATCATCTATTACTTTCCATTCAGAAGTCCTCATACACAATCAGGTTTCATAACTTTAGAGGTGCTTCTTGGTTATCAATTGGAATGGGAAATCTATAAGAATGGGAAAAGATATTATATGCTTTGCACTATTTGATAAAGGTTTGCTTTTAGTTATCACTAGATAACTATAAACTATGTTTTCTCACTTCTCCCAATGTTGGAAGAAATATCTTAAGAAAATAAATATAACAAAGTATACATTTCATTTTAAATTTTGACTGAAAAAAATTGTGGAACACTTTTTTTTTTTACACTCGCAGATTAAAATAGAAATGGATGATTTTCCCCCACTCTTCTTTTTCTCAAGAAATAATAATGGCATAAATAGGTAAAATTAACCATAACATCTAACTTGCAATAAGAACTAGCAATGAAATTAAATATTAAAAGAATTTCCAATAATATATCTCCAAAGTAATGTATCACAAAAAGAGCTGCTAAGCTGCTTTGGAACAATCACTATCTAGCCTAACCAAGTAAATATTCCTTTTCAAATAAGCAGGCAGGGAAGGAAAATTAATTCTTTATATGTTTGCAAGGTACTAATGTAGCATAAAGAATGGTGTCAGTGGAAAGATGGCCTTGGAAAAATTCTTACACATTACAATTTGGGGGCATTTATTTAGAAGGCAACACAAGAGCTTAATCAAAGGTGCAGGCATTTATTGTTTGGATATTATCTGATTTAATAGAAAATGTATCTTTGGAGCTTTCATTTAACAGGATTTTGGGCTTTTCAGATTGGCCATTATCCTAGAAATATAGAAATTTCTTTTACACTGCAGTGGCTTTTCATTTTTGTTGTTATTGTTCTGTAGATTTTACTCCAAGATGCAGCAAAGCAGATATGATATGGAAGTTGTTAGCTATTTTATCAAATAGATGGGTAGGAGATGAGCCTGAATGGCTTCCCAACTGATTACTGCTCAAGGACAGCTTTATCCTGATAGAATATTGCATTATTATAATTGGTAACCACTTCATTATGTTCTTCCATGTACTTCTTCAAAAAGAAATTCGTATGACACAAAGATCAAGGGCATCACTATTTTCTTTCAAACACTCTGAAATTCATATTGAAGGCTGAGCACTTAGAAAATGCACAAATTACATCTTTCTCTCTGTCTCTAAGTTAGGTTTTGTACCTCATAAATCATTCTGTATGAAATGCAATTCCTGTAAGGATCAATTACCACTAACTCAGAGAATGTATGATACACAAACAAAAAGAGCATTTTCAAATAATTATAATGATTCAAATTTAGTCAAAGAACTCTAACATACCCTATGATCATACTTTGGACAGACATATTAAATTTTGTTCTGGTTTGAATAATGCTGTTCTTGGCCTATGATGGTGGACAGTAGATGGTGGCAAAACATAATGTACTTTTTATATCTCTTTTTAAAAAAAGAAGTGATTTGATAATGATCAAGTGTTATATTTGCTAAATTCATCTATAAATTTACATTTCGAAGTCTGAAAATAATCCATCTGCTTCTTCCACTATTTTATAATATGCTTATTTCCCCATTGCACACACTGACACAAATATATAATGCATATCACAAACAACGTGAGTTCTTCCACAGAAAATTTAAAATTACCAAAGTGCCATATGTATTCCTTAAAGAAGTTTAATAAGCAATTTACTATTCCCAATGCATGGGTTAAAAGATATGAAATATAACCCAATGTCTTTTTTTTTAAAAATCAACAGTGATAACTCTAGCAAAAGACTAAATAAATATGAAAAGTATGATAGTTATTTATTGGTTAGAAACCTAAACATTTGAACCCAGGGAAAAATTAAAAGGTTTTTATCCAATGCTCTTAAGTTGTAGCATTTCCCATATTTGATGCCACGAATGATAAAATCTTCTCAAAATCTACCTGTAGAGTCAATTTAATAATCAGTCAAAGATTCATCTGATCATATAGTTTGTTATATTTGGTCAACATAATAGAAGAAAATATAACTCCAAAATTTTCTTTATGGCATCTTTATTTTGACATAAATATTTTGTTTTATGAGATACAGTAATAAACACTTAATCTTGCCCAAATTAAATCCAGTTATCGACAAGCAGCAATCAATAGAATATTGACAAGCAGAAATCAACATCTGCTACTTGTTTCACTAAAGTAAATCTAATTATTGCAGAGATTGGCACATCCGGGAAGCAAAAAAATCTCGTTTCTTGCCTTCTCCAGCAGTTTCAGAATCAATAGTATAATCACTATTGATGAACTGAATGCATGGATTATTTTATCTGAATGTATGAAAACGCATGTATAAATTTCAAATGCCAAGTCAGTGCAGATAAATTAGTCATCTAAATACCATATTCATATGCATATGCACACATACAAGTACAAATTCCAAAAGCAAAGCTTATTTTGTGAGAAAATCCAGTTCATTCTTCATCTCTACATCATCCGCTGGTGCTAATATAAATCTATGCAAATCTACTAGTTTATCCTGGACTTTGCTTTACATCTTCTTCTTTTTTAATGCACAGTAAATCTCTGGATTCATGATCAAGCTTATTCTCATATCTTACAATGGCTATGGAAAAATAAGAAAATGTATTAGTATTTCTTTTCCAAATAAGTTCATTATAACTCAGGTTATGCCTCTAAAGTGGTGCTAACTAATTTCACGGGCATGAGAAATCTCATCATTGCTTGAAGTCCCATGACATTCAACATTTTTCCCCAGTCAGTCTGCATTAGGTATGTATCTTTCATCCAAATTTCCCATCAAATTGCAGAAATTAGTTGTGTTCCCTATATGGAGAGGTTCCTTTTATTCCCCCTCCCATTAGTTACATTCTTTGATTCACTTTGATAGTAAATGTTTATAACACTATGCTGAAGCTAGTACCATAAACTCAATAGCTGGTGTCTTCATAGAGATACCTTTTAAGAAGAACGAGGAGCCTGGGTTTATATTCACACATTCAAGATTTGTGTGTGTGTACACACACACATACACACACACACACACACACACACACACACACGTATGTATGTATGTATGTATGTATGCATGTGTGTGTGGATGTGTTGTGTAATGCAGAGGCATAAACAGAGAAATAGGCTGTTTTTGGGAAGTTTCAGAGCAAGCTGGTTGGGTTGTATCATTGTCAGATGACAAGTGGTACCAAGAAAATATCTGGGATATCTCCAGAAGCCAATATAAAGGTTAAGACAGAATCTTGCTTCTTCATTCAGTTAATATGGCCACCCACCTATATCTCAATTGTGTGAGTTATCATAAAGGTATCCTCACTTGTTTATTCAGCTTTATTATTGATCAAAAGATCAGTCTTGGCTTAGTCCAGTTGGGTCTATTAGTTGTGCAAGGCCAAGGATCTAAAACAAAACAAATGCCTCAGGGCTTTACAAGCAAACTACTAGATTTCTTGATGAAATTGCTACATTAACCTTTTGGTCAACTGAAGATCAAACACTTGATCACATGTGGCATCTTCCTAAGGTAGTGGCACAAATGGATCAAGCAGCCATTCATTAAAATATGCACTGTCACATCAATATACCCATTACAGACAATTACAATGTAAAGGGCAATTTGGACAAAATTAGGATTAAGTAACTTTCAACATGAAAATCAGAAGCTTTTATTCCTTCTTTAAAATGTTTTTTTTTTACCAAGGTCAGCCACAATCCCAAATGACCTTTCAAGTTTATCAAGATAATCTACAGAAATTGGCTGAGGCACTTAGGTATTTTTTTTAAAATGAAATAGGGATTTAAAGTGCAGATAATTGACTCTGGAGCTCTATTGCAGGAAGTGGGGGATGGCTTTGTAAGTGAGCATGTGAAAATCTAATGCATATTAGAGATCCAATCATCATTCTCCATGCACAATCTTTTTATAGGCTGGTGTATTAACAAAACCACACTGCAGTCTGCACTTTATACACTCTATAATTGAGTCTTTATTCATTTCTTTGTGGGATTACTTATAATTGGAATAGGGCTCTTGGTCATTTACTTTAGTTGTGGTCCACAACAGGAAAAAGCATGCATTCAATTGAATTAAGGCCAATGTGCAACACTGAGGGAATTAAACCACAGAAACTTCACAGAAAGTAAATGGAACATTATATTAATTTGTAGAAAACTCTCAGTGGGGCAAGGAACATGAGTCATAACAAAATTTCCATTTGATAGACATAAATAAATGTCTGCAATAACAAAATATCATTGCAGCAAAGGGCAAGAACATATCACCAAGAGAATCTGACAAAAATTACTAACAAGATAACATAAAGGTTAAATAAGGAGTAGTTGGGATGAATATGATTCTATAATGTCTTGTTAAATCTCTGTAGGGATTTATTGCTATATGTTGTTTTAATGTAGAAATACCTCACCACAGCAACTTTGAAAAATAATGTAATCATCTCATATATAGAAGCAAGCAATGTGAGTCACAGAAAATGCCTATGGTAATATCAGTCAGGAAAATTGAGCCTCAGAAATCCAAGCAAATCTCAATGATTATAAAGCTACAGCTTTGTCCTTTACTTCAAAACTTTTATTTATTTAGTCATTACTTTCAGCTCCAGCATTTTATATATAAAAAAATGCATTGCCAACTCAAGATGTGGAGCACAAATTAAATGAATTCTTGTTTTGCAACTGTCTGACTTTCATCTTGACACACAATAGATAATGGATCAACACATTGCTGAACCTTGTTACTCAGAAAGAAAAGCAAACCAAAGAAAAATTGTTAAGCATATTCTTCCAAAAGGCAGTCCATCATGCCTGCTCTATTGTAACATGTCTCCGAATCTTATTCCTTTTCTACTGTGTAGCAAACACATTTGAATTCATTAAGTAGCATCTACTTGCATGAGTCTTTGATTTTAATGGGTGTTGTGCACATGTAATTGGGAGCAGGATTACAGGCCAAGTAATTAGTTTGCCCTCCAATCAACTATGTTTGAATAACAAAGTGTTTATTGTACGATTTTGGGGGCATCTGACATTAAATTAAAAAATATAAATCATGTGGCACAGACTGAAGATTTCTAATCTAGTCAGCAGATGGAGTCTATCACCAGATAGATCATTTTAGCTGGAGAAGACAAGACTGATTTTGCTTGGGATGTTCTTCTAGTGGATAAGAAATATTGCAACAATGAATTAATGCCTTCAAGCAAGACACAAGTGTATCATGATAACTGGCCAGTTATTTCATCAGCTTAACCCATATAGTGAGGCTGGTAATTAGGCTGATGTACTAGATAATTAATGCCTGTCAATATCCCTATTAAGAAGCTTATGAAAATTAAGCAATGATGGAACAAGATCAAATTATCCATTTTATGCATTCATTTTATATATATTATGCTTTCAAGTCAGATTACTCACACACTCATACACTATATATAGGTTAAAGTATCTTAAATATTAACATTAATATTAAAATTAATTCTTGAGAAAACATCAGTCAGTATATCAAAAGTAATATGAAATGTTACACTGTTCATCATTCTCCATAGCCTACTTATATCAATAGTAATTGAAGACAAAAAAAATGAAATAATTACATCCACAAATGAAGAAATCTTCCTTCCCATAACTACAGCCACATATTTAAAAGAAGTCATACATGTGAAATTCCAATGTCAAAACATTTAAAGGTTAGATCATACAGGAAATATTTGAGGCTTACTCCAAACCTAATAAATTAGCATATAGATTGTAATAAAAATATGTTTTGGTATAAAATATACATAACTGGTCACACCAATAGAACTAGATACAAGAACAGTTTTTCCCCAAATGCCATCAATCTCCTAAACAAATAATTCCTTCAACATTGTCAACTATTACTAAGTCATTGATTGCTTATGGTAACCCATGATTATTACTAAGTGTTGTAGAATGTATCTTTTATTTTATGTACACAGAGAGCATATGAACCAAGAAAAATTCCTTGTGTGTCCAATCACACTTGGCATATAAAGAATTCTATTCTATTCTATTCTATTCTATTCTATTCTTGCCTCTTACTTTACTCAACAACCTTAACGACTGGAATTCACTTCCTGCTAAAATTTTAGTCTATAGCTAAAATTCCTAAGAAAATATTGATAAGTTTAAGAAAATGTCTTTGAAATATGGCCTTTTAGAATAAATGATAGTTTGTTCTCCCTCTTATTTAAGTTATAGATGTGGATTAATTGGTACTCAGGAACCTATCCACCAAGGAAGGAAGGAATTATAGTGCATGATGTGACTGAAACAAAGCCCTCAGGATAGCATGTTTGATTTACAAGATAGCTAACAAAAGGTAGATTTTTTCAATTATAGACTGTTAAGTTTCATGTTTTTCAAGAACCTTTGTTTTCCTAGGAGTCACCCACAAATATTTTGCACGAATTGTTCTAACAAATTGGTAAAGAATTTTTAATACAAGCTTGTATTTTCATTCCATATGAGAGGAAAAATATCCCCACCATAATAATCATGAAACAGAAAAGTCAGATGAGGAAAGTACACAATTTATTTATGCATGCAATAACTCAGAGATGAGTTGTCTGCATTTTAGTTAGAGAAAAATAACAAAATTCCATTAATTCCCATTCATTTCAATAAATATACAAAACATTACAGAGTTTGACCTCAAAGTTGTTTGACCTTGTTGTATTTCATTCTTGTTGATAATCTCTGAAATTTTGCTGCTGAAAATAATAGATACTAAATTAGCAAAAAAAAAAAAAAAAAGCTTTCTGAGTTATTTCTATACAAATCTATTGCGGTTAAAGTCCAGTCATGGCTGGTTGCAAAGATGTCTTACTGCATATGCAGTGTTTATTGCTTTTATACAGCTTTTCAAACAGGAAAGGATAAAGCATAGTAACAGCATTTTATTGGTGACTTCTCCTGCCAATCCTTAAGAATATCCTGTTGATGTATGCTAGGTGAGATCATGTACCAGGCAAAGTAACTCTCTTACATCTTGGCAATGTGAATAGAGTGACATCACATAGGTATGTGAAGGCCAGCAAGGATGAGGCAGTGTATTGCGCAAATCCTCCACATGGCCTCCATCCCTACATAAATCATTTGATGAAATTTTTTTTTCAATGTACCATTTAAGAATAATAGTAATTTAATGAAGTCCAGTGAGGTCAAGAGGGTGATTTTGCAAGCCTAGGTACAGCAATTCAAAATATGTATGTAAGAAAGCAAACAAGATTGATGTTAAAGTGCTGAATGTGAACCAAATCTTGCATGAAAACTCAGGGACTGCAGACCACAGTCGCTGCTCTAATAGTATATGGAACTAAAAGATCTTCCCGTTGTGTGTCTTCAAATATTGCTGAGGAAGTGGTTTCACAGAGCAGACATTATCTAAATTAACAGTGTTTCACACTTAATTTGCTGTGCATAGTTTATTCTGCCTTTCATGCCAATTAAATTTAAAAAATGCTAGGTCTGCAGGATCAAGAGAAACTGGAGCCTAATTGTACTATATGATAGTTGTGGGTCTGCAAGTTTACACAGTGCTCTTCGTTAATGCATGTGTTTTAATCACTCACAATTATAATGCAGCCATTGCAAAAGGCTAGTTAATAAAGACAAATTCAATGGTTGATTGGAGATGACAGCTCATGTTATCTGAAAACAGAAATAAGTGATCCTGAGCAAACCCCAAATTCACATCTGGTGTATTAGCAAAAATGTTGCAATTATTCCTGTCTTCTTCTCCAATGATTGCAGGATTTTAGCCACTCAATGATATTGTTTTTGTTCATATTATTATTTTGAAGAAAGGGCTGTTACAATATTTATATTCATTAACCCTTTTTGTGTATTTTCATCTATATATTCAAATAGGTCATATGTCATATCTCCAATTATCCAGTCCTTCCCACGTCCATATCTAATCTACACAGAAGTCTGCAAAAAAATTGCTTAAATGTCTAGTTGAAAAAATTTAGAAGCACTATGCAAATGGATTCCTATTTTTACAACATTATTTTTCAACTCTTTAGGGAAAGAATTCCCTTGAAAATCCTTTCCTTCAATCCAATGGTGGTATTCATTTTTTTTTCTATCAGTTCTGTGGCGTGGCTTGGTGGGTGTGCTGTGGCTTGATGGGTGTGCCGTGGTTTGGTGGGTATGGCTTGGTGGGTGTGGCAGGGGAAGGATATAAAATATATCCTCATTTCCACCCCATTCCAGGGGAAGGATATACTGCAAAATCTGCATTTTCATCCCACTCCAGGGGAAGGATACTGTAAAATCCGCATTCCCTCCCCACCTCACCCCATGAACCTGCTTTCCAGCTCCGTTCTTCGGTGCAGGGCAACAAAAGAAGACCCAGCCAATCAGCTGGGACTCGGGAGGCAGCAAATAGATGGGGGCGAGACCAACCAGAGGTGGTATTTACCGGTTCTCTAAACTACTCAAAATTTCTGCTACCACTTCTCCAGAACCTGTCAGAACTGGCTGAATACCACCTCTGCTTCAATTCTAATAACTATTATTTTCCAGATTTTGTTTTTGATTTAATTGTTCGTTAAATTTATATGCTGCTTATCTCACTATACAAAGTGACTCTTTTCATGTTTTTATTTTTCCATTTTGTTGGAATTCTTTGGGATGTTATGAGCTTTGCTCACTTACCTTACGCACAAGGAGGCAGATGAATGCATGTTAATGTTCCATCTTTCACTGTATAATCTTTGCTACCTCATTTGTTCAGTTAAATCCCCAGGGAAGGCATCACGAGTCCATTCTTCTTGTGGGACCTTTTTCAGATTAGGCAATAGGACAGCCAAAGAGACTACAAAAATATGGAGTGTAATACACATACATACAAGGAGACAGAGAAAGAGAGAGGTGATTGGTAGTTTTGTATTAATAAAACAAGCACAAAAACATTACTAAACAGCTAAAAGAAATTTAGAAGCAGCCTGAAATTGAGGCAAGAGAAATGAAAGTGTCTTATGCATGGGAAGGAAGCTTTCAAGAAACTGGATAGAGATTTCCTCACAGATTTTATCTGCAGTTTCACTTTATTTCTTAGCAGCATTGGGATTATTGCTTTATAAGTTAATGTGAGTTAATTAAACTGTTCTTCAGTACATTATGATATAAGCACCATGAGGCAGGAGACTGTCTTTTGTTAATGAAAAGTGGTGAGGCACCATCATAATGTCTTTTTAAAAAATACATCTTGAAACCCAGTATGTTAATAAAAAAAATAAAAAATCAGAAAAATGGAGGTGAGATTTATCATAATATTATTTATCTAAGGATTTTGAAGATGTAGCCAATAAAGAGCAGGATGTTGTGCTGGGACTTAGAACATGCAAGCACTTTTTTCTGCTTTACATTTTTTTGAATGTGTTTAGGGGAAGCTCTTGTAGAAATTATTGTAAGGCTTTCCTTACATCTTTAAGGGCTACACAATGCTTTACTTAAATGAGTGTTTGCATATGCATGTATTAAAAGCAAGGACATCTAAAGGAGCTCCAGTCTAGAACAGCATCAAGATGTAGAGGAATGAGAGATGGGATTAACTACCTTGTTAAAGAAAAACACTCCTATATATTCCAGGAGTGGATTGGCTGTTGTCAGGCAAAACTTGAGTCCTTGGGCAAATAGAAAATTATGGACATTTTTTTCATTAGCTTTTAACATATAGAGAAGACACCCTTGTGCATGCATGTCAGAACCTTTCTTTGTCTTGATTGCTCCAGAGCTGGGATGTCAAACTTGTGGCTCATAGGCTGGATGCGTCATGCGCTGGCCATGCCCATGCCTGGTTTAGCAAAGGGGGAAAAGTCACAATACATCACATGACAATGCCATGTGGATGCAAGTTTGACACCCCTGCTCAAGAGAGTATGAAGTTTTCCATTATGACCAGCATTCATATTATAATTTTTAGGTGATATTTTTTCCCTATTAAATTCTATAAGATTCAATTTCTTTTGATAAGTATGAGAATATGTTTCATTCATGTCAACCATGAAGGACATGATTTAATTTCTGTCAGAGTGGGTCATCTAAAGTGTTCTACATTCTGCTCTAAAAACAGATTCAAAGGATCACAATTTCCCCCTATCCTAAGGAAAGATCACCCCAAAATTAAAGAATGGCATCTTAGCAGATGTAAAAAGCCAATAAATGACCCTAACTGTAACCTTAACCCATGACCAGTGATAAAATGAATGAAAATATATACAGTAGAAGAGGAATTGTTCCATTCTATACCACTAGCATTGCATCAAAGATCGGCACAGAATTTCTGAGAAGCCATGAGAAATGAGATGACAATCAGTCTCCTAGCTGTTTATTCTGAGATGAAGATACGGAATACCAATCTCTGAAGATTGTATTACTAAAACCAAATGTTTCAACACCTCCCTTTTGAATAAGGAATAAAATTATAATAAAGCCCAGGTTTCAATCAATTGTAAATTGCTGGTAAGAGTCCATCCCATTTTTCTGTTGACTCCTGTAAAAAAAAAAAGGAGGAAGGGGGATTAATTAATTGAGTTCTTTATTTAATTCTCTCTCCAGTGACATACACTAGTACCCAGCATCTCCCTATTGGTGTTCATTTTGACAGGCAGAAAATATGACTGGCCAGCCCCTCTTCCTAGATCTGCACCAAGAGGAAAGAATGGTAAATCACCTTGTAGAGTCTATTAATTTAATCATTTTTAGTAGAAACAATTTGGCAGATTATAAATCATTTTTCATTATATGTGTAACCTGTTATTGAGCAATTGTTAAATCAATGAAAGTAATTATCATTTGCTAGTATGAGTGATGCCCAAGAATACTATGTGGAGAAAGGATGTGAATAGATGAAGATTAGTGAGTGAATTTGATCCATTTTTAATTCTGTGTTGACTTTCTGTGTGCAGTCTCTCCTGTATTAATCTATACTAATCTGAGCAGAAGAGCACAAATGGAAGAATACAAATCATTTCTTATGAAGACTGTTCTAGACAGTAAGACATGTCCCTAATATAGCCTTATGACTGGGGCAAAGCTGCTGAGGATTGAGATGTGGGTGTCACATTAATTTAGATTAATTTAAATTTAGCTAAAGATTAATCTAATTCTCCAAAGTTTGACATCTCTCAATGCCCAGATTCGTTGGATATGAGATGGTCAGCAATTAAATTCTCTCTCTCTCTCTCCCCCTCTCTCCCTCCCCCCACTCTCTCTCCACCAAAGGCACTGTTGACACTGGAACAAAAATGGATGTGGCTATTCTTAGACAAGGATCCTGGATGTAGACTTGCAAAAGAATAGTTGGAATAAAACTGGGACACAATAAATCTTTCTTTAAACTGGCTTTGTATCGTAACTACCTTATATTCTGTAGAACCTTTGCTGTGCTTTGACAACCTATGGTCTGCTGTATTGTCCTGTTATCTGGAAACATTGAATTATTGTCCCATATCGTACTTGTTATAAGTTCTGGGACAAGAAGTGACTTGACTTGTCAGTCTGGGAACATTAAATCATGGTCTCATATGCCTAGTGAGCTCTTAATATACTTGATTAAGTAATTCCATAGATGATCAGATGAATGTTATGTACATTTCTTTCTGGCAGACAAAACCCCTAAGATAACACAAACACAAATGATTACATGTTTGCATGTATAATTTGCTGTTGTGTTTTTCTAACAGCAAATTAAATTTGAATTTTTGGGGGCAATACCGTGTTAAACAAAGAGAACCAGCTAGGTGATTTTGGGCCAGTCACTCTCTCTCAGCCCTAGAAAGCAGGAAAACCACTTCTGCAATCTTGTTAAGAAAATTGTAAGGACTTGTCCAGGCAATTGCCAAGGACAAATCAGGATGAACCCACACATCTCGAACAGAGTATTTTGAAGAGGCTTAGAGTAGGAATCTTACTTTATCTTACTTCATCTTTGTTACTGTTCTTTTTTTCACCTTATGTCATTCTGTTTTATTTTACTGATTTCACTCTGATAGCTTGGTGGGAACTTGTAAAAAAGTATTCAACAGGTTTCTGCTCAACAGTGAAAAAATGGAACTAAAACTATTGCAATTCAAACTCTCTCAACAACACCATCTCTTTCAGCATGTCTGCCTTCTCCTTCCTCTCCCCACATATTCCTTCATTTACCATTTCCTTCCTCTCCAGCCAAAAACAGCTATTACCTCCTCCTCTGCCTCCAAGCCCTTATTTCAGTGTTTTCACTTCCACTGATATTTTACCTGCTCACTTGCTAAAAAAGAAAATGAAAATGAAAGAGGAGACAAAACCATATATTATCATCCTTAATAAATAACAGTGGAACTAGCTAGAATTACACACATGCCCTAGGCTCCATCTCTGGCAAAAAATGTTGTAAAGAATCACTAATTGAATTCTATATATTTGTCTGGAGACATGACCTATATAAGAGCTAATTGTGTTTATCAGGCTATTGAAAAAGAGGAGGGTGTCATTAGACTTTGGCATGATTTCTGTTATTTTCATTTTTTTCCAGAATGGATCTTAGTTCCACGCAATGTCCTACATATACTCATCTTTCTCAAAAGTAATAATTATATTGCATCAACTACTGTTACTACTCTGAATATGAAAAAGAAGAAAGAAAATACCCCCTTTTCATGTGTAAGCACTTTTCTCTGCTAACAGATTTCTGCTTCTTTAAGAATGCTATAAAAATAGGTATTAATCTCTGGCACACTTTTATTTGAGATAGTTTAAACTAGCCATTTTTCTTTTTTTTATAAATCAATTTAAATAAGTTTCTAAAAGAAATAAAATTCAAAATTTTGTATTTTAACCACAAAAAAAGTTGAACTCTTACCTCAAGTTAAAAACAAACACAAAAACATCATAATACAAATCTGAATAAAGAGTGTCATAATGCAACATGTCCCAGTGTGGATGACCTTAGCTTTTTGCTACCCACATTTGATCTCAAAAGTCCTTTTTAATACAACTATAAAGCTCACTCTAGATGGCGACCATATTCTGTCTCTCTTTCCTCCCTCCTCACTCTCTCTCATACACAGACAGACACTCCCGTCTCATTCCTGTGGATGGGCTGTGCCTTTCTTAATTCTCTGGTCCTCTACCAGAGGCTTGGGAGTTTGAGGGTTTTGTGCAGTATCTTAGCTGTCCCTAACACTGCCAGATAGCTCTGATGTTGTTCCTTTGCATCTATTACAGCCACTCTTCCAACTTAATTCACAGCCCTGAGTGCTCCTACCGTGACTGGGACCACGTTAGCCTTTACTTTCTGCATTCTTTCTAATTCCTCCTTTGGATCCTGGTACTTCTCTAGCTTCTCGTGCTCCTATTTTCCTGATGTTGCTGTTACTTGGCACTGCTATATCTATTACCCCAGCAATCTTCCGCTCTTTGTCTACTACCACAATGTCAGATTGATTGGCTAGCTCCTGCTTGTCTGTCTAGATCCAGAAGTCCCATGAAATTTTAACCTTTTCATTCTCCACAACCTTCTGTGGGATCTCTCATATGGACTTGGGAGAGTTCAACTCATACACTATCCAGATGTTCCTGTACACAATGCTAGCTACTTGGTTGGACCATTCAGTGTATGCACTCTAGATAGGGGCCATGTAAAATGTTATTATATTAAATATAATGCTATGCTGTGCTGTGCTGTGCTGTGCTGTGCTGTGCTGTTTTATTTAATTTATTTATTTAATTAAATTTATATACCGCCCTTTTCCAGACGGACTCAGGGCGTTGAACAGTCAGTTAATAAAATACAAAATATCATACA
>JAOYMU010000010.1:2136952-2147345 GCA_025802295.1 Psammodynastes pulverulentus
AGACCAAAAATGCTAGGGAATTTCTAGAAGCCTGGCATCTTAATAAATTAGCCATCAATAGACACATAGACATAAACAGTAGCTACATACTATGCAAAGAGATAAATTAATTCCAAGATTAACATCAGATCAACAATCTAGTAAACAACACCCCAATCAAGGAATTTTCAAAGAAGTCCAATAAACAATAAACCCCAATGAAAGAACTTCTAACACCATTCCCAACAATATTGACAGGCAAGTCACTAGAATATAAACTGAGAGCAAATCCCACTCCTTACTAGCATCAATGATGTTACCTAGTTTGGGTAATGAAATGTCTGCAAGAAAACAATCAAGCTCAGAGTCTACTAAGGACCCCTCATTTCAACCCTGAGATACAAATATTCTTTATTGGCATCCTGCAATGTACTCATAAAACTTAAGAACAATCACACAATGTCTTTATAACCCTTTCAAAAATAGTGACATGCTAAATCTTGCCATGATGAAAGTAGATTTTACAAAATGTGCAGAACTAAAAATGGAAGTTAGGAAGAATAAGAAAAAACTGAGAAAGGGAAAAAAACACTGTCACCTATTTCTTCATTCTGTGTCTCCTGGAAGCCCATTTTCCCTTAGTATGAAAGAATGCAGCTAGTATTGAAAACATTATAGTAAAATTTAGGGCTAAAGGATAAAATTCAAAACATTTTATGATCAGAAGACTTGGTGTGCTGTAAATAGTAAGGGGTGGAAAACAAGGTTGAGAGGTTTATTTGGTAAGAATGGCAGTAATCTGAAGTGAATATTAAAAAAAAAAACCACAACTTTTGCTCATTTAAAACAACTTTTGAGCTTTTAGTTTTCGGCTGCTGCTAATCCAGTTCAAGTCTATCACTTGGCTTCATTTTTCAATTAGCATCTTTTGACACTGTTGAAAAAATGTGTCAAAGAACAGGTGTGACAAGTTAACTTCCATTGTCTCCAAGTGGGGAAGAATGTCTTGAACAATTGACAGTAGTTTTGGTGATAATGGAAAATCCTGGGTCAGATATTCACTGGCTATATGTGATTAATTTTCACTCTAAGTTTCATTTCAAGAACCTTGTCCCAACAGAGACAGAGCTCCAGGTGTAATGCAGGATATGTCTATCATCACAAATACAGAAGTATCTTACCAGAGGAAATCATGATATGGAAGGGGATCATGTGCAAAATCTTAAATAGCTATGTAAAAAAGTAGTGTCATACTGCAGGAATTGGTTTTCTTAAATGCTACATCTCTTTTATACAACTATTATAGGCAGTAAGGTTGTAAGTGAACATTAATCAAAGACTTTTTGAGACCTCACACTGCTTAAACCAATTTCTCGGCTTAATTTGGGGACTTTTTTTCTGGCAACTAAACTGGAACCACTTAAACTGGCATACAAGAATCCACAAACTGAAAATGAGTCGTTTAATTATAAGAAAGCTATGAAGCCACTGTGAAAGAATTCTGGTGATACTGTGCATCAAATCAAGTTTTATTTTTAGTGAGATGTCTGGTCAGTTTTTATGCTTCTGTGTTCCACCTGATTTATGCAACACTTGCTGAATAGTTCTATCAGAAAAGATGCTTCATTTCTCTCTTGTGTTTTGGTAATGGACAGATGCAGTATCAGGTTTTTTTCCTCCACGTGTGTAATAACTACTTCTCACATAAGTTTGGAAAAGAACTCATAGTCATAACTGTTCACAATGGACAAAAATGAAGCCAAAAGATTGTTCATCACTGGTATGAATGGGCCAATTCCTCTGACACAGAAGTTCAACCACTTCATTTTTTCTTCTCACCTGTTAGTAGGCTGTTGGCTCAGTGCTTGGTGGTCTTGAAACTGAACAGTTGTTGAATATTTACATAAATGTCAACACTGCTGGCTTTTGGCTTAATTCTAATGAAACATCCTTGCTATCCGTTGAGTCTTAAGGCATGTATGCTATGCCACAAATGCTATGCCACAAATGTTACTACCATTTTCTCCACTCCATTATGACCTACACCACAACAGTTTCCACCCAGTAACGTGAAGCATGAAAGATCCTTGTCATGAAAAAATAATATTCAACAATTGACAGTAATAAGAAGAACAGAATTTTTTTTAAAAAAGATGTTTAAGTCTTGTGAAAGCCTTGTTTCAATAGAACTAAACAATGAATATGGAAGTCTAATAAAGCAAAATGTTTGGCAACTATCATTTATCCTGATCTTGGACTGCTAGTTTATTTGAAATCACTTAGTCTACCTGTTCATTAATTCCAGAGGATGGATGTGCATAGTTGTCTATGCCTATGATGGTGAACCTATGGCATGTGTGCCATAGATGGCACGTGGAGTCATCTCTGCCAGCATGCAAGCCATTGCCCTAGGTCAGCTCCACTGCGCCACCTGCCAGTCAGCTGATTTTTGGCTGGCCCTGCCCACACCACCTTGTCCCTCCTAGGAATCTCTACATGGCCCTTTTTGGTTGCCAGGTAAGTAAAGTGCTTGGGCAGAGGCCCTGGAAGGGCAAAAAACGGGCCTACCAGAAGTACCAGAAGTCTGGAAATGGGCCGTTTCCAGCCTCCAGAGGGCCTGGGGAGGCTGTTTTTGCTCTCCGGAAGCTCCAGGAGCCTGGAGAAGACAAAAAACGGGCCTACCAGAAATCCGGGAATGGGCTGTTTCCAGCCTCCGAAGGCTTCAGGGAAGCCTGCTAGGCTCAAAACAGGGTGCAGGGAGGTTGTGTGCACATGAATGGGGTGGTCATGCACAGGGGGCATTGCACTATGGGCGTGGGCACATGCACAGATGCACTATCGCGGTTGCACATTCTTTTGGCATCCAAGAAAAAAAAGGTTAGCCATCTCTGGTCTATGCTTATCTATTCTGCCATGTTTCTGTGTTCATAATTTTTAATTTTTTAAAGAAACAATTCTTATAGAAATATATATTATATGCATATTTTTTAGTTGTCCCACCTACAATGAATTGTTATATGTACATTTGTCAAAATGCATTGTTTCTAGCCATGTTCTAATACTAAAATGCCCATTTTTAGGCTAATAAATTAGACTGCAAAATCCGAACAAAACACTGTGTGGCAATTATGGACAACTGTTTCTTGGCTGCCCAGCAGTGGCTGAAGTGATGCTTGCAGCTCAAATATTTTATTCCTGAAAGCTGTGTTATGAAACAAGCCATGGCAACATATGAAAAGATATTACATTCTAATCTGCATATTAGTCTAAGATATGCATTCAGATTACATGACATTACAGTTCAGAAATACTGAATGCTAAATTTTCTTTAAACTAATCTGGGTATCTTTCAAATTTCATAATACTTCACTTTAAATTTTAAATTTCGACAAAATTTGATGACTGTTCTAGCCCTAATACTCCCAGATGCTGTATCTAATCAGATCCATTTTTTTCTTCCCCTTGTCTCTCCCTAATACTATTTTAATTCTTTTCTAAAGCTTTTGATCCAGCCATGCTGTTTGCAGTGGAAGAACTGCTGCTTCTATTCTCTCTTATACCTTGCACAACTGGGAAATTATTCACTCCAATTATTACTATTATTATTATTATTATTATTATTATTATTATTATTATTATTATTATTATTTTGAGGTGTTCTACTCCTTTCTCCTTACTTAAACCCAAGCAAGCCAACTCTTTCAAAGTATTGTGCCAAAAATTTATTCATAATGATAAACTTTGGCTTGTTTAATTATTTATATCTATTTGTAATCCTCCATACAACACAACACATATGCCAATTTCCCAATTCTATTGTGAGTCACTAAAATCTCAGAAGAAATGTGTTTTTAGTAGAAGTTGAGGAATAAAGTTCAACTTTATTCACAAAAGAGTGTTTCCAAAGATAGGAATTATGAACTCTAATTGCCTTCTCAATCCTCCCTCCATTTCTAAATTCTTTTTAACTTCTAAATTTATTCCAGTTGCTGTCAGATTATGCTAATTGTGGTCATCATTATAAAAGTGATCACTATATTGTAATCCTAGTTGAAAATACTTTTATCCATATAATCACTTTGTTGGTTTTAGTTTGAAGGGATTACAATTGTATTCTTTGGAAGCATTGTTTAATTTTGCTGATGGATTACAACTCACACCTAAGTGCAGAAATAGATGGTATACAAACTGTATTATTTACGCTAATTTACGTCTCTTTGACAACAATTCAGAACATCTTTGTGATTTTAAATTTGCAACAGATTTTGTGATTTTAAAAAAATGAATAAATAGACGTAGTGTCTGTGAACCCTATTCAGACTGAGTTCAGAAAACAGTTAATTTATTATAAATGTGATACCTACAAGAATTAGGTTTTCATGGATTTCTTCAAGGATGTTCTTGTAAATTCACCATCTAACCAAAAAGTCCTATATTGTATAGTATTGATCATATAGTAACAAAGTTTGACCTGATTACCTTTATACCCAGAAAGGAACTTAGAATGAACTCTGATTAAAAAATGTAAAAACAAATTGTTCAATCATTTAAAGAGTTCAATTTCTGACTTGATGTGCATGTACAGAAGAATAATTTCCTTTTCTAATACTTAAATATGACACACCATCCACGACTTTCCCTGAATAGAGAAGAAGGGGAGGGAAAAATGCAAAAAGCTCAGCTGAACATGAGATGGAAGCAAAAATTAGACATTCCTTTACCCCATCTAATAATGTGTCTTTATTTTTTGGAAAACTACTCTTATGCCTTACCATTGGTACCTATCTTTTAACCAATTAATCAGATTAAAAACATACACATTTATAGTATGCTGCAGCTGACTGAATTATTTTATATGGATTGAAAATTGAGCTGAACAATAAATATATTCTTTATATTTATCTTACTAATGTAAACATTGTGCATATAATATAGAGAGATAAATATATTATCTCTGTGTGTAGACCAATTCAAAAGTTGGGTGAAAATGGAAATTTTGGACAAAATGCTCTATGTTTATATATTATTTCATGTTTATTAGAGAGAAAATATGATCAAGAAAACAGTGAACTAGGAAAATTGCTGTAATTGAACATGGCCCCAGTTTTTAAGGAGTTATTTTATTATTAATCTAAAAGCAAACAATTTTTGGGAACCAAACTTTAGTTAAATGCTGATATCACTTGTTAATAGCCTGTGGTGCAATAAGACTGACTGTGAACAGGTGATGATTACTGTACTTAGCACTTCAGGAGAATGAAAAAAGAATGATGGTAATCATTATCAAAATTACTCACTGCCTGTCATGCTGTTAATTACCATTGAAAGACTTAGCATCTGGTTGAAATTTTCCTATTTTGGAGCTACAGAGAATCAATATGGCAGGGAATGCATTTAAATAAACTTTAATCGGAATATAAAACAAGTTAGGGCTAGGATGACATTTCAGATTTACCACTTACTGACTGGGAGACAAATTCAACTCCCTGAACTGAATGCAGCTATCCTAGAGAGGAACTAACCAAAATATCTGAATCACTCACACATCCTATATTGTTCCCATTCTGCCTGAAGAGTTCAACTGGAAGAGAAAGTGAAGGATCATTATCAAGGAATAGTCATGAAAGCCAGAAAAAATTAAGTATAAATGTATTTCAAATTGTGCATTCTTACTATTGGAGCAAGGAGTCTTAAAATATTTGGAGATCACTGTGTTAAGATTTAAAGTAAGTATTATTCAATCATAGAATATTATTTCTGATAGACTGAACTGAATTGGAAAAGAGACACTAGGCAGATAAGCTGTTAAGCAGAAATCTGTTAATTTGAAACAAAAACAAAAGCAACCCCCCACCCAATTATATCTTTAATTTAAACAAAATGAAATTGTTTTAGATTTAGTTGACCATTCAGCAGTGCCAGATCACAATATCTGTTTTTCTTTTTAGTCTAGCTCATGTGTAGATGAGCGCAGTATAAGATATCTTTAAGAAATATGCCTCAATATATAGTTCTTTGTTTTATTTATATTGTCAGCCTTATTTATACACTGAAAAAACTGCACATGTGCTATTGCTATATTTTGATGCATTGCTTCATTCATATATGTTTTCCCTTGTTCACGCAGCATATTAGTCTTGTTATGTGCAGCTTGAATGTGGTATTTTTGGCCCATGAATCGTAGCTAAGTGTAACTTATCTGCTCCTATGAGCATATCTCATGCCTTCCACAATATGTCATATTCAATAATATTTCAAATATATTTCTTTTTATTTGAAGTCTCTCAGCAAATATGAACATGGACTTCATAATAACATATCTAACAGCCCATCACTGTGACTAGATTTTAAGTCTAAGATATGAAGTTATTCCTGGTGATATTCTCTTAAACAAGATTATTCCACAGGTGTTCTCGAATCCTGTTGTGCATGGAGCTTGTCCTAATCTAGTTAGTTGCCTGAATCATGTTTTCCAAGAGAATATACAATCTTGATTAATACACAGTACAAAAGTTGAGTAAATGAAAAATCTGAGTATCCAAACTTAGAATGTAGCCATTTCTAAGAAGCAGGTCTATTAGAACAGAGAAGAAACAACCCTTTCATAAGTTTGAATTTAGTACCATTCACAAATAATATTACCATACTCAGTAATATTATGCTATTGTCCTGCAGTAAGGACAATTTCCCTCATACTTCTGAAATGATCAGAAATATAGCAGCTAAAGCTGGAACATTCCATTAGATCAAAATGATGTAGATGATCTTCTTGTGAATGATTAAAACAACCTCTGAAAACCTGTTGGGTGTTGTGTTTAAGGCACCTGGCTAGAAACTGGTAAATTGTGATTTCTAATTCCACCTTACCAGTGGTGTGATTCATTTGTTTTTACTACTGGTTCTGTGGGCATGGCTTGGTGGGCATGGCTTGGCTTGGTGGGCATGGTAGTGGAAGGATACTGCAAAATCTCCATTCCCTCCCCACTTCTGGGGAAAAGTTACCACTGGTTCTCCGAACTACTCAAAATTTCCACTACCGGTTCTCCAGAACTGGTCAGAACCTGCTGAATACCATCTCTGCACCTTACCCACAAAGTCATCTGGGTGACTTTGAGCCTGTTGCTCCACCATAACCCAAGAAAGAAGAAATTGGCAAGTTATTTCTAAAAATCTTACCAAGAAAATGGTAGAGATGTGTCCATGGAGTTATCACTCACTCAAAGGTGTAATAAATGGTCAACTTTTCTGACAGAAGAGGAAGTGATTCAGACCAGTCATAAATTGTTTTATATTATCTTCCAAAATGTTAATAATGGCAAGGAACATGAAACAAACAGTTAAAACTGCTCTGTGTTTCCAATCAGAATCTTTTATTTTCCACTCTGGAAGAATAATCAATATAGTAATAGTAATAGCACTTAGATTTATATGCCACTTTACAGTGCTTTACAGCCCTCTCTAAGTGGTTTATAGAGTCAGCATATTGCCCCCAACAATTTGGAAGGATTTTACCCACCTTGGAAGGATGGAAGACTGAATCAACCTTGAGCCTGGTGAGATTTGAACTGCCAAATTACAGGCAGCTGGCAGTCAGCAGAAGCAGCCTGAAGTACTGCACTCTAACTACTGTGCCACCGTGGCTCATAATCAGCGAAAGTAGACATTCATAAGCTAAATACCTTTCTTGGTTGACTAGAAGTTTTTGTCACTTCCTTGTTCAAGACTGATATCAGAGCCCCTGATCAGAAAAAAAAACCTGGAGAACAGAAATAGTCAGGAGAATTTTGCACCAAATAATAGAATGTGAAATGTTATTAATTTTTATTTAATAAACAGCTAAAGGGTCATGGAAAATGGAATAATAACAATTGCATTTAATGTGCAATATGAAAAGACTGGAAAAATATAGTAAGGGATAGACTCGGACAATGAAGCTGACTAACACATAGATTTAGGAAGACGAAAAAGACAAGTGTTTCTTGTTCTGAGTAACATGACAGTCATTATAGAATTTTAATTACCTTGACTAGAAAATCTGATTTTGGCAGCTGATGGGAACTGAAGTATCTACCAACAATGGCATTTAAATTAAAAAAAAACCACAATTGGTCTTCATGCATGGTAAGGTATTTAAGCATAGCTCTTGCCATTTATCTAAATAACAATACATTTGTAACAGAGTCATCTTTTCTGAATATTTATTGTAGGCACAAGTAAAATGAAGAACTATGCTCCTCAAATCCTGCTTGCAATTTTTTCAGAACGATTTTGTTGGCTGCTCTGAAAAATAGAAGCTGGGCAGTCCCATCATTTGCTAGATGGAGACGGCTGCTTCAGGCATCAGATATTGGAATAATAGCCAAGCTGGTAGTCTTCCATCCTGAGGTACCTCCTGAGATGCCATGAGAATGCCCCCCACTAGTTCTAAAGTTAAATTTAATTGCCAATCCAGTCATTTATAGAATGAAAAGTGCTTCCAACTATTTAGAATAGGCATTAAAATGGCATTTGGTATCCTCAATGGATTGAATAGACAAGATTATTTATTTGTGTAAGCAATTTCTAAGGCTGTTAATTTGTCCATGTCTTGGGGCAGTTTACAAATGTTGAAAAGAACAAAAACAGTGAAGATTAAGCCAAACCTACAAAAAAAAAAAACCTGTGCTAAAGAAGGGGGGAAAGTAGACACACGTTAGCATTGCTTGTAATTATTAGGGTCACATAGTTCAGAGTCTGTGAGAAGATGCAAATCTTAAACACCTTTCTAGAGATGAGGATGATCAAAACAATACAGACCTCCAGGTGGAGAAGATATACTATTCCATATGGCAGGTACAATAACAGAAGATATGCCATAATATTCAAGTGATGGAACCTGGAACATGCCAAACCTGACATATATTATTGGATATTATTTATCCATTCAGTTGTGACTGATGCTTGGCATTTTATGGGCCAGGGTAGAGTTAGGGTGTCTCCATGTCTTCTGATCTTGCACTGCTCCTTTGAATTGTTCTATGCTCTGGCTAGCATCAGCTTTTATGGTGATATTACTGGATAGATGCAAACAACTTGGAAAATTGATCTCACAAATAATCCAGGGCTGTGCCATGAAGACCTTTATTAGCTAGCCATTACTACTTTAAATAGTACCCATAAACCTACTTGTTTCCTATTTCCTGCAGTTAGCAATGTTATAAGATCATACCAAGGTGCACCTATAACAACTTAAACTGCTACATTCTGGACATGTTATATTTTATGCAGGCAGCCCTGTGTATAATATATCCAGTCTCTGGAAGATTAAGTGCCCATGAGAAAGCACACAAGATGGATTGATGCAAGAATCCTCTGACCACCTGTTATTTAAGTCCAGGAGGACCACTCAAAAAGACATCATGTATGTATACATACTTTGTAGAGAGAATGCCACCTGCAAACGAATCATCTAATTAAAGAGTTGAACCAATGAACCAACTATTGACAAAGAGTTTAACCTGGTATCTGTCATTCAAACATGTCTTGCTTAAAATTCAATATGAATATGTCATATTTTAGATTTTTTAAAAAATAACTGATTGGTATAGAACAGAAGAGCCTCAACAGCTATTGAACACTTAAAACATGTGTATTTTAGCATTCTAGGAAGCTGTCCATCAAGATTCAAAGTCAATGATCAGAGAATCACAAGAGGATTGCAAGCCATTCTGTAGAATTCAACAGTTTTGTTATAATGAAATTCATTGGAATACCATAAATTTACAAATCACTTAAAAGCAAGTTGTTAGTTCATCTTAAATGGCATTGACTTCAATTTGCTAGGAAGTCTCAGTTGGGAAAAAAACAAATCCAAGTATTTAATATCCAACTCTTGCTCATAAAATGCACATCTTTTATGATATCTGTTATTTGGTTTATTTATCTGAAACACTTTAAAATTCATATATATTTTCATCTTTGAAGTTGAAATGAATTAATGCATCAGTTTTATTTTATTTTAATTTTTTTGCAGTTGTTCATTCTTTCAATATTTATTTTGTCAGGCATTTGCATTAGTTACTAAGGTTACTTTTTTGAATCTCATTAAACTAATATCATTTTGTCCACTTTTGTCCATTTTTGTCCACTTTATCCTAAAGTGCATACTTTTTTAATACAACACTTAGTTATGTGTTCCTTTTGCTAATACACACTTCTTTCTGTACTTTTCCCTAAGGATTTTTTATTTTATAAATGGTTTTAAACCAAATAAAAATGGTTTTTATTTGAGTATCACACTTGGCTTTGGATTTTTATTTAAGATTTTAAATAGATGCAGCTGCTTTAATAAATTGCAAAGTGGGACTCGACTTCCGGCTTCCAGCGGCGCCGGTCGCTTGTGGGGCTTTCTCCTGCCCCAGCCGAACTCCAGGGC
>JAOYMU010000010.1:2265860-2277796 GCA_025802295.1 Psammodynastes pulverulentus
AGGAAGGAAGGAGGGAAGGAAGGAAGGAAGGAAGGAAGGAAGGAAGGAAGGAAGGAAGGAAGGAAGGAAGGAAGGAAGTAAGTCATTGTCCACTTGCATTCCAGGGTAATTCCTCCTAACTAGTAATACTGCAAGCAGTAAATTCACAATCTTCTCTATCCATTTGTGTCATGCATTATTCAGCATGTGCTACTACTCACTATTCCCCCACCCTGCCACTGAGTCTATTTGTATCTACTCAATGATTACTCCCGGGTGACAGTTTCCTAATCCACTAAAAAATGAGACTGCAGTGCCTACTGGGTTGCAATTTGTGCCATTGTCGGTGGTTTTGGTGTCAGTCTGGTATTACAGCTTTCCCTGTCTTTTTGTATCACATTTCGAAGGAAGGAAGGAAATTAAAAGTTAAAAGTTCCACTTAAGGTTAGTGCTTGTACCAATTTGGAAAGCAGGAATATAACACTTTCTTTATTAAAAGGAACAATTCAGTTGTTCTTTTGCCTAGAGCTGAAAGATTCTGCAGGAAATCCTCGACTTAGTGACCATTTGAAATTATAACAGCAATGAAAAAAGTGACTTATGACCATTTTTCACATTCATGACCATAGTCACATGATCAAAATTTGTACACTTAAAGTGACTCATATTTATGGCGGTCAGTCCTGTGGTCAGGTGATCCCCTTTTGCGACCTTCTGGCAAGCAAAATCAGTGGGGAAACCAGATTCACTTAACAACCATGTTACTACCTTAACAACTGCAGTGATTCACTTAACAACTATGGCGAGCAAGGTCGTAACACGGTGCAAAACTCGCTTCACTGCTGTCTTGCTTAGCGATGGAAATTTTTGGGTTTCAATTGTGCTCAGATATGGTCAATTTATGATGTCGTCATAGGTCCTTCATTTTTGGTCAAGTTACTAGTTCTCATGGCTGGAAAGGGGCAAGACCCATTGACTTTTTGAAAGCCAAAAAGGCAGAATATATAGCAGTGGTGGGATTCAAATAATTGAAGAACCAGTTCTCTGCCCTAATGACCAGCCGGGTAGGTGTGGCTGGGTGATCATGTGACTGGGTGAAGCCCAGGCGACAGTAAGTCTGGGCGTCCTGCCAAGAACCATTAGCTGTTCTATGGGTTAACCGAGAGGCAGTTTCTGTAAGCAGGGTAATAAAGATTAGGCTAGAAACAACCCCAGAAGGTTTCCTTTCTGCCTTCCTTACAGGACTAGCCCTGTAAAGTGGAAAAAAACAAAACAAAAGGAGATTTCTTCCAACAACTGATTCTCCAAACTGCTTAGAAAGTTAACAACCGGTTCTCGCGAATAGGTGCGAACCTATTGAATTCCACCACTGCCTTGGAGGTCTTCTAGTTATAACCCTGTTCAAGCAGGAAATCTTTCAAGCTTTCAGGAGGACCAGATGGACATTTTTTCATCAATTTTTTCCCTTGCATTTGGTTCTCTGCCTTCTCATCCCAGCTGAAGAATGAGAAAGGGCCCTCAAAATGTCTTTCTAAGCAGAAGAAACTCCAGGAGAACTCAGAGGTGCTTTTCCAAAAGGCAACTGGGCTTTCTTGGTTTTTTTTCTTTCTTTGAAAGCATTTCACTTTTCATCCATGTTACAAATTCTGTTTTTATATAAAGCACCACATAGAGCAAAAAAAAAAAAAAAGTACAGTCACCATGTGTTTTACTGCTCAACTATAAATTGTCACAGGAAGCCCTACTTAGAACAAAAGAGCATAGAGTATAGACCATAGAACCAAACTTGTAAACACTGCCATCTACTGGCTAAATACTACTCTAGTTGTTGCATAAAAATGAATGTATTCCAACACTTCTTCAGTGTCTTGAGGGCTTTTCAAAAGAGTGTCAAGAGTGGGAGCTAGTCCAATCTCCTCCGGGGATGAGTTTCAAAGGGAGGGCTCCACCACGGAGAAGGCCCTTCCTCTGGGTCCCACCAGATGTACCTCCTTAGGAGATGGGACCCGCCATATTCTCTAATCTTGAAACTATCTTGCAAGACCGCATGTGGTGACCTGCTGTCAGCCTTGATAGACAAACCAGCTTCAAAAATAGACACCAAAGAAATATTGGATCTATATTTACTTTAGGCCTGGGTGTATTTTTTTTCCAAAAGCAATTGGATTTTCTTAGTTTTTTTTCGCTTTGAAAATATTTCACTATTCCTCCAAGAAGCTTCTCCATAGTTCTTTTTTTAATTCTGAAAAACCCAGCTAAGATTGGATTGGATCAGTGATTTTTTTGAGTAACAACTTTTTTTTTTCCAACTGAATTTCGCTAAATTCGACGGCATTTGAGTGCTTCAGATATAATTTATTTGGGGGGGGTTTTTGGATAAAGAAACGATGTTTGGGTAATTCCAGCCCAACAGGTTTATTGTCAAAAGAGTAGGAGTTATATCAAACTAATTGATCTACAAACTGTTACCTAAAGCCTAAACTTTGTAACCATGTTAATTAACTCATGTTGTCCCCTCTGGGCAGGTATCTTAATATATCCATTTGGTAAGGCACACAAAAACCTTTCTTAATCAAATGCTACTTTGCTTAAAAGGAAAAAAAATAGGATTAATTTTGCAAATCGTACTAGCCTTGCTGTGCGTTGCTACCAAGAACTGTGCTAAGGAATTCCAATTCTATTTTAAGAGTATTATTATCTTATAGAAATCGGGGGCAAAAATTCATTTGATGCTCATTCTGCCACCGAGCATTGTAATAGCTTGTATTTCCCAAATTAGTATGAAAAATTGGAGCGTAATTATCCTTCGGGACTGACACTGCTGCATTTTATGATACTCTTTTTTATCTGTTCATACCTGGTAGTACTTGGTAGTCAATCTGAATTGATATTTTACCTTTCGCTCGACTTCACAATTAGACTAGGTGGACAGAAGAGTCAGAAACTTGGATGTATTAGAAATGGTATTTATAAAGAAGATATTTTTTGGAAAACTTGGAAACCATTTGTGGACTATGCGCTTGGAAATTTGGACGCTTCGGTACCTGTACCCAGAGAACGTGGATTTTGGCGATCGTGAAGATACATCCGAAGAACCAAATCTTCCTTTCTTATGTATAGCACTGGGTGAAATATTGTACATGTCATTTATGTTTTAAATTCAATAAAAAAATTTTTAAAAAAGAAGTAATGAGTAAAGTATACTGATTATGATTAATTATTATTTTCAAGGATTCCCTACCACACATTCTTACAAATCAGTTATTTTGTAGAAATGAAATTCTAGTATTGCTGGCTGAGAGGAATGAAATATATAAGGATTTAAAGACCAAAGAAATACAACAGTCTGCAGTTTTCAGAATTCGAGTTTTCTGAATCTCTCTATTGTCTTTGGTGGATCAGGCTAAAAGCTGTCTTGTCCACTATTCTCTGTTCTATACTTTTTGAAATGTAAGAAATAGAAATCAAAGAAACCTCGCATCATAGTGTTTGGCCCTGGAGCTGATGCTGAAACTTCTCAGTTTTAGCTGAATGGTTTTGTTTTCTGTTTTCTTTACAGCTGACTTTTTCAAAATATTTTCTATTGTGTTTTATTTAACGCAACCATCACTACTAACCATCCTTACTCCTCCACCCACCCATTGTCTAAGAATCTTGTTAGCTCTGACCTGAGGCACTATGGTGAATGTACTCTACAACTATTCATATCTTCATGACAAGAAATCCTCTAGAGAAAAACTTTTGATTCTAAACTCTAGGAATCCGTAACTTTCTTCATAAGAAGTTTTTATTAAACTTTATAGAGACATAATCTGAAATAAGATGTTACTTTAAGAAAGATTTATTATAAGCTTTTAGAAAAGGAACATATCTAACTACCCAAGCAACTAGGAAAAGTTATTTAGATATGAGAAGACATAATAAAAAGTAATATGTCAGATAAATTCAAATTCCAAAGGCTTAGCTTAATTGGCAAGAGGTATAAAAACAAGATATTGTAAAGGCAAGACAGTAGGTCCTCAGTGTGCTATAATGACTGAAGTTCTACCAGAGGGATATTGTCTCAGTGAAATTGTTGGATGACTGCTATTAATCAGGCTATTGTGTATGAACCAGATATACTCTCAAGGTCTCCTAGCACAAGACTGAAGAGATATTCTTTAGAACGTAAGTATAGAAGGAAGGTCAGCACATTAAGGTTAAAAAAATGAAGATGTAACTGCAAATGTGTGATCAAAGCCCCTTTTCATATATTGTACATATAAAATATATTTTTAAAAAACCAGTACGTCTTTGATTACCTGTTTCAGCCACCATCTTCAATTTTCAAGCGCACAAAGTAGACAGCCCTGCAGCCACAAATTTGGTTTTTGTATTAAATAAAATTTCAGTTGAAGCTAGTGATCTAATATGTTTGCCTATTTGGGAAACAGGTGTCTGAAGACTATTTTTTCAGTTACTATAGCACTTTAAAAATAAAGGAAAATGAAAAATAAAATGCATTTCAACAACATTTTAACAATTCTCATTCATTTGAATGAAACAAAATCACTGGCAATATTAAAAGTAGTATTTTATTGACAATAATACAATAATATAAGTAAAGGACACCATTGGATGGGTGGGGAAAAATCTTTTAATTGAAATTTTATTTTTTTAGAAGTAATTGAATTTACACGATGAATATTCTTTCCCTTCTATTATAGCCATAGGAAATGAAAAATATTGGCCATTTTTCAACATTAATTGCATTCAAGGGCAAAAAAAAGTCTATATGAATGTAAATGCTAACAGTTTCCCTAATAACCAAGTAAAACCTGTGCCTTCAGGGTGGTAATAAGAATTAATTAATCTTTACAAACAATTTACTAAGTGTATTTCAACAGAAGATTTTGCAATAATTTATAGCCATATTATTTTCATTAGAAAATTCCCATTAATTTTAATATCATAATAATGCTATTCAATTATTTCGTGTCCTTGTTGAAATTCTTCCTTAGCATAGACTAGAAACCAATTAAAACATTTCACCTGTTTGGAATGCTGCTTGAGGACATTATATATTGATATCAATTTTTCAATATCTATAATACCTACTTCTATAAAACCAAATTAGTTTTAATTGATGAACTAAAATTTACCAGTATCAAGTTCACAGGATAGCTTAGATGCATCAAGAGTGGCATGGTATTGTCCTAAGTGTGAGATATAATGATTTATGAGAATGTTCTTGAAAGATATGAAAACAAGGAGAAGCCACAGACTAGACAAAGGTCAAATAAAAAGCTGCTCAGCTCACAGAAAAACTGAGGCATGGCAAACTTCTCAGAAGAGACCTTTCCTAGTTTTTGGAAGTGAGAGAGGAGGAATTTCAGATTTGCAAGATTCTGTTACTGCAACCTTATAATAAAGTGTAAATTCTTGTAGTTGGTGCTTTTTGTCTGAACTGCCCTGAAGGATTGACAAGGGTCAATTTTTGGTGAGATAGGCAGAACATAAATTTAATCAATCAATCAATCAATCAATCAAACAAATAAGCTATGGTGGTTAAGGCTCTGAACTGCAAAGACCCAAGTTCACTTAGGTTCTGAAACCAGGTAGGTGACTTTGGACTCGTTACTCTACGTATCTCTTCTACACAGCATTCTTTATTCACAGTCAAAAGACAACCTGGAAGAAGACAATGGCAAAATGCTTCTGCAATTGCTTTTTTGCTAAGAAAATTGCATAGAACTCTTCTAGAAATTGTCAGGAATCAGAAATGACATGACATCCTACATAAGAGCCTCGGTGGCACAATGGTTAGAGTGCTGTACTGCAGGCCAATTCTGCTGACCATCGGCTGCCTGCAATTTGGCAGTTCAAATCCCACCAGGCTCAAGGTCGACTCATCCTTCCGAGGTGAGTAAAATGAGGATCCAGATTGTTGGGAGCAATATGCTGACTCTGTAAAACCACTTAGAGAAAGCTGTAAAGCACTATAAAGTGGTATATAAGTCTAAGTGCAATTTCTATTGCTATAAAAGTATATTTTCCCCAAATATTATATGAGCCTTTGTTATTTTGTTCAGAAAAAAAAAGTGGCAGGCAAGAGGTTTGAAGAAGAGAGTATTGTCACTCTTAATAAGTTATATTATGGAAGTGCACAGTGGAGTGGCAATTCCATATTTTATGCTAATGATTATGGGCAGTAAAGCTTTGTGAGTGAGCCAATGGGAAATACTGATAATTTCTTTTTAATACACCAGCAAAAACGTTCTTCAAAACCCAGGTGGAAAAAATTTCTTATCAAATCATTTTCAGTACTCCTCCAACAGATGATGACCCAGCATGGTCTGCCTATTATCATTCTGGCCTACCATATTGCCCACTTGAAAAATGGGTAAAGAAAATGTGAATGGAGGTGGGAGAGAAATAATGTCAATCCTTCCATTTGCAGTTCTGAAGTGCATTATTACACAGAGCAGGCAAATTGAAATTGCTTTATGATCCTGAAGAGGGAAGAAGACAGATAATAAAATGGTCTTTTCCATGATATAAAAGAGGTCTAATGTTGGAATACAATAAAGAACATGGTTTACATGAAGGTGATACTACCAGTAAAATGATGGGCTTAGACCTTTCTTTGAAGAGCAAAATGTAGCGGTCCAGGACCAGTACATACAGTAGAAGAGTGTTCCCCTATCATCAGATTCTGCATTCCTGGTGCAAAAATCATGTTATAATTTACACTGTATTTATAAATCTTATATATCATTTCAGAGTGTATGTTGGCTTTAGGACTCTTCTGAGTTCCTTTGGCAAGGAGTCTATTGATTTCTGTTATTGGGCAGGCCGATAAAAGATGGAACTTTGCTGCCTTTATTATTAAACACTTTCATCTTTACTTTGCATGGTAATACAAATGAAAATGGATTGTTCCTAGAAAGGAAAAAAAAAATCTCACAGTGCCTGTCTTTTGTCAAAAATTTCACTCAGTATTCCTGGTGAAGGATTTTGACTTTTAAATTGGCCATTCCAGGGGCTTAATATAAAAGCGCTACTCAAGAATGTGTTCTACTTCCCATCAAGCTGGTGATGTCATATAAACAATGATTCTTCAGTGGTCAATTACTTTGCTTCTAATTCAACAAAGACTGTCTTGTCTTTTGACAAAATTTCCTGAATCCAAATTATGGTTGGTATGGCTTTAGCTGTCAGCTATTTTAGTATCTTTTCTAAATGAGTTTTTAGTCAGCCTGTTAAATTGTGTAGTAACAGTTCAAACATGTAAAATTACAGACTTTGAGACCAATGATTGTGAATATTAAACCGAGAATTCATGGTTTATTGTTTTTTTAAGATCATAAACACATGCAACTGTTTACTTTTGCCACAATCATATCCATAACTAGAACTGAAAATCAAGACGGTCATTTTCCTTTAACACATATTTCTAGATGTCAGAAAGACACACCTTGTTTCTTTCTTTTTCCTTTCCTTTCCTTTTTCCTTTCCTTTCTCTTTTCCTTTCTATTCTTCTCTTCTCTTTTCTTATTAGATAATTCAAACTGCTCATACTTTATTTCAAGATGTGACATATGCTGTTAGACCTTTAAGAACTGAATTGAAGTCACTTTTTGTACTTAAAGTTTCTGGCCTCTATTTGTGACACAGTAATAGTTATTTTGCGGTTCTGTTAAGAATATATTTAATAATAAATATATAAACTAAAAATCCAAGCTAAAACTTCTCTAACAGATTATTGTTCTTTTGTTTGAATATATCAATAAGGAAGAATATACAATTTCCCAGCCCTTAGTTCTCCTCTCAAGTTGCTTTTAATTACAGTATGGCTTTTTGAAACTTGAAGCTCTTCTTTCTTTTGGGAGGGAGAATAATAGAGAAAAGCATGTGATCTTATTCCAAATGACATCCATGGGATAGTTCAGACTCCACCTCCTAAGCAATATCCTTAATTAATAGCACATTATAAATTAATGATATAGAAATATAACCCTACAATTCCCACATTTATTCTGGTTTAAATAAAGATCTGTTTCAAAGTGCCAGTTGTAAGTTCCCCAGAAACTCATATCTGGATAAGATCCCAGGATATTACTTTGATGTGTTGGTTCACAGGTTTGACTTACTTTGACTTTGCATTTTCATTAAAGAAGAGAAAGTTGGAAGTTGCATCATCCATCCCTCATCCATTTCTTTTTTCTCTCAATCCATCTATTTTTTTTTTCATTTGTGTTCCTTCCAGCATGATGTCTACACATATCTTTCCAGGATGTAACTGTTAACTCTCATGAATAGTCATCTTTCTTACATCAATATCCAGTGGTGGGATTCAAATAATTGAATAACTGGTTCTCTGCCCTAATGCCACTGTCAATATCCCATACATTGTTAAGAGGGGGCTATGCTAACCAGCTACCTTTCTCTTCTATCATGTAAAGAGTCCTCTGTTTATAGGTACGTATTTTGAATTGGAATTATTGTCTGAGTTATTTCTTTTTTGCTTTCTAATTATTTCCTATTTAGAAGTAATATTAAAATTGGTGTTTTCAGAGTGGTGTGGTGGCCTAGAGATGGAGCTCTTGCCTCACAATCAGGAGGCTGTGAGTTCGATCCTAGGTAGAGGCAAATATTTCTCTCTCTGGCCATGCTGAGATTATATCTGCTGAAAAAACTCTGCATTGGCAACAGGAAGGGCATCTGGCCAGTAAACACTCAGCTCCATTCATCTGCCCAGACTCCTCCCTGCAAGGGATTAGGGGATCATTAAAAGATGATGATGATGATGATGATGATGATGATGATGATGATAAAAAATAGTGGTTTCATGAATAAATCTGTTGCATACTCCTATATGAGAAGTGTTCTTGTTATGCATATATATGTGGATTTGCATATACTTGTGGAAGGATAAAGGTTAAATGTATTTACTTTCTCTTCCTACAATTTTTATAAAACAAAAAAAAAAGTTTGAAAGCATGTTCTGAAGATACTGGTGATGTGATAAATAGGGAAGTAAAGATATTTGGTCTTACAAACAAAATAGAATTATGAACAGTGTCACAGAATGTAATCTGTAAGTAAGGGACTGTTTGTATGCAGATTAGTCATATAGAATATACATTTTCTGCAGGTCTTCCTTCTGGTCTTCCTTCCTTCCTCCCTCCCTCCTTCCCTCCCTTTCTTTGTTTCTTTCCAAAAACATTTGAAGTCACTCTACTTAGCTAGAAGAATAGATCTGTTTGACATGGGTCACAACATATGCTGATCTATTGTACTGTGGAAAATGTAAGGTAACTGCCATATCACAGATTGGGTTCAAATTAGGTCTGAATGGGCTGTAACTACTGATGTCAAACCAATAAACATTACTTGGTAGCACCAAATGTTTTCCCTTCTCTTTTTACTTAGTTTAGAAAATATGAGTAGACCAACATACTCATGTCTAGAGCAATGAAACATGTGAAATCCTTTTTTTCTCTAATCAGTTAATCATTTTATAAGCAATTTTATTTCATCAACTATAGTAAATTGCATCTCCTATCAGAATTCTAGGGGGAAAAACAATAAGGTTGACTGTGTAATGAGATTTATTTCTTCAAAATAATTTTATGCCAATTTTTGAATCCACTAATACCTTAAAATGTGAAAATCTCAGTATGCTGGAATATAGACTGTATTAAAAAAAACAGTAAATCAGAAATATTTCCATGGAGGGCTGTACCCACATCAAAATTGATTTGGAAAATGGCATTCAGACTTCAAGAGACCATAAGCATATTATTTCTTTATATGATTATTGAAAGGAATGTGAAAGGGTTTTTTTTTTTAATTTTTTCTAGGAAATCCTAAAAAGGACCCCAGTTTAAAGAGATAAGTTTACTTCAGTGAGAGATCTCTTTACATCATTGCTGTTTCCCTCTAACTAATGTGAATGTTTGAAAAAAGCTGGCTTTTTTAGAATTGAAAAGAGGTGTTTTCTTCTTGAAATATTCATAGCACTAATGTTTCACAAGTGTATAACATCCTTGTAGAATAAAACCGGTTTAGCCAGCTTTTAAACTACAACAGAGTAGAGGGCAGAATTACTATCCCTTGTCAGGTATGAGGCATATTGAGATCAGTCCTAAACCATTTCTTCCAACCAAATTTAGCCGTTTTTTCTGAGCAAGACCAGGTTTCCATACAGAGGAGTGAAATTTCAAATCACTGGAGCCAAAACTGGCTTTCTTCTAATTGGATGAGCAGATGAATAAAGAGAAAGCAGCTCCAAAGATTTTCAAGTTTTGAGCCATTTGGGAAGTTAATTTTCTCATTGCAGAACAGCCAGTGGTGGGATTCAAATAATTTAACAACCGGTTCTCTGCCCTAATGAATAGCTGGGTAGGCATGGCTGGATGATCATGTGACTGGGTGGAGCTCAGGCAACAGTGTACTGCCAAAAATCTTTAGCTGTTATATGGGTTGACCGAGAGGCAGTTTCTGTAAGCAGGGCAATAAAGATTAGGCTAGAAACACCAGAATGTTTCCTTCCTGCCTTCCTTACAGGATTAGCCCTGTAAAGGAGAAAAAAAAACAAAAAGAGATTTCTTCCAACAACTGGTTCTCTGACTGCTTAGAAAGTTAACAAGCGGTTCTCGCAAATAGGTGCGAAGCTGTTGAATCCCACCACTGATCATAGCATTGCAGCATTTGAACATGTCTAAAATGAGTGAATCCGGATATGACAAAAATATCAAATCTGCTTTGCATATTTCTAAGATGACACAGTATAGAGATGGAATTCTAAAAGTTGTTTGTGACCTGCATTGTCAGCAATAAGTTATTTATCTCCAGTAATTATCTTTTTGCCCAAGTGAAATATTAATCGAGCTTTTGCAAAGTCATGTCTCTCATTGTAAAAGAGGAATATTTATTGCATTTAAGGAAGTAGGGTGTTTGTAAATGCTGCAAATACCTATTTTGTTACATAAATATTGTGAGCATTCTCTGTAACAGTCACTGTACAGCAGAATATATGTTTATAAAATGCTTGCAACTGTGCCAGTATGAATTGAACAAAGTTTTATTGACTAAATGTACACATTTTTTTTCAGGGATACACATTTGTTTGAAATGTCAAAACTAGGACTTGCAATGAGATATTATCATACCTCATAACTTTGAGTTTAAAAGTTGGCCTTCCAGTCATCATCTGTTTGCCTGAATTTGTTTTATTTGTTCACTGTCAGAGAACAAAGGGGCATTTAAATGATGACTTCAACATTTCCTTGTTTTTGATTGGTTACATGAACGAAAGTTGATGCATTGATTAAATTGCATGTAATGTCACATATCTCTTCTATGAAAGATTGTCAAATACTAATGACTACTGGATATTGCCTGTCATATCTTATCAAACATGCTCAATTGTGTTTTGGAAACTGCCAGAAAATGGCTATTGTTGCAAACCAGCCTATTAACACTTTCAGCTGTTTGACTATAACATCAGAGTCTGACATATTTCTGATAGCTGCAATGCATCATCAAGTATCAGCTCTCCAAGAACATGTATAAATGGGAGACTGTAAAATTTCACTGAATATTCACAAAACCAGAATTAAAGGAAAGAACAGTCATATCATTCTTTTTGACAGAATAATTTTGCAGCAAAATTGTTTGAATTACCCGTGTTCATCTTTCTCATTAATCTTGTAAGAACTGGCTACTTTGATGTCTTCCCCCTCCAAAAAAAAGCCTTAATTAAAAATGGACATAATAAAATAGTTACATACTGTATATTAAGGAAATGAAGGAAAATAATATATTCCACACAGGCTGAAGCATTAGGCCATTGTTTCAAATGTAGATTTGGTTTACATTGTAATGTGTGCAAACAAAATAGATTCATGCCTATCAAACTTGTGACTAATGCATCAAAATGTAGCCATTAGCCAATGTAGTGAAAGTTGTGA
>JAOYMU010000010.1:2336326-2352016 GCA_025802295.1 Psammodynastes pulverulentus
AGTGCAATATTAATGCAATATCAGGGGTTTCAATTCAATGTATAGAATGTGAAGGATGTGTGTTTGTGTTTGTATTTGTATTTTATTTCATATTCATGTACACTGAAGAAAGGTATTTAATTTCATTGTATGAGGTACAATGACAATAAAGTGAACTAACTAAAAGATGAATAAAATGCATGTGGCCCCAATAGAAGTTATTTATGGAATCGAATTCGCATCTCTTTTACAAAATTAATTTCTTCCTTCCTCCACTTTTCAGGGCCCCACTACTGGGTTTTTTCTGACACTCGAGTCAACCAAGGTTATCCCCGTCCCACATCCGATCTGGGACTCCCTCCTGGCACCGTAATTGGGGCTGTGTTTGTTTGGCCTCACAATGGTAAGACGTATCTCTTAGAGAAGGACCGCTATTGGCGCTACGATGATAAGATGGGGCACGTGGAAGCAGGGTATCCCAAATCAGTCAACCTCTGGAAAGGAGTCCCTTCTGAGCTGGATGACATCACTCATTGGAATGATGGTATGTTTTACTTTCTCCATTGCAGCAACTTTTGAGATGTGTGGACTTCAACTTCCAGAATTCCCCAGCCAGTAACTTAAAAGTTGCTGAAGGTAAAAAAAACATCATGCTAAGGCCTACTATACTGTAGGGAGTCTCCAACAAACCTGTTCCAGACTTTAGGTTTTTTGCCCAATAATGATTAGTGACACGCAATTGCAGAAATGTGCTGTACAGCTCCCACATATCAAAGTACTGAATTATGCAGAATTTGGTACCAAGTAGAGGTAGTCTCCAACTTACAATCATTTTGTTCAGTAACCATTTGAAGTTACAATAGCACTGAAAAAAGTGACTTGTCACCATTTTTCACCCTTACGACTGTTGCTGCATTCCCATGGTCATGTGATCAAAATTCAGATGCTTGGCAACTGGCATACATATATTTATGACAGTCGCAGTGTCCCAGGGTCATGTGATCACCTGTTGTGACCTTCTGACTGCCAAAGTCAACGGAGAAGCCAGATTCACTTAATAACCCTGTTACTAACTTAACCACTGCAGTCATTCACTTAACAACTATGGCAAGAAAGGTCATAAAATGGGGCAAAATTCACTTAACAAATATCTTGCTTAGCAACAGCAATTTTGGACTGATTGTGGTCATAAGTCAAGAACAACCTGTATTGAGTCTTTAACTTAATCATTCTCTCAGCAGTAACAAAATACTGAGGCTCATCTTTGAAAATAAATTCACAAGAAAAAAACCCAGGCCATATTGAAATGAGCATCCAGTTAATCAACTTCAACAGAATAGAAAGGAGAGAGTAAATTAGAAAATCGCAAGGGGGAAGGACAACTTCCACGTCAAATGAACAAAATTCTACATCTGAGAATTCCTAAATTTAAACAATAAAACAAGTTTATTGTTAAACATCAAAGGATGTTCCGAAATGGAACTGCAGGGCCCTATAGGCATTTCTGTCCATCATTTGCCTTAGAAATGCCATTGATGTGAGGAATTGTTTTATATTCCAATATCCTTCCCGTCCCTGTTTTAGTTAAGTAATTTATGTGAAATATTTTAAAGGATATTACCAAACTCTCCTAGGGTTATTTATCTAACCAATCCCTTAAAATTAATTCAATTTTCTTTAAATCATCATCCAAGCTGAAAAAGTCTTCCTCTCTTTCTACTAAAATATGTATCTACTACAAGTTTAAAAAGGTGAAAAAATGGTCTCAAAAATAACTAAGGATGTTTAACATGACCCAGTGTTCACAATCAAATCCTGATGCATTTATTTTCACAATGAAGGAATTAAGTCAATTAAGAATCCCAGGAAATTTAGTGGTCCATTCCAGATGTGCTCCTCCAAATTCAGGGACTAAAGGAACGTCATATTCATTCATTCATTCATTCATTCATTCATTCATTCATTCATTCATTCATTCATTCTTCTTTCTCTTGCAGGCCACACATACTTCTTCAAGGATACTCACTACTGGCGCTTTAAAGGTGGCAGTGTGGAAGCCGATTCAACCCATCCACGCTCCATTCCCCGCGACTTGATGTTTTGCTCAGATCTTACCACTATCTCCCCCAAAGGACCGAAAACTGGGCGGAAAGGGGAGGACGGTTTATGCCTCTGTAAAGGGAGCGGACAAATCAAAAACTCCTTCTTAGCTTGGATCTTGATTCTGCTTTGGATGATATGCTGATTGCTAGGTTAGCTACATGACTATGCACTTTACATTATAAAAAGGAGACAAAACAGTGGGAAAAATACGGTATTCCCTAGCAAAAGGTGAGGGATACTTTTCCCTTTATTCTTTGGTGCTCTCAATTATTCGATACCACTTGGAGGCTTCATTCCCATGCTCAGTTTCTGAAAAACAAGTGCTTAACCTTAAAACTAACTTGGAAGTTCTGGATCCTAATCGTGAATGTGTGATATAGTTTCTCAGGGGTGAAGGAAATGCATTCTGTGCATGATCCTGATTCTGTCACATACCAAAAAGCTCAGATTTACCATGAATTATGTTAGACCCTTTATGCTTTCCCTGATGGAAAGCAGATGAGTGTTTTTGTCAGAGTGCACACAGTGTGACTATGTGAGAAAACACAGGAGCAAATACAGTAAACAGAGGTTTGTATTTAAATAGTGGTTTTATCTACAAAGAATATATGCATACACATACTTTAGTCAGACCTCAAACAAACAGCAACCAGCAATTACAGCACGGAAGCACACATGGAGAGAGAGATATGCTTAGTGGTGGGATTCATCTGTTGTAACAATTGGTTCGGTGAGCGCGTGCTTTGCACGTGCACGCACACATCATTTTAAAAACAGCAATTTTCAGTTAAAATTTACTTTCTGCTGCAGCCCCAGTGAGTAAAACAGCTGAAGTGCAGCAATCCGCATTGTGACGTGAATCAGCTGGGTTTCAAAACAAGGAAATAAAGGACTAACGAGGGCAGGGGCAGATGGGCAGGGCCAACTGATTGCCAGAACTACTGGTTCACCTGAACCGGTCCATACCAGCTGAATCCCACCCCTGGATACACCCCAACAGGGCCTCTTCTTATTACACTCTCTTAAAGTGGTATCAGGCCAAACACCTTACTCACTCATTCCCAGTATTACATCATCATAACAGCTGGTCAGCTGTTAAATCATTACCCTGACAGTTTTAGCTCAGAATTGGCTTCAGGATTCACCAGAGGTGGGAGACCGGAAAGGTCTACCTTTTAGAAATGTAAGTCTAGTCTATCAATACATTATCATATTTTCTCCAATAAACAAGAAGAATGTGAGAAAACTAGGGGATGGGGAATATCTCATGAAAGTATCTCATCCCCACAGATATTGTCATTGTTACATTGTGTATTGGCAATTATAGTCTATGTATATTTGACTTTGTGGGATAAATGCCCTTTGGTCAGAGGGGCTCATGGTATATGATTTGTATGAAAGCTGGTCATGAATATTTAATTACCTTTTGGATTGCATAACAAGACCATGGTCCTTCAAAGATTTATGGATCGTATTTTTCATGATTTTTTGGATATTTCCTTGATAAGGTATTTAGATGATGTGCTAATTTAGGTGATGTGCTAATTTAATCCTGCAATTCACAACAATCAAATCTGAGCAGCTTTTCAATATCTTTATGACAACAGTGTGCTAAACATCACCGAATGTGCTTATGTTAACTACTGTATTTCCTCAAATGTAAATCAGATGACTTCAGTTAAGGAGAAATTCATTTGTAAATGTATTCCTGATTTTACAGCCCTAACTAAAGTGTTCTCTTTAAAGGAGTTTAAAGGAAAGGGGTTCTCTTTATATGAATACTAAAGCCCATGAAGTCTTTTGTTACTTCAAACAGTCATATTTGTAGCACATTTTCTGACATTGTGATCTGGCCCACACTTATAATGTGCTTTTGGTTTTACCTTGGCAGTCGTTCTTTTACTGTTCATTCCAGAGTTTTCAGTTAGTCTCTCCCCTGCATGTTCCTTTCTTGGCAGCTACTACTAGTTGAAAAAAATACTATGATGCTTTCACTAAGGAACTGTTGGGCATCAAAGAAGGTTTTCAGAAGACTTTACTGTCTAAAAGGCATGTGAAATCATATAGAAATTCAAATTAACCACCTGCTGATTTCTGGCAGGATTGCACAGTGACAGGTCAAATGGGCACTTTAAAAATGGCTTTTGAATCTCTTTCATTCTGAAAATGTAGAACAAGCAACAATATTGTACAAGAATACTTTTTTTTTACTATCTAATCTTTAGTAAGCTTCCCTACCACTCCCCCCAAAACTGTCCTCTTCTTCTTATACCCAGCTCATTTGATGAGACTCTTTGACCTGGAAGTGAGGGTTTTTCCCCCATTAATTGATAAAATCCATATAAAAATCCAGAGTAGGGCTTTTATGTGCAAGCTCAGATAAATGATCTTCAAAGAATCTCTTGATCTTTTTCTTCCGCGAACAAGAAGAACTGTGAAATAATAACTGGCTACTTGTTCTTTTTTTCCTTGAATAAGGAAATGTTGAAACTCTGTCAAAATCCTGAGCTATTTAGAATTGCTCAGCTACTTTTTCCTGATTTTTTTTTTTTTTTTTTTTTGTGGTCTGACATCAGAACAGATGTCAAGAATTGTGTTTCTTTATATACCTCAGTTGCAAGTTTGAGACTTGCAAGACTTCTGGTCTGTGAAATGCTTTTCCTTTTCCACAGTGCCCTGCCATATAATGTATTTAGGTTTACAACTAAACTCCCAGGAGCTAAAAGTTGTTTGGTGGTATCCCATGTCACTCACTGTTATGCCCTTGCCTTCATTCCTGAGGCAGCTCATCTCTTCCTTCAAAAAAATCTTCCAGAATCATAACATGTCATTCACCAGATTTCTAATAACCAATCTCCAATTCTGCATAGTTTTAGAGGATTCTTTCCAACTCTTGAATGTGAAGCTTTCCTGTTCTTTGCCCATCATCCACACTTTATTTAAGTGATTGAGAGAACAAATACCACCACAGAACAATACCTTTGTTACTATATAAACTACTCATATGATAACTGCCCATTTTTTTTAACTTGTGGTAAAGTTACTTTGTAATATACTGGTATACTGTGTAGGCTTTCACAGCTCATTTTTGTTATGCAGTGTTGGGCTTCACGGTGTACTGACCGTAGTTTGAAAATAGATTTCTTGATATTTCACCCGCAACTGTGGTCTGCATGCTGACAAGTGAAATAGTCTGCTATGTAGACCTCAGACAACTGAGCAGGGAGTGACTAGTTTTCTGTTTCTGCCTGTCTCCTGAGGTATCTGCCCAACCATTTTAATCATACGGCATTGGCATGCGTCTGGTTCCTTTAATTAAACAATGTCATTGAAAGTGCACCTTCTCTTTAGCACTGCTGAGAAGTTCCTTATGAAATCTGCTTGCCCCCACTGTGCTGTTGTTTAGAAGAGCTGTGAAGATCAGGTCCTTCGCTCATGCAAGACTCCTGTTTCATATCACTTACCATCTTTTAACTTTCATTGGTTTTATTGTGGGTTTTTTATTGTTGTGTGCTAACTACAGTCATTGGGAATCAGGTAGTATACATGTTTAATGAATTATTAACATTATCATTGTTATCCTTGACCAACTCCCTTAATATCACTGCAGAGTGGGGAGGAATTTAAGACAGAGATCATTCTGGACTCAGAGTTTGATTAATTAAAACAAACATATTGAATATTCCTGGGAGGTGGGAGATGAAGTACATGCATTCCACTTCTTTAAACAATCTCACTTGCTGTACTCTCTCATTTTGAATCTCAAAAATGTAGACAAAATTTCTACAGCTGCCAGTGCTATGGGTTGAAGAGGAAAAGAGGAGATAATCATTATATGACTGTGAAGAGATTCAGTGACTGTACCACCTGAAAAGTTGTGAATTCAACATACAACGTGTGTGTGAGTGTGTGTGTGTATTATGTATATGTATATGTATATGTATATGTATATATACATATACACACTCTTACTTACAACTGTATGGGATTTGGTAGACCGCTAATGATGAAAATAGATTTCTGCCATTCTTGGAAGATTAAATGATGTTTTAAATCTTCTTCATTGACTTGTAAATTGTTGTTACATTATGTTTCTCTAATAGTTTTCCAATATGGCCTATGATTTTTCTTAGTATAAAGGAGAAATGCCTTTCTTACTGGATGTGGTTTGTCTTTGGGTGTCTTTATCGTTGTTAGATTGCATTGCCCACAGTCTCAGCAACAGAGTCTCCATTATTTTTTAGAGTATTGTAAAGATATCTTAACTCATCTGTAGTATATGTGGCTGAAAGGATTGAAATTGACATGATGTTATAAGTTAAATGAATCTTTATATAAAATGAAGTACCATTGCTATAGGATTCCAAAAATTTTATCCAAAATGTATAAAGGACTTCAAATTCCCTTTAAAAATGCAGGCATAACAAAGATTACTTTTTTTGAGAATGGCCATAATATCAGCATCTTGTAATTCTAGTTGTGCTGTACCTTCTTATACTCATTCATTAGCGAGGCTTCTGCCTAAGCCATTTCCACATATTTTCTTTCCATTGTGGACTTAAGTTATATTATACCCTCATTGATTTAGTAACAGAGCTTGTTACTCCGTCAAGATCATCTTGCTTACTCTTTACTCTGTAAAAATTATTTTCATGATATATATGGAATGGATAGATAGCAATAACAGTAGCACTTAGACTTATATACCGCTTCACAGTGCTTTACAGCCCTCTCTAAGAAGTTTGCAGAATCAGCATATTGCCCCCAACAATTTGGGTCCTCATTTTACCCACCTCAGAAAGAGGAAGGTTGAGTCAACTTTGAGCCTGCTGAGATTCGAACTGCCAATTTGTATGTAGGCAACCAGCTGTCAGCACATACATAAAGAAAACTATAATATAAAGATATTATTTAATTCACTTAATGGGCAGATAATAGATTTTCTTTTGTTTGTTTGTTTTGGCTTTTCTAATCAGTATTGAAATTGGTTGAAAATTTTTACAGTTCCCTTTATGTATGTGCTGAAATATTTTTATTAGTTTTACTGATTCTTTTACAACTACTTTGTGGTGTTATGGTTGAAAAACATTGCAAGGAAGCATCTCAAAGTGCTACAAGTCAAGTTAATGCATCCTACTATTAAAGACTTGTTGCAACAGGAAATTAATATGGTAGGGCTTTTAAATATATGAACTGAAATCCTGACTATGGTATTTAGCTTCCTTGAGCTTTCTTTCATTCTCGTACATCCTTACAGCTTTTCTCAGCCCACTTCAAAATGAATAGCTCACATGGATATATTTGTCACTGGTAGTGACTGTAACTTGAGGAACAAGATGATTAGAAGATGCTGATAAATTAGCAACTCAAATAAGAACAGGCTTTTATATTGAGGTTTTTAAATGACATGGTATCCATCACACAAAATCACCATGTAAACTCGAGACCGTAAAAGGTTTAAATATATTCTTCATATTAAACTGATAAATGTCAAAGAGATAGAAGGGAGAGATTGGCTATCCACTGAATCAGGTTTCATTTCTCCATATAATGCTATTTCAATTACCTTTCCTTATATTGCTAGAATATTGGTGTCAGGGACACAGATAGCACAGGCTGTCAAGCTCTCTTCCCCAGTACATCACTTTTGACAAATCTGCAATCAATCTCTGTATTTTAAGAATTAATGCTAGCACTAACAAGAGACCAAAGCAAAATATGGACAGCTTCCAGCAAAGCTATTTCCTCTTTCGATAGACCGGAAGGTTATTTACTGCTATGACATGTTGTATAACATTCAGGTAGTAAATCTGCGGATTCCATGAGAGAATAATGGGTGCTGTGTACCAGAAGGAATTCTGTGAGCATTCTTCTTACTGAGGACACAGGAGTGAAAAATTAACAAGCTTTAGAGAATATATTTTTGAGTAAACTGAATCAACTTTTAAGAGCAGAGTAGAAGGATAGAAAATACTAGATTTTCCCACTCCTGAAACCCACTGGGTTTTACACTAAAAACAAAAGAAGCATGGAACATACATATATTGCATTTCACTTCTTCACCTACATTCAAAGTCTTTGCACCTAGGATTATCCTCTAGTCTAGAGGATTATGTAAATATAAAATTAAAGCATACTTTTAAAGTGAAAGATGTATATAATTCTCCTGCAAATTACACACACACACACACACACACACACACACACACACACACACACCAGTTTCCCCTGTCCAGTTGTGTCTGACTCTAGGGGGCAATGCTCATCTTTGTTTCCTAGCCAAAGGAACTAGTGTTTCCATGGGGCCAGCATGCCTATATGTTGAGGTGCAGAGAATGCTGTTACCTTCTCCTAGAAGTGGTACCCATTTAACTATTTGCATTTTCTTTTGAACTACTAGTTGGCAGAAGCTGGAGCAAGAACAGAGCTCACCTCATCCATAGTGCTTGGGTCTCAAACTGCCCATCTTCCAGTAGACAAATACCAGCACCATAACCATTATGAAATTGGAATTATGAAAACTTAACATATCTACATGATTTCTTTGATCCCCATTTCTCAACAAGTTTTCCTCAGTTTATACAATGCAAAGGAAAAAATTGTATGTAAGAGAAGGGCCCTATTAAATTCTTCTGTTGGCTTAGCAAAAGGTAATCTGCCCTGAAACTCCTACAGTATCAGGAAATGTGACAAGCATTACAATATGACAACAAACCTACAGTATAGAACCCATCTACCTGAAGAAAAAGAAAGAAAACAATTTGTCTTTGTCTAAGTTTCTATAATGTAGTGAGCCTTGAGGGACAAGATGAAGTGCCACTATCAGGACAACTTTCAAATTAAAGAAACCAATATCAAGGACAGAATTGCAATCTGGAGAAAAAAATTATTTAGACAAGACCTTCTCTAGTTCTTATGAAAATAAAGGGTGTATGTAGCAGATTCCTACATTCCTGTATGTTTATAATTTAAAAAATCGTCCAGTATAGCTTCCTAGTGTGATCTACTTGAAGGCTAAAACACAAACATCCACTTACCATAATTGGAAATTAAACAAAAAGTAATTTTTGCACAAAGCTTGTACATTTGCTCCACTAAATCCAAATAAAATATACAACTACAGTCACTTTGAAATATTTTATTTCAGTGCTTGAGATTTAAGAAATAGTTTCAAGACAAGAAACAAAATACAGACATACAACCATTATTAATGCATAATTACATGTCACCCCACCACTAGCACCATCATCATTATTATAATACAAAGACATGAACTTCCCCAATATATGTTGATGTCTGAGTTTAAGGTATTTCTGGATTATATAGATTCAGAAGAACCATTCTACATGGCTAAGGGATAAGGACTGCTATAGTGACTTTGATCAATGAATCTGTTGGGAGTTTGATGTGAAAGTCCCTATGGAGTATGCTGGATTTCAAGTTCGGTGTTGAAAACTGAAATTTTCAAGTGGTCTTCAAGGGCAACCTCATGAGATCACACTACAATAATCGAAACAGGAGATGATCAAAGTGTGAATGACAGACAAAAAATCCTCCTGATCCTGGAAAATCCAATGCCTATCATATAATATATAGTTGGCTACAATTGTCACCTGCTCTTTAAATAAGAATTGTGTATCCTGAAGTATCTCCAAGTCACAAGCTGCTTTTGTGAAGGCAGCACAAGGCTAATTTAGAACTAAAGATAGTTAACAGCTTTCACAGCCAAAACCATTCCATTTTGCTGGAATTGAGTCTAAGCTAGTTCATCCCCATCCAGATCCTTATAGTCTCTAAACATTGGGACAAACCCTCAGGCAGATCTTCTTTTCAGTCCTGAGCTGAGACATGCAACTGCATAATGATGATTCCAGATTCTGTGCTAGTGGCTTCAGGTTAAATATAGCGTTTAGCAAGGGCTTAAGCTGGCAAGTCCAGATGTAAAGAATCTGACCCTAGACAAGATTGTTAATAAATCACTTTATAGACTCCTTCAACATCCAAGGTTGAATAATGGATAGCAAAATGTCCATTTACCCATGCAAGTGAGAGAAAGAGACAAGGTTTAAACACTGGAAACGTGATATATAAACATGGCTACATTCCTATATTATGCAAAATCTTACAAGACCTTTTTTGCATCTTCACTTAAAGCAACTTATTTGTCTTTCAATCTTCCCTTGCTAAATCCCAGATGTGTGCTTCTATTGCTAGAGAGAAATGTATTGCCATGCCAGTGTGATGTTATAACATTTCTCATTTAAATTCTCAGGATGCTTAGCAATGCCCATGTTGGTTGATTGCTGACCATTAATAGAGTCGCTGGATATGAGATGGGCAGCAAATAAATTTCATAAATGCATAAATAGCTATGTTTGTTCAAATTCCATATCTGCAGGTTGCCAAGAAAGGTGAACACTGTCCCATATATATTCCAACTTATCCTCCCATCCTATTTAACTTATATGCAAAACTAATGCCAGTAAATGCAAGACTTGTAACACTAATTGTGCTTGGAATCTCCAGTACGTGGATGATATCTAGTTCTTCCTTCTCTTTTCATAAAGCAGACTTATACTATTATTAAATAGCTCTTTTTAGGGGAAATCAGCTAGAGTTTAAATCAAACAAGATATGAGACACCATGGAGTGAGGCTCTGGCTAAGATGAGGTTTGAAAACTCAAGGCTTTGGTTCATTTGCTCTCCTAGATTCACTCCTGTTCCTTTTCTGGCAAGAACTAAGACTGTGCTTGCAGATAATTAGAATGCTAGCTGTACCTTTTCCTGGAAAAGTTGAATCTGAGCACCAATAACATATGCCTTAATTGCATTCTATTTAGTACACTGTAAAATTATTTATGTAGGAATGACATCAACAAGAAATTTCAAGTGATCCATAATTCTGCATCCAGGCTGTTGTCTGGAACTGGTTATAGAAAATATTGTGATTAATTTGATTCCTTGCACTAAAGGCCAGTTATGCTGTGTAAAGTCTTATAAAATTTGTGGCCGATGTTTTTTTTTTAATCATTATGAACATGACTATACATCAAGATGTTTTGAAAAGCTTCTTTAATTCAGTCTCACCTCCCTCTATTATTCATCTAGTAGAAATATCAAAGCCTTTCTTGATGGCTATTCCTAGGTGTAGGAATTCACTGACAGTTCCCACTCCATCTTTTTTTTCCTTCTATTGGCAAGCAAATGTGTTTTCCTTAGAAAAGACTGTTGGCAGTAAACTAGACTGAGGACTGAGCCAGGTTTTAATTGGTTGGTTCTGTTTTGGAGTCTTTTGTTTTTGTTTTTTATTGAACTTCTAAAAATTGGGATCACTCTGATATTTGGCTTGTATTGCAGACTTGTCAGCTTTATGACTAGGTCATTCTGCAATCTCTACACTAATACAGTAGTTCCTATAAGCAACATCTCTCAGGACAGAGTTTTAATGTTGCGAACTAAAGGGAGCTAGTGATCTGGATATACTGGATGATATTGGAAATTAGGATGTGTAGTACTGACTATTCTTTTTGATTTTCTAGTTATATCTATTGGGGAAAGCAAAATTTTTCTGTGGTTTGGGGATAATTTTGTCTTTCACGGATTGGCCAAAATGAAAAACTGTTACTCTTGTACAACCAAGAGAACATGATGTCTTAGGACTAAACAGGTTTTTTTTTTAAATTATGAAAGCAGTCTATGTTGTGTCTTTTTCAACATTTTAACATTGAAAGAAAAAAAATGGATAAACTCAGCTGCTTTAACCTTCCACTATTTATTTCCATAATTATTCAGCATTCAGTTCTAAGATAACTAGGCAATTATGCAGTGCTCCATTCATATCACAAAATAATCTCCAAGGTCACTTCAAGGATCGTTTTGAAGGTGTTCAAAATGTTTAAATGTTGCAAATTGCTGATATATGCATTTTCTTAAGTGTTCTTAAAACTCTTTCCATCTATCTTTGGCCTTGACTATATGGTTGAATATTTTAACAAACTAAACTAAATTAAAGTGTGTTATATTTTGTGAGCTGAGCAAGATTTTTTTTTTATGCGTGTGTTTTGCTTTAGTTGCCATATGCACATTTTTTTCAGGTTCATTGGTAAATTAGAGAGGGCATGGAAATAAATTTGATAGGGACTTTTGAGAATTTATATGCTGTTATGATCTTTCTGTAAATGTGTCAACTACAATTCTAATTGTATCAGTTATTTTGTACTCATTCTATAGAAAAAAACTTATTTTAGCAGCATTATATCATCACCATACACCAAGGCTGAGTGAGTAGTCAAGATTTGAATCACATTCTTGCTTTGAAGGTAGCAAGACTGAATTACAATTTAAAATTAGATATTCAATTCACTCTGAAGTTCTTCCCCAGTGTCAATTATTTGATTGATTTTATTTGAGTTTATGTCAAGGTCATCTCTGAATGTTTGGGAAATTATGGTATATATTTCCTTAACATATTAATATTTGGTGGATCTTTATCTTTTAATACTCAATTCAAATTTTTATTAATGTACTGTTATTAAGATGTCATTTCTTTTCAATGTTATCTTTTTAGTACCTTAAGAACTTCCTTTAAATTTTCTTTATACACTGCATGTATCTATTTTACTATAATTTTTGGGTCTTAATTTCTTTGGTGCTTCATAATTTTAGATTTATACATTATTGTTGATGATCGTAATAAACCTGAACTAAACTGATACTTAATTCAAACTGATGTGCAATCCAATAAAATGTTTGAGCAAAGCTCTAATGGGAAAATATTGAATCACATGCAGATGCTTCATATTATGACAGAAGGGGTGAAAACTAATTGGACATTTAGGAGGATATTGACTCTGCAAAGTTTCAGCCTTCATTAAAAAAAATCCATCCATACCTATTTTAGGTCAAAGCTCTAATGAGTGAGATAAGAATGGCACAACAGGCACTAAGTAGTCCAGCAATGAATCTAGGAAGATCTTTGCTGAGCTAGCATAGCAAGTTTAATAGGACATAATTTTCCTGCTCCAATTGAAAAAAATAAGGTCTTTCTAAATGTCGAGGTAATTTGCATTTCTAAGTTGGTAGGCTGGTTGACCTGGTTTATGGTTAAAGATAACATCTCATCTTCTGGGAGTGATGTGTTCTGCTTGTACAATTAAAAAGCACAATTTAGGAGCTACACACCTTATTAATATGGAGCATTTTAAAGGAATTACAATGATTTGAATTCAGTTACAAATAGATCCTCTGGAACTGTGAAAGCAGAAATTTGTGCCCATAACTCATTCAAGTATCCCTATTTATTTCTAGGATCATTTGCCTGCTATAGCTACATGATGCTAGAAAATGATGCAGTTACATTAATAAGACAGAAACTTATTCCAGTGCATCCTGAAGCACCTGTTCTAAATCATATCAATTTGATTCATAGTTTATTTCCAGTTTATCAAATTAGGCCAACTTTAACAATAGGAAGTTGCCTATGACACCAAAAACTGCATGTGAAATTTGGCTTTATTATTCCTCTTTTATTTTGGCTGAAGTCCTTAAACATTCTGAAAGAAAGCTCTTTTGCATATCTGAAATATTATATATGAAAAACAACAACCACAGAAATATAATTCGAATACAGTGGGCCCTAGGAAGTATAGCTGCACCTTAAGAAAATGGAAATCAGTAAGATACTGGACACACACAGGGGCAGGGAGAGAGAGAAAGAGAAAGAGAGACAGAGACAGAGACAGAGACAGACAGACAGACAGACAGACAGACAGACAGACAGACAGACACACAGAGACACAGACAGAGAGAACAGAGAGAACAGAGACACAGACACAAGCTGTCAGGGTTCCAAGTAATACGCCCATAGTTAACAGAACTCTGAGACAGGTATTCCTCAAAGAATAACTTTATTGGACATATCATATTGGCACAGTTTGTGAAAAGTAACCAGTTGCATAGTCCAATCAAGGTGCTATCCAGTTGCCTGGTAACATCACACTTCCTCTCTTCGGCTACCTGTGGGAATGTCCTTGGTTCCCAGGTGAAAGTATTTTGTTTGGGCTACAAACCCCCAGCTATTTCTATTCCTCCCTCCCTATCCCTCAGCTCCAGTGTGGCAACACTGAAATTTCAAAATGGCTTCAGTCAGGCCAGCTTCAGGCAAGCATGCATATACATACACACTTACAGTGTATTTATTTGTTTGTGTTTATAAAATGTATTGGCCACCCATCTTACCAGAGGGCAACACATATTAGAATGTGAAGAATTTGACAATAAATTGATGTCTGTTATTGTTTTTCAAAATAAAGAAAACTGTCTAAAATTTAATTCAGAAACATTTTTTTCCTGCTACTAAGCCTTTGACAAATAGCAGTGTCAGCAAACTGCATGCAGCTCTTTCACCAGTGAGTGAATCTAATTAAATATGCCTATAAGTAATTACTTATTTAGAGAGCCCAGACACTTTCCATGTGGTAAGATTATCTAGATGGTTTTTAAAAAAATCTGTTTCTACCCAATGCATAATGTCAGCAAAGGGCAACTAAAGCCCCAGTGATCTTGGATCTATTAGAGAAAATGGTTGCAACCCTAAGATTATATAGGTTAAGGGAGAAAAGGGACAAATAAGGATAAAACATGGCAGAAATATGTAAAATTGAGTGTACTGTGAACAGAAAATTGAAAATGGGATCATGGATTAAAACTGAATGCTGGAAGATTCAGGATAGTTAAAAGCACATTTATAAATTTAAGCATTTACTGACAGAAGTCAATTGAAAATCAGCAACAAAGACAGTTTTAAAAGGGCATTAGATAAATTCTTGAAGGCTATCAGTGGCTACTACTCTTGATGGATTTATAGTACAGTAATTCTAGCATTACAAGCAGTAGTTGTGATTGATATGAATTTGAGCAAGAAGCAGCTACTATTCTAATATCCTGCTTCCAGGATTTTTATAAGCATTTATCTGGCTGTTGTGACAACAGAATACTATATTAAACAGGCTTTAAGATCGATCTGTTATTGCTTTTCACTGTTTCTAGTACTTGGGTGGGGGGAGGAATAGTTCACTTCCTTCCCTACTTCCCTTTCTCCCAATGGATGGTCCCTTTACATTATATATGGAAATAACTGGATAAAATTTCAATTAGATTTCTTAAAGATTGCGATTGAGGCTAATCAAAATTGCTAACCCCTCAGGGTCCCAATGTGGCATGCAAGAAAGAAAGTGGCTTGGAAGCTTTCACTGCATATCTGAGAAATGAAACATTTAGAGTAAAATATGAAAACAATGGACTGCTGAATAAATTTAAATGCTGAATACAGTCCAAATAGCTTTAGCCAATGTAGATTCATGTGAGATTGCAGATGTTTGCCTGCTTGCTATATAGTTTTCAAATCAATGGGACCTCTTAATCTGCTATGGAAATTTGGGCAGAATTGGGAATACATCAATTCCACTAGGCTAAATCCTGACATGAAATGCATGTTGGACATCTGAATAAAATCCAAGTGATGGTAGTTTGGGACCTTCCTTCCTTCCTTCCTTCCTTCCTTCCTTCCTTCCTTCCTTCCTTCCTTCCTTCCTTCCTTCCTTCCCTCC
>JAOYMU010000010.1:2413789-2431755 GCA_025802295.1 Psammodynastes pulverulentus
GAGAGAGAGAGAGAGAGAGAGAGAGAGAGGGAGAGAGAGAGAGAGAGAGAGAGAGAGAGAGAGAGAGATATGAGATGGAAAGAGGGAGATGAGAGACAGAGCAAGAAAGAAAGAGAGAGATACAGAGAGAGATGAGAGAGAGAGACGAGATATCCCAGTGTTTTGTTTTCTGTGGAAAATGGGTCCAAAAGGCTCTTTGAGTGTTTAAGGTTTCAGAAACAGGCAGCTAAGTACCTGAAGGCTCCCATCCTGACAGGCACTTTATCAAGCAACACCCTGGATTCATATAAGTGGTCCGTAGGATTTAAAATTTTGAATTTGGTGGTCTCTGAGGTCCAAAAGGTTGGAGACCCCTGGTTTAAAGAGCCAGTATAGAGAATAACAAAGATAACTGACAAAAATATGCAGAAACACTTATCTAAGCAAGAGGGGCTGAAACATTATTTAAGTCCAAAACAGTGAGATAACATTCAGAAGCAGCTTAGCCAGACATTTCCCTAATTCTCTGGGTTGTAAGAGGAGGAAGTGCAAACTTTCAAGATTGTTATTGGAGACAAGTTTCGATAAAAATAATTTGAACCTTTTGTGTAGTTGATTTCCTGGTCTACTGGGTATGTTTACTCTAAAGAAGAAATGGTTAAGGCCAATGATAGCAATCTTCTAATACTCAAACAGGTAGCACAGAAAAATAAAAGATGTGGGTACATCAAGGAAAAATGGTTGGAAGGAAGAGAAATCCATACTTGAAGTAAGGAGGAAATTCCTGTCTTTGTGAATTACTTAACTGGTGGACCTGTCTGCTTCTTGAAGTAGTTTTCCATTATTGGAATTTTCAACAATGGTTGGATGGCTGTTTCTTGGTATGGTCTACACTAGCTGGACCACAAGACCTCCACAGCCCCAGTTCCAGCCCTAGGATAACCTTTATATTATCAGAATAATGGCTGTAAGGCTTTAATATCTTATTATAGAACATTAGTTTTGCTTGTTTTATCCTTTTTATTTTAAACCACGGTTCCAAATACATTCATGCGGGCATTGCATAGAACTTGCAGACTTCTGAGTAGCTCTCAAGGGGTCATGCTGTTGTGAAGGAATATTGTGTGCTGTGAAAAGTGGAAAGCTCTTGTCTTGGAAGCTGAATCATAAGCAGGCTCTGTATGTGAATCCCCTGGTAATTTCTAAGAAGCAGGCAGACTTGGGTGAAAAGAATAAGAATCTGCAGAGTCATTTTTTCTTTTCTTCTTGTGCTGAAAATTATACATTCTCAGACTGCAGCAAGCAGAAAGCCTGTTAATAGGCAAAGAGAGATGGATTAGAGTAAAAGGCAAAATTTAAATAGTATGAAGTGTGCAATGGGCCCCTGCAGGAGGTGTGGAAATACACTCCCCTGCTGGGGGAGCGGAAGAACACAAATCAATGAAAAAGGATAACTGAGGAGATAAAATAAAATAGGTCCTTGATTAAGGCCTCTCTATACTACCAGAGCTCTTTCTCAATACTGCGATTCTTCCCATAACATTCCTTTAAGAATCTGGACATATCCAAACTTAAACAAAAAACAAAGAATAAATAAAACTGGGCAGGCGTGGGGTGATCGCAGTGTTTAAAGCTTTGTGATGCCCATCTAATTAAAATAAGATCTGTATCTTCTTAGCGTCTGAAGCAAAAATAAAAATAAAAAATCACTGCTTAGGAAGACTGCACTGCCTTCCCCGCCCTCAATCGCTCTATAGGAAAGCCCGCCCCCCTGCAATGATATTTATAAGTCCTGAGGTGGGGAGATAAGCGGGGGCTTCATTTCGAGTCAACCGTAATACAAGCGGGGAAGGAGGGAATCGAAGTCAAGACAGCTCCCTTCGTTCTTTGACACGAGACAAGGCGGGGTTGCACACAGGGGCGCCGTGACACAGGGATCAAGAAGGGTAGGCTGCTTGCCATCCGTCCGCCTTCTCAGATCTCCGTAACCTTCCCCACGCATACAACTAAATGCCTTTACAATCATGTGGGACACGCGTAAAGACGCCCGGGCGCGCACCCGCGGTTAGTAAGCGGCAGGGGGGTGGGGTGGGGGGCGGAATCTTACCGGAGAAGCAAGCGAGCGAGCGAGGGTCCAAGGAGAGTCGCTTAGTAAAGATGCGCTTTGGTGGGAGTAACAGGGACTCCACTGGGCGTTCTTCGGAGCCGAGACGTCGCGCGAGCACTGGGAAGCAAGCGGGAGAAGGAGAGCGACGGGAGGCAGATTCAACATTCTCTGGTTCCCGCCGGTTCTGGAGCCGCCTCCCCCCCCCCGCTTGCCTTCAGCTTTGCTGAACCCAAGGCTCCCCGCCGGCGACGGGAGCAGCCTTTCTCCCCCCCTCCCCCGCTCTCCCAGCAGCAAATTCCTTCACAGTGCCCCTGTCTTTGTAAACTTCCGAGTAAAATAAAAACCAGTCAGAAAAAGCGAGGCTCGATTTGTGTCTTCGTTGTGTGTGTCTGTGTGTCTGTGAGAGAGAGTGAGCGAGCGATTGAGTGACTCGTGTGTGTGTGTGTGTGTGTGTGTGTGTGTTTGTGCGTGTCATGCCTAAGAGGAACAAGGTTCTTTCAGACCCTGGAGACCGGAGTTTCAAGCGCACGTTCCGATCCTTGAGGCTCATTCGGCAGAGCAAAAACCAAACGGGAGGAGGGGGGCGGGGGCTGGAGAACGTATAGCCTTTCTTTTGCAACCTGTAAAGGAGAATCGGTGGGAGTGGGTGGATAAAAGGAGTTGTGCAAAGGCGTGTGTGAGAGAGGTTTATCCTCTGTCTAGGCGCCCCCCCCCCTCCGTTTCTCCCGAATCTTATTGGATCCTCCCCAGTTCCCAGCTTCCTAAAGCACCTCCGCCGCTATATCTATCAGGGTGAGTCCAGCCTCCTCGCCTAGTTCTCTCCGCATGTCACCTAGTCTCTGGGACCAACGTCCACTCCACCGGCTCTTTTCGGCGTTTTCTTTCTCTTTTTTTCTTTTTTTTCCGGAGTGTCCAAAGCTTTCGACTTCGCCAGTTTCCTTAAGTGAATCTTTAGATCGTCCACCTGCTTTGCCTTAAGAGGGACCGTCCAAGCAAATCTGCGAGATCGGGTTCCCTGACTTTTTTTTTCCGGCTTGATCCCCTTTATTTTACTTACTGTTATTATTATTATTCCTACTACTACTGTTATTACTTGTACAATTTCTTTCCTCGCTTTTTGGAAGGCTCGCGGGCTCTTATCTCTCGTCTCTATAGCGCGCACGCGCTCGAGCGAGCACACGGGCAAAGACACATGTAAAGCGCGGTTTGTCAAAGCTCGGCCGTTGAGGAATCGCTGGAGGGTGGCTGCTACCGTCCCGCCGGAGGCCCAGCTCGTTAGCCTACGGCTTTCAGACCTCACCTTTCGGAAAACTCCTACAAAAGCTTTGGAACTATCATGGGATATTCGCTGGCTTCGTGGAACCTTTTTATTCCGGGACACCTCGCCTCTTGAAATTCCGCCCGGTGAGTACTTTACCTAGTCCTGACGTAGCGGCTTCCAGCCCTTTTTGGGTGTTAGAACAGTGGGATTATAGAACAGCTTTTCCCACCCCGACCTGGTTCCATGAGCACGTTAGATTACCTTTCCCATAATCCCCAGCCAGATTTTTGAGACCAATGAAGAAGCCGACCACAGAGCAAAACGTTTAACGCTTGCTCGCCCGTCCGGTCAACACTTCCCACTCCCCCTTTCAAAGAAAGTGGGGTTCTAGCAAAAAAATCCCTATTTGGGAGGGGGGATACTTGGAGGGATATTTGCAAACCCCTCCCTTAGTAGAATACCTGTGTTTGCACTGAGGAACATTTCCATCCATTAATCTTTCCCTCGCCCATCCATACTCAATTGGCAGCATTTGGGTTTAAAATGTGAGCGCGCGGGGGTGAGGTATGGAGAGAATCAACTTTGTTCCCTTAGATTTTTCAAAGCTTCTAATGCCGCCTCTTTCTCCCACACACGTACACGCAGGTTATAAACCACCGCACACGACAATTTTAAGCTCGGGCTCTTGAATGCTTCTTGACATCCGAGGAGCTCTCGCAACATGCTTTTCGTTCGGCGCACTGCTGTGGCTCCTGTTGGGCGTCAGGCGATATTTCGGGGCTGAAGGGCCTGGCAAGGGGCGGGTGTGTGTGGAGATCTCGAAGGTGTGGTACCTCCGTCTATGCGGGGACGTCACCCTAAGTCAGTCCTCTGATCTGAAATGGGCAAGAAGACGCTCTGTGTCTGGTGGGGATTTTCTGAGAGACCCTTAAAGTCCTAGAAGGAAACCTAAAGAGGGAGCAAAGAAGGGACCAGTCCTCTTTCCGGTCCTCCTAAAGCTTGGGGGGGGGGGCTTAGAACAGCCTTCCCACCTCAACCTGGTCCCCTGCACGTCTTGGACTACCATTCCTATAATCCCCAGCCAGATTTTAAGACCAAGCAATGCTGGATATGGGCATTTGTTCCTAAGAGGGGCTTGAAAGTGTCTTGAGAAGACAGCAGAGAGCATACTTGATAGAGGTATAAACATTTAAGGAGTGTGCAGGTGTGTAGATACAGACACATGTACTTTAAAGTTGTAGTTGCCAACCAAAAGACCAGTAACAGATTTGGAAAACCACTAGAGATACCATCTGACAAAGAGCTGCTATAAATGGTCAGTCTTCTTCTCAATGCATGGCTCTTTTTGGTCCACATTTTGCTGTAGGTTGACCACCTGAAAGTTGGCACATGGTAAGCTTGGTGGCCTGAAGGGCAATTTCATTTCTGCTAGTAGACCCTCCCTGGGGTCTTAGTAAATCTTCAACCTTCTCCTAGATCATACTTACCTACTGGTAAGGCTGTTGCTAAAAAAAAGTCAGCCAAGCACTCTCAAGAGCATTCTGGAAATGCCAGGGAGTTAAGAGTTACTGTGAGTTCTTGTCTTTAAGGGGAAACTGCCGAGGTCATTGCCAGTGGCAGGTGACATGAGTTCCCCTTCCTGGAATCTTGTCCCTAAATCTAAAATTCATGATTATACAGGGGCAAAGCCTGGTGAGAATGAGTGTCTCCTTTCACCTTATGGGGTTTGTGACCCAATATGGTAAGGAGGGACAGGTAGGCTTTTTCTTTCCTGGCACATGTGTGCCCTCTCTGGCTTTTCAAAAAGAAATTGATTTACTTGATAGAAGGCCCTTCTACTCCTTGTGGAGTGCCCACCTCACCATTCTCATTATTGTTCTGATGGTAGATTCCTTTGCAAATGAATGCAATGCTCTATGTGGGGGGTGATCAGGATTAAAAAGCCTACATCTGATCACCAGATAGGTGGATTCTGCTTGACCATTGCTAGAAGCAATACTGAAAAAGTCGTCCTTGTTTCATTCATCCCCAATGGGTTGAGCTGGGATTTACCCCACCACCATCACTGAATTCTCCAAAGCCCCCTTTCAGTTGGATATTACCTTCATCTAGTATTGAAGGGTGGGGCGTATTTGATTTTCCTAATGCCCCCACTAGTATCTCTGAGAGACCCACCTGGTAAGAATTGCTCCGGATTAACTAAACTCGGTGTAAAACCGTCTAACCTCCCTTCTCCTTTTCCGCCACCAGCTGGAAGGGAGGGGAAGGCAAGTCACCTTGCTCCGGCGGACGCTGTATGCTGCGTCCCCCATCAACGAAGCGCCTCTCTCCGTCTCCTTGTCATCCCTGTTAGCGTTGGCCTTCTCTCTCCACCCCCTCAAACAGAACTTGTGTAATTAACCAAATCCCAGTCGGGGCTAGTCAATTACACTTCCGAGGAGGCGGCTGCAGCTACCGCAAGCAGCTGCAGCCCCCCTCCCTCCTCTCTCTTTCAACTCCTCTGGATCCGGGAGAAAGAGAAACTTTGAGGACGAGCAGATGCACGCCAGAGGAATGACGGAACGCGGGCGAGCCAGCTAGGTAAGCGAGTCTGCACGATTTCAGCGTCTTGTGAAAACTACAAGAAAGGGAAGCGCCGATCTTAGGCTTGGCGGTGGGGAAGGTGGGCTCTGATCGACGGACAGAACCGGACGGATAGCGAGCGAGAAACGAGCGGGCGCAAGGGATGAGGGGCAGGCGTCGAACTGGCATGTTCGGGCGGAAGGAGGAAGCCCTGCCGCGCTTAATCGGCTGAACGAGAGGCGGAAAAAAAAAAGATTCTTCTGCGCCTCGCTTGCGAAGAAATCAATGCGATTAATGGTGCATTAGTGGGCATTTGCAGGCAGCGGGCGAGCACGCGCCAGGCAAATAAGCAATATGCTCCTCCGGCAAAAATATTTTTAAAATCCCAATCAGTGTTAAAGTCTTATTCTTAGCTTGATACTATTCACTGGGAGTTTGTTGGTGGGTTGGGGGGGGGAGAACGGGACTGATGGGATACATGCCAGGCCACTCAGGAAAAAAAGGTGGCTGGGTGAAAAAGACCAGGGTGGAATAAAATTTCCAAAGATTATTCAGCAGTTTGGCAGTTTTGATCTGGATGGTTAAGTATGAAAGAGGGTGAAGGAGCATGAGATGAAATGAACCCATCCATCAAGTCTGTAAAGTCTAGTCAGTGCCTTTAAAAGTTTGTATTTTATCTCCCCAAGATATTCTTATCTGGTGTATTTGTGTGTGTGTGTAGGTTCTATGTCTTCATGGTGTAGTAGGTTTTTTTTTCCTCTTACAAAGGACTATCAGAAAGACAGGCAAAGCTAGTAGCTGCAATGGCCCATTCCAATTTGTGTAGGTTTCTTGCTTTTGTAGATCAAGGCTCCTTGATCTACAAAATATACAACTAAGAAGATTTTTTTCTTGATCACAGGATAAGGAACTAGTAGTGATTTTGCTCTTTAACAGATGAGGTTTTAAGGAGAAGGATTGGCAGCCTGGCCAGCAAGTAAAAAGTAAATAAGTGAGGCTTAGATGGGTTAGTGGAGGGAGATTTATGAATGCTTGTTTTTTTTCAGTGAGAAATGGATCCTGAGAATTGTTTGGTCAAAAGTGCTGTGCATGGCACTACTTAGCATTACAGATACATACATCCATACACATATTTAATCCCCATTCAGTTCATAACATCTCTTGCAGGATGAGGTGACCCTTCTATCCAAAATTCGGGTGCACTGTTGGCAGTCAGTCTCAAAACTAATTAAGTAATCGGCCAACAGAGGCAATTATTTATGATTTTCCTGAAGTTTTTACTTGCAACATATGATGGCATGGGAATGGCCAATATGTAGAGAAGAAAAATGAAAGATCTGGGTTTTGGATTAATGAAAGGCAGGATAGAAAATTAAGCATTTTCTTTAATTTGTTTTAGGGGCAACATTTCTATCTTTTAAAGTCCTTCATACCCATTTCTCTACATTTGTGCTTGATTGACACATGGACATACAGTTCCCTAAAAAGCTGAATGTGTGAACTCAACCCCATTGTAAACACGGATAAAATATTAGTTGAATATCCCATTTTGATATGTCTTTTGTGGTCTGTTCAGATGATAAATAGGTAAGGATGAGACAACTTGTAGATCTGGGGAAGTGCTTTTCGGTTCTACTTCAGTGTTTGGCCTAGGGTCAATCCCTCTCTGTCAGTCTCTAAGTAAAAAGTAAATAGCTATCTCTTTACAGGGCTGCTGGGAAAGCAAAGCCTAAATAAATTTGAAATGTCATTGCACAGTAAAGAATCCTAAGAAGAGACAAGAAATGAGCTTCCAAGATTGGTAGGATGATAGGAAGATAGGTAGATAGATTCTCTGGCTTTTTGTATCCTCCCTTCCTCCCTCCCTCCCTTCCTTCATAGTATCTCTTCTATCTAGAAGAATAGGACTTTTCAGAGAGGAACACTTTGCTTTTGCAGCCAGATGGTAGCAGACTCCAAATCTCAGATGATTTGAATCCTCTATTGGTTTCCATCACCAAGCTGTAGACCACGATTGGGTACTTGATCTTTGTTGTGATAATGAGTTCTTCTTCACTTTCTTGAGAATCGGTTATCCAGAAGATTTTATATATTACCCTGGAAAGAGAAACAGAGTTTATTTGCCATGTAAGCTTATGTGCCTAAATTATTACTCTGTGGGTAGCAGTATTGGTCTAATTAATCCATATTAGCTAATCAGATAGTTCCTGAAGATATGGTGTGGTAGGGAGCATCTCTTTGATCACTAATAGAGCAGGAAGGAAATTGAACTCCAGATGGACAAAACAAGGAATAATTGAAAAATAAGGGGTGAGATGTCTCAAGGTGAGTTGATGCGACTTGGCACTAGTTACAAATTGATAGGCACTAAGCAGGTAATGAGCCACAGTCCTCGGCTGTGACTTTCTATTGCTTTCCTCTGCCTTTTCTGTGAAAATGTCATTAAGTATTAAACTGCATCCTTTGGTGAATGACTCCATCACACAGCTGTCTCAAGCCTTTTCTTTCTCGGTTGATTGCACCATGAAATAATATTCTCTTTATCACAAGGAAGTTGGGAAAGGACTCTTTTTAACTGATAAGGTTTAAGCATAAAACCATTCTTGCTCTCTGTTTTTCTACATAGGAAGGAGAGTCAGTGAATCTTTTGGAAATGTGGGAGTGTGTAAAAGAAATAAAACAAATAAGGTTAATGACTCTGGCTAATCAATTAAGATACTGCAATATCCTGAGTGAAGAATATAAACCCTAGTGAGGATAGAGTGTTAGCTTAGCATGTGCACATATGAGTTCATGTTGTTGTTAGATATTCCACACCATACATATATTAATCCTTAAGTTAGAACCATTAAAATTAGTAAAGCTCATTTTGATATAAGGCTGCACAGAAACAGCTCTCACAACAACAGTCATCAAAGGAAAGTGGATCTATATAGTTCAGAACTAGGCAATCAGATCTCATCTACATCTTCCATCAGTCTTAACTCCCTTAGTCAAGCAATGGTGAGAGTAGAAGTCCAACACATGCACAAGGACATTTGCTTACTTATCCCTAACTTGTCAAGAAAATTAACTCCAGCAAGCATCTATTATTATATAACATATGTGATTATACAATATTATATCTACACATATAGTTCATATTTTCATATTGCAATTAGATAGTGGGAGAAGCAATAGAGTTGAAAGTACAGTAAGTTCCCTATAACAGTCTAGGCATAATCCAAAATCTTTGTTATTTGGTTCCAATATTTCTCTGAAATTTTCATTATCTTTCTAGTGAATCATTGCAAAGATTTAGTTGTATCAAGCTACCGATTATGACTTTGGACTGCATGTCATATTTTTCTAGGGTTACATTAGATACTGTTTCTATTTAGTAGGCTGATTTCTCTGTATGTCTGTCTGTATGCATTCATGTGTGGGAGTATGTTTGTGACTCTTGATTCACTATCTTCTAGCCATATGAATGTGATTTGTTTGCAAAAAAAGTGTATCAAAAATCCGGAAAGGATAAGGACCTTTAAAAAATATTGAGAAAAGATGTTCTGAAACCATTTTAGTAGAATCTCATGCGATATAATCAAATTTTCTAAACCTATTTTTCCCCATTGTGAAAAATCTAATAAGGAATCTACAAGGAGTAAGGAGGCTATAAGGAATCTACAAATTTGCAAGGAATGGAGCAATCAAACTGAAATTGGAATCTAGAAGGCAAAGTATTATATCATTTCCAGAAGATAATTTTAGTTAAAGAAAAGTACCGGAGGCTCTACATGCAGCAGGTTCCTAATATTTAAGGATATAAAAATAGTCCCTGGAGCATAATATGGGAGGAAAATATCCTTTCTTAAGAATATGACATGTTTAATTGAGCCAAGATGTCTCTAGTGAAGAGAGCAGTCAACTTACACTCTGCTGCTAACAACTCAGCAACTCAGCAACTCAGAGCTATTCTTATTCCATAGAGCAAGTAGGGAAAATGAACCAAATGCTCAGAGAATCTTAAATCTCATTTTGTGTATCTTTTATTACCATGTTGACATATGCTTAGTAAAACAATACTTCTTGCCTTGGGTGTTTACTGATGAAATGCAAAAAAAGAAAAAAAGAAAAAGAAAAGGAATCTAAACTAGGAAATGTACAAACACACAGATGAACTCACTTTGTCTCTGCATAAGGCAGAATTTATACAACAAAAGCATATCTATCCATATGTCTGTCAGTGAAACACGATTACTTCTCCCTGTTTTGCCTTGAGCTTTGATATAAGTAATACTTCAAATGAATCTTGGTTGCACTGACTTTCCACCACTATCTAATCCAAGGTAGGCATCTTGATTTATGATGCTGTAAGATCTGATTCCATTTGAATCAGCCTTCTCTCGGGTTAGACCTGATTAGAGTAGAAAGCATCTAGTTACATAACTTTAAAGGGAAATGTTGTTTGTTAGGTGAGAAAAAATGTTTTCAGTTCTAAATTGGAATCAAGAACAACATTCTTTGGGCATCACTTCTTCTATCATAGCAACATTCTTTTGTTTTAATTAAAATAAGGGAACTTAGAAGTTAGACACTGACTTTTCTGAGAGGGGGAAATGTCAGTAGTTTTTACTCAACACCATTTGCCAAGTAGCTGAAATTTTCTTATAACCATATATGACTCTGTCTGCCCAGGCTGAACATCAAGGGATATTCTGCTTCAAGATAAATCAGAAGGGCCTGGACTTGAGAACTGTTCTTCTTGGTAATAGCCCAAGAAATATAGAACATACTTTCCATTGATGTTCAATCATCCTTCCCATCTTTATATTCAGGGAAGTCCTTAATAATGGTTTTATTTCATGAGGTCTTTGAATTCAAGTCATTTTTATTATTGCAGTTACTATTCAAATTACAATTACAATTTTTAAAAACATTTTTGCCTCGCTGTAATTGCAAGGATATCTGGTATTGCTTTATTCAGGTTCATCGGTCAAAATTGGCCACATTGGGACAGTCTGTAGTTGTTCTTAAATAAAAAGGCACAGATTAATGTGTACTGGGATCCACAAGAATACAGTGCATGGGATAAGTACTATGCAATGAGGGGAAAAAATGAAACTAAAAAGTTCAATGCACCAATAGAATTTACTATATCTATTTCTCTGGAGTGAATGATCCAGTTACAATTTAAGATACAGAGACTATTTGCTATACTTAAATATATAAGGAGTAGTGGATGGAATCATGCATTACGGTAAGTGAGGGATCAGCAACCCAAAATCCAGATGACAGCCTAACTCTAGAACAGGGTTGCCAAACTTAATTTCATTGAGGACCGCATTGGCCTTGTGTTTGACCTGGGGGGCGGGCAGGGTTGATGTGGCCAGGGTGGGGTGGCCAGCTCAGCGTCACTCATGTCGGGGTGCCTGTGGTGGCCTGAGTGCTTTGCCAGTGAAAATGGGCTCCCAAGCTCCATTTTCAGCTGCAATGGCCGCCTGCAACCATCTGCCAGTGAAAACGGAGCTCGGGTGAGGCACATGCAGCCCCCTTGAACCCCATTTTTGCTGGCAGAGGCACTGCAGGCCAGTCCTTCACTGTTTCCAGGGTGGCCCTGCAGGCCAGATCTAAGCACTTGCGGCCAGATCCAGCCCCAGGGCCTTGAGTTTGACACCCCTGCTCTAGACCAACCCTGATTGGGATACACATTTGATTTCAAAACTTTCTGTTCCCAGCTGTACCATTACTTACTCTGGTGGAGTAGAAAACTGATGCATCAAAACCCTGCAAAAAGAAACAACAACACAAACAACCCTGCATCATTGACCCACAACTTCATCCTCTCTTTAAGTCAAAGCTAGTCATAATTTAAAAATATAATGCAGCCCTTGGCTTAAAAAAAAGTTCCTTGCTTTTTTGCTAAGCCATAATATAGTTTATTTATTTGTTTAAATTATTTACATGGCTGCCCATCTCACAACAGTGATTTGAGTGGCATGCAAGTGTTAAAGCATCAGCAAAAGAAGCACACAAAGATTAAAACAATGCTACCACAATGACCTATGATGCCCAAAGTAAACAATGCATCCCAATCATAAAAACCATATTAGAATCAGACCCTGCCTAATCTCCTGGCCCAAATGCTTGGGTCTTCAGGGTTTTACAAAAGTCTAAGAGGGTCAGGGCCAGCCAGATCTCCAATGGGATACTGTTCCACAGGGCAGGCACTGCCCCAAAGTTGACATAACTCATGGATCCAAGATAACACTGTTTGATAGAGAGGATTCAGAGCATGCCTTCTACATCTGGCAGGCTGAGCATAAATAAAGGGAGAAGTTGACACATGGACAGCTTTATAGATGATAACTAGCCCATTGAATTGCACCCAGTGGGAGACAGTGACACTCATGGAGCTGTGGTATATGAGTGTAATGAGAATTGGCAAATGCATTCTGTGTTGCTGCATTCTGGACCAGCTGCAGCTTCCAAATGCTGCTGAAGAGCAGCCCCGTGTACAGTGTATGACAGGAATCCAAGTGGGAGGTGATTGAAGTATGAGTCACCAAGAGCAAATTTTATTTGGGCATTGGTCAGAACCCTGACACCTCCATGTTGAGGAATGGGTACAATTGGTATACAAGGCAAATACAAAGCAGAAGAGGTTGGCATTTGCTCTCTGAGCAGGAGCTTGAGTCTAGCAGAACCATAAACCCTCTCCCCCTCCCCCGCTGCCACCATTTCACAATGATTCCAGGAAAATGTAACCCCAGCCAAAGTTATTTCTTCAGAGACAGGACTTTAAAACTCACAGCCACTCACTCTTGCCAGAATTGACAATGGATGAGGACATTTATATCGATAAGGGTAAAGAGTAAATTTCCCTACAGATTTCAGTATATTCACCTCTTTGCCTTCCCCAATCTTTTCTGCTACATGCTCTTGGATAGGAAGAGAAAACTATTTTAGCAAGTATTGTAGAGGCTTCAACCTAATACAAAATTTTCAGATTTTCTAAGAGGAACCAGCCTCATCATCTGGATAGCTTGAAAATATCAAACAACCAATCATTGATAATTATAGAGATCTTGAAGAAACAAAGTACAGTAGAAACAAGCAAAGACTCCATGTTCAAGAGGACTTGCCCTCTGTATAAGCAGGTTGTATCTCAGAAATGTCAACAGACAAGTTGCCTGTATATCTACATGACAAATGGCTAGATAAAAACCTGGCCAGTCTGGCCCATACAAAAACATGTCTCTTTTCCTCCCTTTTTCCCCAAAAGAAATGATAGACAGGTTTAGCTATACTAACAAGAACTGAATTATTTCTTTGCTTGTTTTCAATTATTCTGGCATGCCCTGTAATAATCCAAAACACTTTTCAATTAAAATGGCAGGGAGGGAAAATAACAAGAAATTAAAATGTAAATAATATAAAAAACATTTAATTATTATCTGGCAAAAGATATACTCTCTCTGTGTGTTGTGTGTGCATGTGTGTGTGTGTTTGTATTGTTTTATGATGGAGAGAATGATATGCAAATTCATCCAGGAAGAGCCAGGGAACAAGAATGGCTATGAAAACAGAATGTCTTCCAAAGGGTCTGTCTTACATAATTTAGCATTTAGAAATAGTAATCACATTTCGACTTATATATTGCTTCATAATGCTTTAGAGCCCTCTTTCAGTGGTTTACAGCAGTGCTCCCCAACCTTTTTACCGCCAACGTTTACCGCCGCGGACCGGTAAACGTTTGATAATTTTTCAGTGGCCCGCTTGTTTTGATTTAATAATTTTAATTTAATTGTATTTAAACATGCCTTCAAAATAAAATACAGCTACACCAAAAAATGAATATAAAGTCATTTATTTTATTTAACTCACTAGATCTTGCATACACACCCCCTCCGGCTCCCCCCCTCCGGGTATGCAAGGTGCGCGCGCGTGCGTGCTTGCGTCTCTCCCCCTTCTTGCCTCGCTCGCCCTCTTTGCAACGATGTCTGCGCGCTGAAGAGGGACGATCGCTGCGCAAAAGGCAGACTGAGGGAGGCAGCCGGGAGAAGCCTCTCGCTATTGCTAATGAAAGCCAGTTTAGTATAGTGGTTAACACATCAGCTTAGAAACCAGGAGATTATGGGTTTCAGTTTCACTTTATGTACAAATCCAGTTTGGTGACCTTGGGCCAGTCACTTTTTTTTTTCAATCGTAGGAAGGAGGCAATGGCAGACCACTTCAGGAAATCAAGATTATTTGGGAGAAAAAAATTAGAGCAGCTACCAATACTTGTGGTTGCATTTGTACATATAGTTGTAGACATCAATGTGCTTAGTTAGGTAAAAAATTAATAAAGTAATACTATGATATAACGAGGGTAGTGCTACCAAGACAGTGGCATGTTTGAGAGAATTGATAGGTAGTTCATGGACATAGATTCTCTTTAGGAAATCTTTTTGTGAGTTTATCTTATAATGACCTTGCTTCCCAGAGCCTATGTTTGTTCCCGGTATTTTTCAGCCAACTTTATGTACATTCCTTGACCTTGTTTTATGGCTGAGCTGACAGAGTTCATGGTTTGTAAGTTTGTTTTGTTTACTGTGTAGTCCCTGTGTAGGTTATAAAGAATGAGGATGTTTTACTTTGTTTTGTTGCTTTAACTATCACACATTTTCTCCTTTATAATACGTGTTATAGAATAACTAGTGACAACATAATTTCTCAGATCTACATAAAATAGTAAAGATGTATTTATTTTTAAAAAAAATGAATAATAGATATGTTGTGAAAGCATAGAACAACTTTCAATATCGTATCTCTTTAAATATTAACTAAAGGGGGGTTGGGGTTGGCCATGCTGTGACTTCCATTTGTTTTTAGCTATCACTGAAATAAAGCTTTAAGAAAACCTTGTTGAGAGCAGAGTCTGACATATGGGGGATGGATGCTGAGAGTCTGGATTCTGCATTTGGTGGGAGTGGAGTTGGAAGAGGGGGGATTGTTTGAATGTTGGTGGTTGCATTTAGGATGGCACGATGGCTGCAAAATCATCCCTATTGCGAAGAACAGCTGGTGAATTGTTGGAGGTTATTGAAAATAAGAAATGATGATGATGGAGAAGAGAAGAAGAGGTTAGTAAGAGAGCACTTTCTTCTAAGCCAGTGGTTCTCAACTTTTTCTTGACCGTGGACACTCTTTAAATACTTTTTGTGGTCACGGATCACCAAGACTTAACTCAAGATTTAAATCATAAAATTTCTTCACGCCCTCACAGACACCCTGTGATGACATTGTGGCCCCGCAGGGATCCCCGGACCACAGGTTGAGAATCACTGTTCTTAGCAGACTACCAGAATGACAGCATTAGTGGAGTTGAAGACTTAGAAAAAGTTTCAATAATCAGGTTTGTGATGGGTCTGTACTGGAAGCTACATGTTAAATCTAATATAACTTAAAATAAGTCAGTTTGGTCCCACCTTAAGCAAGAAAGCCAACGGAGTGACTTTGAGCCAGTCACTTTCTTAGCCACAGAGTCAGAGTCAGGCTCAGATGAAAAGACAGTCAGTCAATTCCTTTAGTGACCAAATGAATATTTAATATTAAATCCTTTAGTCGATCCTTGCCCGAAAAGATGTACACCTGTGAATATTAAGGGTAAATGTAACCAGTGCATGAGCAGAGAACAATGATGGTCTGCAGTTTCCTAAGTTTATAAACTGAGTGTTAATTTTGAGTTTCCACCTAACTAAGGTACCGGTTCATATAACGTGTTTTGTGTAACTGTAACCTTTGATTTGTTTAGACCCTATACATGCATTACCAAGATTATTTTGCAATTCATTATAGTAAATGGGCTTGAACTTTAATCTCATAACATTTTTCAAAATTCTTAAATAATTGAAAGTATACTTTTGACATTTTTTATGATACACATTACCTCTTTTACTCTGGTTATGATTAACCTTTTATTTTCAATATCTTATACATATAACCACAGATCACAATTATTAGATGGATTATAAATTAAAATTTATGATAACATGATTGTGCATTGGCTTTTATAATTTAAAGTTCTTTGTACTTGGAGTAATATTTTCAATCAACATTTCTTTTTAGCTTTAAAATATGAATTATGTTGGACAGCTTGCTGGACTTCTGGTTACTATGAAGGAGTTGTATAAAGGCATTAATCAAGCTACACTTTCAGGATGTATTGATGTAATTGTAGTTCGGCAGCAAGATGGTACATACCTATGCTCACCATTCCATGTCCGATTTGGAAAACTTGGTGTCTTACGTTCAAAAGAGAAAGTGGTGAGTACCATGAATATCAGAGACTAGGAACACAAAACACTTTTCTTTTTTGCTAGTTGTATGTACAATGTAAATTATGCTGTTATTGGGGCACATCATTTTTCCAGATTCAATTCTTAGATGTATAAAGTTCTGGTTCTTCCATTTCAACAAAAACATTTCTAAGAGGTCTGTAAGGGGCGTGCATAAGCACACCTATGTGCCTACCATCCCTGTCCTAATGTCTCTTTTATCCGTACATGTTTATACTTATATGTTTATATGATAAGTTCATGCTTGACTAAATAAGTAAACAAACAAACAAACTTTCCTTACAAAGAAAGTCAGGGCTTCATGCGGATGGGGCAGTAGCAATTAAAAAGAAATATAAAAATTTTGTAGAATCATGTGGGAAGTAGAAACAATGCATATAAAATTTGTAGCATTTTAGAATATTAGAATTCATATATTGTGTTGGAATCATTATTTTCTTAATGTAATGGACACATTTAAGATGAATAATTTTAAGAGCAAAATAGATCTGTTAAATTGGCAGGAATCCTTGACAACTTTTATTTGCTTGTTTGATCTTTATGCATGCATCGCAGTTTATTTATGAACAACTTGAAAAAAATCAGATCTTAATGTGGTTCCTAGAGAGTATGACATCACATTTGCCATTAAGATTTAAAAAATTAATCAATTAGTTGCTAAATACAAATTTTTTTTTTAATCTTTCATTTGGCCTGCCTTATTACCAGTTCTTCCCTTCTTCCAAGAAGGGCTATTGATGCTCTTGCTTTTCTTTGTGTTCATTTACATAATTTTGTATTTTAACCTTTTTAAATGACTATTGTGGTTGTTTTATTGTATTATTTTGTGCTTTAACTTTGTGCACCACTCAGAGCGGGATGAGCAGCTCTATAAAATTACCAAATAACTAATTCTTCTGTTTCAATGGTTTAGAATTAAAAGAATAATATATTGATTAAATATAAACATAAACATACATAAACATACATTTTCAGTGCATTTTTATTGCAGCAAGTGTTCTGTTGTATTTTTTACAGATTGATATTGAAATCAATGGAGAAGCAGTTGATCTTCACATGAAACTGGGTGATAATGGAGAGGCCTTTTTTGTGCAGGAAACAGAAGAAAAATTTGTAAGTCTTCTAACAAATGTAACTTCATTTCAATTCTAATATTTGGGAAGATGTTTGCTTTTTATTTAGAAAAAAAATTTTTTTTTGCAAGTCAACTGAATATTTCAACCTTTATCTTTTATCATTTTCTTTCCTTTTATTCCATCACTTGCTTAACTTTTATTTTATTTTCCCTTTCTCTTGTTTATTTTTATTCCTAGATTTTTTTAGTCTCCTATACAATCTCTCTCTCTCTTTCACACATAACATGAGATACCAATCAAAGAATATTCAGGAATACTAAGGAATCTACCGTATTTTCGGACTATAAGACGCACCAGAGTATAAGACACCTAATTTTTGGGAGAGGAAAACAAGAAAAAATATCTTACCTCAGCTTCTGCCTCCCAGCAATTTGCTTCCGTTGCAGAAACAGACTTTCAGTTTCACTTTCCCAGCACAGCCTAATTAGCACGTGGCTCCACCCATTTCAGGCGGGTGAAGGGATTGCTATAGCCTATTGGCAATCCCTGCAGTCTGAAACAGCTGATGTTCAGAGCTGGATGCAAACAACCATCAGCTGCTTATGCTAATTAGGTTGTACTGAAGCTGCAACAGGCTTTTTGCTGCTTGCTGCAAAGAG
>JAOYMU010000010.1:2479812-2491146 GCA_025802295.1 Psammodynastes pulverulentus
TTAATTGTGAAGTTATTCAAAAGGTATCCTTTAATGAGAAAGAAAAGAAAGGAAGGAAGAAATGAAGGAAAAAAAGGAAAGGAAAGGAAAGGAAAGGGAAGGAAGGAAGGAAAGAGAGAGAGAGAAAGAAAAAGAAAAAGAAAAAGAAAGAAAGAAAGAAAGAAAGAAAGAAAGAAAGAAAGAAAGAAAGAAAGAGGAAGGGTAGGACAGGAAAACATAAAAGATTTGAGTAGACTGTTTCATTAATGCCCTGACAATAACTTTTGTTCTATTGGAAAACCATGCATTCATAATATATGCTTTTAAAGTTTCTGCTTACTGCAAACACCACAAGATACTCATTTAGGAATGCATTAGGCTAAGTTAGGGTAATCATATACATTTGTTTTATTATGTATTTAATGTCTCTAAATGTCAGAAATGGTTGAAGGGGGAAGTATTATTATGAAAAAGGTAACAATGCTATAGACTTGTATACTGAAAAGGATAAAATGTTATGTAACTTGAGAAAATAAACTGTTTCAAAGCAGGCTTTGTCTTTACACCCACTGTTTATTGGAGGGATTTACAATTGTTTCTCTTCATGGGCATAAGCAAATACATGTATGACACCAGCCTTAAACTGGCTATATTTGTCTCTCATGGTATCCATGGGGCAGATTCAGATTATTGCTAGTAGCTCCAAAAAACAAATCTAGAGCCTCCTATCTAGTCACCGAGTGGTGAGGAGGATAGAAAGATACATGCATGCAGAATATTACTAAGGACAGTATTATATAATGAACTAACTGTTATCTCCGTAGACGAGACAATACTGCTATCTGTATCTTTCTTCAACGGGTGGAAACTACAATTTCCTACTGCAGATTGACAGATACTTCTCAATTTGCTTTAGATTTCTTATTACTTAAGGGAATCAGGCCACCCCCTTTTTTAAAATAGCTAATACTGTAGAGGTTCCCAAGATGTTTCATTTGTACAAGACCACCCAGTCACCCAAAGCTGAGTAGTGTTTCCAAACAGAACAGCAGAGGTTCTTCTTTCTCTCTACTAGAGGTTGCTTGACATTCTGCAAACAGGAGAGGCATGAATAATTTCTTTGGAAGGCTTGCTTGAATGTTTAAGGGACAGCAGGAAATGGTGCAACCGTAACTGTTCTATTTGAATAGCCTGATTCAAAGACTCTTGAAAGGCAGCCAGCCATTCATGAATTTGGTAGAAAGAACTATAAGGGTATGGAAGCTCTAGAAGATGAAGAACAAAACTCACGAAGGGGACTTTCTTCTTAAAGCTATTGGCTGCCATCCACAAGTAATACACATGTAAATTTAAGTCTCCCTCTGTACAAAAAATCATCATCTGACTGAGTCAATAAAATTATCCCATGCAATTACATTTCAATGGGATCTTCATATCTTGCTCCAGAGTCAGGACACAATTCACAGCGTATAACAATTGCCCGTAGAAATAAGTGTTTCTAATTCCTTGTTTTTAATTTCTTGCATCTCTTTGTCCTTTCTACCCCTTCATTTCCTGTGTGTGCAAAACAGCTTTTGTAGCTAGAGAAGGGGAAAAAGGGAAAAAAAAAAAAAGAAGCCATTGGGTAATTGGCAGGGATTTGCCACATTAAATAGAAATAAATGAAATGATAAACAAGGACATTTGTAGTGTTGTCTGAGCATTTCATCTTCACGTGCCTCCACCTACACAACAAACAAGTACTGCTTTCAGTCTAGGGTTGATTGTCTAGATATCAGATTATAATTATTTGTTGTTGCTACTTTCTTTTTTAAAACCATGGCAAATGTTCAAGCAAACCAACAAAGGAACAAAACCCAAGCAAAGATATAAATGGCATCCTTCAACATAAATACCATTAGTAGAAAACAGGTTCTACTGAAATTGAAGTTGGAGAGTCAAGTGTCAGTCAGTATTTTGATTGCTGTTCTTTTTTTAAAATAAGATAAAACAAGTACCAAAATGGCCAAACATTAATAAGATAAATAAAACGTACAAAAATCAGTATAGTCAAATTAATCATTTAGCAGTTAGCAATTCTTCTTCTAAGATATCTTTTCCACTTGTAGAAGCAATGGGGAGATGCCTATATAAATATATGTGTTCTTTTCACCTCCCCATAGATTATTCTTATGGGGAACATTCTGGTCTGATATGGAAAAACAAAATGTAAAACAGTAAGGAATCAGAAGGATCCATTTTGGAGCAAGTTTCCACATAAGATCTCATTCACTGAAAGCCGCAAATGGTGAATAGTGAACAGAACTTTAACACTGATATGAAAAAAATACTGACTGTGGTTTACGTCTGGGATCTTCCAATTGTTTTGGACCGAGGCATTAACGTGATCCTCATAGAAATTTTCTTATCTTTCTTGCCTTGGCTTTATCTGATTTTGTCCTAAGTGGTTAGAAGGAGCCATAAGAGGATCTTTTCTTTAGCTTCATAAAGAAGAAATGCAGATTCAAGAATTAACAACCCATCAAACTATAAATCCCTGGGACGTGATAACTGAAAACATTTTAAGACAGAACATGAAGTCATGTATCCATTTTAAAAAGAATGTGTTTGTTAAAACAAGTGTTCTAATGCTAATTTTCTGCTCACTCCCCCAATTTGTGTGTTTATAATGGGAGATGACTTTTTGAGTAGATGGTGGGAATGCTGTAGAGATAGTATTTCAAGACAGTATTTGATGACAATATATTATGGCATTTTGATTAGCAAGCTGATCAGCATGACATTTAAATAATATATATCTGGCTTCATGATTTTAGTAAAAGAGGAATCATCAACGATTCCTCATCAATCTGGAAGGAGATATTAAAGGGGTAGCAATAAATTCAGTTCTAAGTTCCATATCCTTCAATGTTTTATTAACAGTTTGGATATAATGCTTGTAAAATTGGCAGATGTCACAAAATTGGAATGGCTAACTAATATCTTAGAGAATAAAAACAACATTCAAAATCATCTTGATTGCTTAGAAAAATAGTCTAAGCATAACAGAATGAAATTTAACAGAGATAATTGTAAAATCCTTTTTCATTTAACAGTTTTATCATAGGACATGGGAAACTAAGCATGAGAAATGAGGATGCAAGGAGAATATGATAGTTCTCTTTAAGTATCTGAAAGGATGCCACAAAGAAGAAGGTCAAGATTTGTTCCCTTTTATTTCAGAAAGCAGGACATGAATAATAGATCTAAGTTACAGGAAGACAGATGTTAACTAAATGTTTGAAAAACAAAACAAAGCAGAAAGATAAGTTTGTCTGAAGAATCAGTTATCCCAAGAAATGATAAATGAGGATACTGTTTGCTGGAGACTTCAGTTGGATCCTAGACAGGCATCTATTGTAAATGATGTAATTTCTGCTCCGTGGTCTAGCATGCAATGAAACAAGAACTGCCTTTACATGTAACATAGAATTTGTGATATTTTTTGGAGCAACCATTATAGTTATAACAAACTAAACAATAACAAACATATTTTAAATAGTTTCAAGTATATTTAAGCCTTCCAAATCTGTGATTGTATAATATGGGGATTTTCACAAAATGGTGTCCTTGGAAAATATGGAGAAGACAAACCAAGCTCCATAAGGAACCCAGAAGCTAGAAACAGTAGTTACATTTAAGCCTGAGATTTTGTTTTGCAACATCTTGCAATCTTCCCATTCTTTTTAAAAGAATGAAAGCCAGGGGGAAAGAATTGAAAGGCAAGGTAGCTTGAAAGGTTGGTAGCCCAAGAACACACTGAGGATTCAGAGTTTATATAGCCTTGCAAGGCAAGCAGTGGTGCAGTTAACTAATACAATGTTCTCTGTTTAATAGTTTTACCCTAACCCTTCACCTTCTTTGGAGAGCAATGTATATCATTAATTCCCTTCAAAAAGCATCCTTATACTTCCTGTTCACCTTATTGATGGCAGCCCTGGAGAGTTTGGATGGTACTCTACTTCTTGGAGAACTTTCACAGAAGTTGTGAAAATGCAAAAGGATATATTTTATTGTGCAGGTGCTCTGGTTAGAGCCCATTTTAATAGAGTAAAAAATGGAGGTTATCATGAAAATTAATCTTAGTGTTTGTTGGCTTGGGAATTTGGGGATTTGAAGTCTGTAGATTTTAAAAGTTGCTAAGATTGATAAATACTGCTTTAATGTAACACCTATATAATAGCTTATTCTATTTGGCATCTTGTCATACAATTTCTGCCTTGTGGTAGCTTGTGAGAATCCTGTCATCCATGTATTTGGGACATTTCTCTAGCTGAACGGGAAAAAGGGCCATGGGTTTCTTATCAACTAGAAATAAGCTCAGCTTGGTTGATGTGGCTCCCTCAAACACTACCACATTTTTATACAATTTCCATGTATCTTATAGAAGATATAAATAAAAATATGAAAAAACATCAATTTTAATTTAGGACACATTTCTGTGATCATTTGTTTAATTTATTCTTCATAACTTCTAGTAACTAGGGATAAGTGATATCTGAATTCAGTAATATATATCAAGACTGATTTTTTTTTATTTATTTTTTTTGCTATCTGCAGTAGCCAAGTTCTTATATTCTTAGGTATATTTAAGCATAAGATTAATACTTGTTAAAGAGTTTGTGTTACCTTATTAACAGTTAATGAAAATAAGTCTGATGACCTAAGAATGCTATTAAACAATTGTATAGGTTTTTGGCACTCACAGCTAGTCTCACAGAAGACAGATCCAGAATTTGCAGTGAAGTGTCAGGACACAATGATAAAGCAATACTGCCTCTCTTATAACTCTTGGAAAATTAGAAAAAAAAAGATAACCCAATCACAATTTTTTGTTGTTGTTCTAGATGTAGAGGAATCTTAAAGTTCCACGCAGAAAGTTCTGCTTTTGCGAGGACTCAGTGTTGACCAATCAAAAGTTTGAATTCTTTGTTCAAGCATCTGACCAGGGGTGGGATCTAGCCAGGTCTGCCCAGATCATGCGATCCAGTTGTTACCCAAAGCTTCCATTCCACGGAGAGAAACAAGAAGCAAAAACTAGTGCTGGGTCCTCCCACCCACCCTGATTCTTACCTGTCCTCTATCTCCTGATGCTGGTTGTTACAGCAAACCCCAGCTGAGGGCTGGGAAGCAGCGTGTGTGCATTTTTCGAGTGCGCATGCGTGCTCCCGAACCGGTTGTTGCTCCGGTTGCATCCCATTGCTGCATCCAATCCATTTCCTTTTGCTGCACTGCAAGGATTTAACATTTCATTTATGATAATAGTGGAGATGTAGGAGGAAGGTAGGAGGGTCTGCTTCCTAAAGGAGCATCTAATTCAGCCAAGAAAGGATCTGGAACAGTACAACACACAACAGTGTATACTATCCATGTCAAATTGTTGCTAAAGTTGGTGGATTATTTTCTTCCTGTAAAAGTTGCTGAACTCTTGAAATTAGCTATTCTTCTAAATTGAACTGATCCTATATACAACTTTATGTTTAGTTTAGTTTAGTTTATTTAAATTTATATCCCGCTCCCTCTCCCCTAAGGGACTCGGGGCGGGGCACAGGCCAAAGCACACCACAACAATACAATAAAATTTACAAAATATATTAAAATTCAATTTTAAAACCCCATTAATTAAAACCCAAAATAAAAACCCCAAAACTAAAACCCCAGGGCCAAAAAGCAGGCAGTATCACTTCAGTTAGTTTCTCACACTTGCAAATATTAGTACAATTTTAGACTTCAGAATGAGTCTTTCCAGCATTGACATAAAATAGAAATAATCAGAGTGGTGCAAGTCTAGCAGTCTTTCTGGAAGGCAAAGTAGGAGTTTTCTTTAAGAATAATGCAAGCTTTCTTAAGGGCTGGAGCTTAAATAACAGGTAGCTAAGGTAGTGTACTTTGCCAAAAAGATAATGCATTTTTCCAGTCACTTCCTCTTCATCTAAAATGCTGGTGCTTGGCTACTAATAGTAGCCATATTTCACATGGCAGGTAGTTCCACTTCAGTGGAGGATGAAGTGATTTATCTTTGCAGCTTGTACATAAATTTAACTTTGGAAAAGCGCTTTGTGAGTCTATAAATGTAAAGAGGGTAGAAAGCTGTATAAATGTGCTATATTATATATTATTAATCAAAGCTTAGTTGTTTACTTACTCAGTGTAGACTTTTTATTCATGCAAAGTCAAGCATCTAAGTCTATTAAGCAAAGTCTTTGTTGAGCTAAAATATCTGTCTGTGGTTCTAAAAGATTTTGCATCCTCCTTGTAGATCACCTTGATAGAATAAGAATTACATTCCCTGCTTTGCAAAATGTGTCCTTCAGTTTTCTCATTGCATTGCCATTTGCAAATTGTGGTGGGTGAGACTTTTGAAAATGTTTGCTTCTGTAAATGCTTCTGTTTGCTTCTGTAAATGAAGTTCTATTTATTACTTCATTATTTTAAGCTATTATAAATATATTGTTTATTAACAATTATATATTTTCTTTTGTTTGTCAATGCTTTTAGAACTGTTATTTTTTGTTTAAGGATGTTTTCCGTTTTATTGCTTAGATACCCAGTGATGTGTATGAGTGAAAACAATGTACATGATGTTTTAGCCTTATATGAAAACCCTAACTAAGATTACTAATTCATTAAAAACTAGGAAAGCAAATGCTCAACAATAAAGCACAGACTTTGAATGAGCAAGGCTTTAAATTCAGTCTGACATCTCAAATAAAAACAAAAATAAAAAAGGAAGAAAAAGAGAAAAGAAAATAATAGATAAACAGTGATTGTATTAAATGTATCCTTGAGGAACAGGGATGGTTTTGTTGTAGCCATGGTGAACCATGGTCAGTGAAAACAGAAAAGTCAAGGCTATGTGAGTTAATTAATCACCACTTCGTATAAACCATTGTTTTAAGCTGTTTGTATTTTATTGCTTGCTCTGTATTTTTGTTCAATACTTGATAATTTGTAGGGGGGAAAAAGAAATTATTTTATTTTAACACAGAAACATTTCAGTGTTTAATTGGCTGTTTATGAGACAATTTAATATATGAAAGATATCACTGAATTTATATGCATGTGTGCTCTAAGTAATAGTCATAAGAACCTCTAATCAGGATTGAGATTATGACAAATATGAACAGAGTTAACCATTTATTTTCAGATGTACTTCTGAAAAAAGTTATTCCCTGAAGATCAAATTGTTACTATAGTTATAGGTATGATAGATATTTCTTTATTGCTGTACTAATTAGTGTTCATACTTTAAAGCCTTTATGTAAAGTAGAATGGAATTATGTATAAAATTTACATTGGCTTTTTCAATGTAGTTTTAAGGTGATAAACAACGAAATAAAATCCAAAAATCATTTTTTTAGTGGAAAATGATATCTAAATTTTTATTTGAATAAGAAACAGTAAGTCAAAGTAACTAAAGCAGTGATATAAGGAGGGGAAAAAAGGAAACATAGCTAAAATTAATTTATCCAGCCTCATTCACTGTTTACCTTATTAGTATTCTATTTTTGCAAATTCTCCTTCTGGCAAATGTATCTATACACCACTTTATGTTGTGCCTTTTATACTTTAAACTTTTCAGCACTTTCTTTTTCAGGATCTCATCTATTTCATCCAACTGAGATTCCCCCCCCCCCACTTCTTTCCTTTCTCAATTCATTCACTTTTCTTTTTATATTGTATCTATCTTGCAGTTCCATTTTCATTTATTGTCTATTGTAGAGGATTATAATTCTGGCTTTGAGAAGGGAGTGGAGGGAGGAAGGCAAAGAGGTTGCTCAGTCCTGAGAAAGTAGAAATCATGAGAAGAGACTCAGAACATCCTTACAAGTGGTGGGATTCAATTTTTTTTACTACTGGTTCTGTGGGCGTGGCTTGGTGGGCATGGCAGGGGAACGATACTGTAAAATCTCCATTCCTACCTCCAGGGCTTTTCTTCTTCGAAGAAAGGTGCCGGAACGCACCCCCTGTCGTGTCGCTATAAACCCGGAAGTAATAGCGCGCAATTGGTGAAGTCCGTACCACGTGTTCCGGACTTCAGAAAGGATCCGGAACGCGGTTCCCCTGCGTTCCGGCAGAAAAAAAGCCCTGCATTTAACTTACAGAAAAGATGAATATAGCCACAATGTATGATAGTGGTTTGAAGGATGGTCATGAAGAAAAAGGATTGGAATCATTCTCTGCTGGCCCACATAGCAGGACAAGAACCAGTGGGTTAAAATGAAAAGAAGCTGATTTATGTTACATGTCAAGAAGACGTGTAGAAGTGGAACAGCCTGCCACATTAAAGAATGAAATCTCCTTCCTGGAGCTCTACAAACAGAATCAGGATGGCCATCTGTCAGTGAGGTCCTAGTGGGGCCTGTTGGGATTTAGGAGTCTGTGACAACCCAGAATTCTTTGTTTCTGTGATAATCAAGGAGGCCATGGTGTAATTTCTTTTGGACTTTCCAGTTGCTGCCAAGTTTTCTATGCTGCTATAAAGGATTTGGTTATTCTCTGTTTTGTCATGAGGTTCTCTGTAGGGAGTAATGTCCCCCTGTAATTTTCAGTCCCCTAGTAAATTGATGCGGGAGAAACATCAAAACATAGCTTGGTAACTTTATGTCCTTTCCCATGATCCATGGCTAGCCAGGGTCATACATGTGACTGCTTCAGGAATTACGAATTAATAGCAGCAGCAGCAGCAGGAACAGCCAGATGAAACTGGGGAAATAGTTTTAAAAAGGGAACATGTTCAAAAGTGTTTTGCAGAAGATATTTCTTCCCAATCCCAATGACTGCTGAAAAATCAAAACCAGGATTCTGTCCTTCCTGCCTTCCTTATCTTGAGATTTACTGATCGCAATCAGGGAAGATTTAAAAACAAAACAGAATTAAACCAAATGCACTATTCTGTTTCCCATGTGAACCCTCTTTTGCTTATTTATAGGGAGACCCATTCATTCATCCCCACAGTCCGTTAGGAACTGTTAATTAGGAAAATTAGGAAGAAGCCCCCTTGACTTGTTGCCTTCCTTGCCATGAAAGGAAATCATTTGGCACTCTTAAAGCGTCTTTGCCCCTCCCCCCAGCTTTCTTTCTGCTTGAGGAAAAAGCACTTCAATTTGGGGAAGCACTTCAATTTGGGGAAGTACTTCCAACCCCATGGAAATTGGCATCCTTCCGTTATCAAGGCCCAGTGTGTGCTGCAATAGATGTTGAATACTTGCATTTATGGGCATTTTTTCTGAAACGAAGGCTGGAGGCTGAGCCATCGTCTGCCCTGCTGCTCTTTAGAAGCATTGACACAGCAGCCAACTGAAAGCAAGAGGGGGAAGGGAAACAGAAGCACTGATTAGGAGCATGCCAAACTATTCGGAAATAATGGTAATAACCCAAGTCAGCTTGCCATTTCTTACTCTCCATGCAGTGAGTGGAGCTGCTGTTTTCCCTCTTGCTCTTCTTCAAGTATCCATGCTGGGGTGGGGGTGGGGGTAGCTATCTGCTTGTTGAATTGGGAAGCTGCATCTCATTGGAAAAGAACAGAGTGTTGTGCTCTTCTGTTATATTAGATTAAGCAAAGCTCCATGGCCTCGCCTGTGCCAAGGTTCATTTTTGATCTGGAACGGAGACTTGAACTTTCTGAGGCTGAACGCCCCCACCCTACACACACACCCTAGATTTGGTCATGTAGCTGGCCATAATGGCTGCTTCTCTTTTTTTTTTACTCTGCCTAGGTTGGAAAATTTGACTCTGAAACCTCATTAGTATGTGAATCACTGCACGGAATGCCTTCCTTTTTCATTCACCCTCTCCCTCCCAACAGCATCTTTCAAGTTCAGGTTTCAGTTTGGAATCCGTATGCATGTATTCTCTTCCCCAGTCCCGTGGCCCTCCAGTTTCTGAATTAATGTTACTGAAATATGTGTCTTGCTGCTCATATACTCATCGTGTAGGGCATTCAGGTGGTTTTTTGTTTCATGTTGGTATCGTGGATGTGGGGCAGTCTTTCTCCCACTGCAAAGAAATTGCTTCGAGGGAAGATTGGTTAAAACCAGCCCCCAAAAGTTTTCTCTGTCATTATTCAATTCTGCTCAATTGCGAATAACCCAAGGGACATCCTGGTGTGGGCAGCTCTGTGGCTTCACCAATGATAGCTTGCAGCCCCCTCTGGCGGTGACACAGCACAGAGGGAATGCAGCCTTCTGAGACTTTGGCTCCTGCAGAGGAGAGAGCAAGAGTGGCTGAACTTGATAGAGACACTGTGAAGTTGTCACCAGGTTTTTAAATTCTTAAATGTCTTCACCTTGAACTGAACTTCCTCTTTAGCTCTTGGTTGACAAAAATAGAATGCTGTATGAAGAATTCACACAGGGAAATCACACAAATCATTGCAGAATACAATGAACCCACCTTAAAAGGCCAGGATAGTGAGGCTTCAGAAAACTGGTTTTAAATGTAGATGTATTATGCATTGTACCTTAAAATGGCTCTCTTGATCCTGAAAAATAGATCAAATGTCTCCAGAGTATATTAACAGCATTGATTTAAAATCCAAACTCTTGTTCTCTCATTGTGCTAACATTATTCCTTAATTATTCCATTGCGTTTAAAGCTTTTAGTTTTATTGGGGAAATGCAGAATTTTACAGAAGGTATTCTGCATCCAAAAGGCAATCAACTTGAATACCAGCAGAACTGAATTGTTGATAGTTCAGGAATTGAAGTCATATGAGGGATTGTGGGCTAATTTTCCTAAGCTAAGATCTCGTCTACTAGATTTCTTATTCATCTTACAAAAGCATCATATTTATATCTGTCTGTCTAATTAGCCTGGACTCTGATTCAGCAGAGAATTGGATGAAAATGAAGCAACCAGTGTTTCTTAGCATTTTGTGCTTAGATATAATGTTCTTTCACATTGCTTCTCAACAAAATATCCATCACATTGTGTCCGAATGTCCATCAAGAGCTTACACCAGCCCAAGGTCTGATTTTTTCAACATAGATCACCCTGTCCTTGGATGGCTGGGTGGACTGGACATTAACATTTGAACCACTATAAGTCCATGTATTTGCCATACGCTAAATAAATAAATAAATCTTTCACATTAGAGTTAGTTCTAAATAGGTTTGTTTAGTGTTAGTGTGTACAACCTGCAGCTTTTGCTGAGGGTTACAATGAAATAGGCTATGTCAAAGAGTTTCTTAGCTATCTTTTGGATCTATTTTCTTTATACTAATGAAAATTAGGCTGCTTTTATTATTATTATTATTAAATTAAATTTATATACCGCCCCATCTCCGAAGACTCGGGGCGGTTTACAACACAATA
>JAOYMU010000010.1:2646907-2657807 GCA_025802295.1 Psammodynastes pulverulentus
CCGGAGCATATTTTTATGAACTTTTCTGTTTGTGAACCGAGTTGTTCGTGAACAGAAGCGTTCGTGAACCGAGGTACGATTCAGAAGAGCAGTCTTTAAATAGAAACAAAAGTGTACACACACACACACATACACACACACACACACACACACACACACACATTTTCTTTGATCAAAACAGTCAGATTAGACATCTCTGTCACAACTGGGATCAGAATTTCTCTTGCTAAACAAGATAGTTGTTAAGTGTGCCATGCCCAATGTTACAACCTATTTTGCTAAGTTAAGCAAATTACTGCAATCGTTAAATGAATCATGCAGTTGTTAAGCAAATCCTCATGACATTTCCTGGGTGGTTGTAAATGGTGAGGCAGGAGCCTAGGATACTACAACCATTGTAAATACATGCTGGCTGCCAAGAGCCTGAATTCTGATCGTGTGGCCATTGGGATGCTACAACATTCGTAAGTGCCAGAGCCAGTCATAAGTCACTTATGTCAATGCAGTTGTATCTCTAATAGTTGCTAACATATGTCTTTAAGTTGAGGACTAGAGGTAATAGTCTCCTTTTAACTTCATGTCATAGTCAGAATTTTTATTATATTTTGAATTTCAAATTAAAATAGAGAAAAACCGATCAGCGCTAACTTCACTGATTAAAAATTCTTGCAGTATTTCCTAGCAATCACACATTGCATAATGTTCATTTTTCATTTTTCAAATGGTTTAGCAAATATGTGGATCTTTTAATACGCAAAAAAAGGACAAGTCTGAGACATGGCAGTATATTATGTCTTCCTGTTTTTAAAACAAACCCTATCACTCAACAGTGCAATATGTCATTTTAGGCAAATTCTATGAAGATAAAATGGTGGCTGTGACAGCGGTTATTATTGTTTGTAAGTTTTATAAACTACATTTTTTTTATGTTACAGCTACAAATATTACTCTTGTCTCTGAAAATCCATGAAGCTGGTCTTTGTAATGTGAACAATGCTACAAATTTGGATGGAGGTTTAGGCCACTGTAATTTATTTTACATAATTACCAACAAATATCATAATATAGAAAAGTACAAAAGCCATTTTCCTTTAATAGACAGTGAAGTAACAACAAATATGTGTGCATGAAGAAGTAAATATCACATTTAATCTATATTTATCCCAAGTATTTTGTGATTAATTCTCTTAAATAAGAATTATGTTTGCTAAGCTCATGAAATGTAGCTACTACATTATTAATAATTTGAGCACAGGGATGTGTGTTTTCAAAAAGACAGTTTTCATATATCCACAGATATATATTAATATGTTATTTCCCCTTGGAATGAATTGCAAATGTTCCTTTTATAAGAAAATAAATCTGTGAAGTCATTTTATTTATTTAGCCTTATCTATAACACTCTGTCCATGAATAGATATTAACAGGAAGGATTTTTTTATCTGTTTAGCAACCCAGACATAATAACAAAAGAAGGAATTTTAGGAATCTGTAGTTTAGACATTTTTAAAAAAACAAAAAAGCCAGTCACAATTAGCAACACTGTCATGGGTTGCTTTAAGTTAGAATAATTCGTAGTAAAGAACAGTAAAATGAACATTGTGGATGAAGTGGAGAAAAGAACAAAAAAGATGACTTGCCTAAGGCTATCAGTAAGAGACTCAAAATATTTTCTTAGTTCTACTTTGTATGAAAGATGACATTACTGTGCTATCCAGACTAATATCCATCTTATACCACAAGAAGGTCATAAGAGCCAGTTTGGTGTAGTAATTAAGGCATCAGGCTAGAAAACTGTATGTTGGGCCAGTCACACACTCTTAGCCCAATTCACCTCATAGTTGTTGTCATAGGGAAAAAAAGGAGGAAGTGTTAGGTATGTTCAATGCCTTGCGTTGTGTATGGAAATAATGAAGTCTAGTTGTAAATACATACATATTTACATACTACAGGAACTTCAGAGGAAATCATATATATTACAAGATGAACAAAAAAGGTACAGTTTCAATAATATAATGTTATAGTAGCCTTCCCATCTTCCAATTATTTTAACACAATGTCAAGCAGGACCACATGAGATTTTCCAATTAAATAGATTGATGGCTCATGCCTATGCACAGGAATATTCTCAACTAATGGTTAGCACCTGCTAGAAATTAGGGTCAATGGAATTCAAAGTGGGTTGGACTTAGAACATTCGTGGTTATATAAGAGATTCTAGGCTGATCCCTCTTTTGATCCCACCCTCAGGCTCTGCTTCTCCTTCTTCTATACACAACCCTTAGCCATCTATTCATATATAAACATGATTAAATGCTTGAGAGCCTATAGAGCTTGCAGAGAATTATCAACCAATCAGAATGTACTGTTTAGGTCCAATACCTAAACACAAATTCTATTAGTGCACGGCTGTCAAACTTGCCACCCGCAGCCTGGATGTGTCATGCGTTGCCCATGCCCATTTTAGTGAAGGGAAAAAGTTGTGATATGTTCTGTGATACTGCTGTGACGACGTGAGTTTGACACCCCGTATTAGTGCATCAGCCAATAATCTTGGGATCATGCTATGACAATTAAACTATAAATAAATGATGGTAGGTGGTGAAATTCTCTGCTGATTTTTAGTAGGGGAAAAAATAAAATTAACTTGCAAAAATGAAAGCAAAACCAAGAATTTCCTGGTTCTTTAATAGAAAAAGGCCCTACCCAACTTGTTTTTGGCTACCAGGTATAAGAGAAATAAGAGTCTTCCAATGTGGCAGGATTGCTTGCTTTCATCTTAAGAGTTCCAAACTTTGTTGTTATTTTTAAGTTCAGTGCTATTGAAGACCACAATGGAAGTGAAAATATATATTTTAAACCAGCTGCAATTTCTTTTAAACAGAAGAATTTATTAAGAATAGATAGCTCAGGCTAAGTAAGATTGCACTTTCTATGCTATCCTAAGATAATAAAATGCAATTTTATTACATTAGGGTACCATTTATACATCTAAATGTAGTAAGAGAATTAAAAGGCAACCTTAGCATTTATAATATTTAAATATTTAGCATTTGTAAATGGTTGACTATGCTTGATAAACCTATTCTGCCTATATTCTAAAGATTAGCAGAATGAATCTGGTCCATTGCTGAATTCAGTGTGCCATTTCTGGAAAATAATCTGCATAAACTCATCACTATGCAATTGAAATAGCTTGCAATAAGGGACGTCAAATGGTGCCAAGTCTAGGCAGCACAATTTGTGGATGAGTAAAATAAAAGCCAATAAAATTTATTTTGAAAAGAGACAATGTAAACATTATAATGGAATACTGGAGCAAATTGTATTTTCGTCGGCACATTTGCAAAATGGCACCATCTTGGCAAATAACTGCAAATCCAATTATTCAAAACAAGTGAATAAAATTTCAAAGAAGTGAATAAAATGGGGTAATGTTTGATAAATAAAGTTTATAGACAAGCCGTGTTCAATTCAGCAAATGCCAATATTTGTATTTATAAAAAAAGCTCAAAGCAAAATGCTTTGGAGATTCATAGGCTCTCTGCTCAAGGAACAGCTTTTAGAAATATCTTTGATTTTAGGTGATAATAGATTACTCATTTTTATTCTCCCTAGATGAAGCAAAAAAGAATGAAAACAATTCCTTTGTTTTCCCCATAAGACTCCTCTGAATTTTATAGTTTGCAACCTTACACTGTAGGCAGGCATTTAAGGCTGCAGAACTTAAAAACTTGCTTACAAGTAGCCGTCCTTTGGAAATATTTGAACTTAGTTTTGAGTGTACACTAAATGCAATATTTTAAGAATAACTGCTTAGAGCAAGTTCTTCAAAGTAGGAAGAACGGTGTATTCATATACTGGCTTCTGTGTGTTATGAGGGTCGGTGTTATTTAAAATATAAGTATGTAAGGAAGAATGCTGATAAGCTTGTTCATTTATTAATATAGCCATCCATCGTATAAAAATGGAAAAATCAGAAACAATTGCAAAATATTACATAACTAAAGCCATATTTGTAATGTTATGGATTACCTGGACCCTTTTCAGTCCCGATTCAGACTGGGCCACAGTACCCAGGCAGCATTAGTCACACTTGTGTATTGCATATGGAAGGATGGGGTGGAGTGTCCATCTTGGCTCTTTCGGATCCACCGGTGGCTTGTTGGACAGGCTCCTAGGATTGGGAGTGGGAGGCAATGTTTTGTAATAGTTAAACTCCTTTCTCCACGGCTACTTCCAGTCAATGCTTAATTGGGGAGGAGAAATCCACCCTAGGCCTCTATTATGTGGGATGCATTAGGGCTCAGTTCTCTCTGCCCTCCTATTTAACATCCATTGAAGCCACTGGGAGAGGTCATCTGCCAGCATGAGGTTTAGTATCAGTATGCTGCTGATCCCTAATTATGCAGTTGATCCCTAATTATGCATCTCTACCCCATGCAGGGCAAGTGATGATGTTCAGGAACTGGCTCAGTGCCCAGAAGCTATAATGATCTGGATGGAGAGAAATGAGTTGCAACGCAACTCTAGCGAAGATGGATTGTTAATTAATTAATTAATTAATTAATTAAAAAAATAAATGTTAAAATATTAAATTCATTAAAACATCAATTTAAGTGGATGGGTTGATTATTATCACTGCCTGTTTTAAAAGTATATCTGCAGCTTGGGTCAAAGGCAGACCATTTGTATAACTGAACTTTGCAGCTTTCACTGCCACTATGTGCAAAATATTAAGCCACATAGTCATAATAAAACATGATCTTCCTTTTTTTTTTTAAGGAAGTATCACTATTGTATATCATTTGCCAGCTACAAACTGGCACAGTAATGAACAAAGAAAGTTCAGGTGTTCAGTACTTTGCAGCCCACTTTATAATGTTTGCTTTGTTTTGTTTTAGAATTGGCTTTCATCACGCAGGAGCATGTGGGAGCTCACCATGGATTTTTAGGTTTAAATGCAAACAAGCATCCCCAATTATAAATCAGAGAGTTTAATTTCACAGAGCAGGTACACACCAGGAAGCCAGTTCTTACCCAAAGGAATGTTGATAAGATAAAAGAATTACAGAAAAAGTAAAGGTCAGTTCCACTGTGGTTCCTCTTTTTAACATTAAAAGGACTTACCGTGTAAAACAATCAAACGTGGGAAGGCAGGGGACAAAGAATAAGAATTTCAAGGCTATATTTTTAATTAAGCTAAAAATCAGAGGCATTTAAAAGAGCTCACTTTCAGACCAGAGGCAACATAAATTAAAGCAATGCACAGATAATTTCTGGATCTAATCTGGCACTTTCAAGCTTTAAATATCTATATTTTTAGATGAGATATATTGAACATCTGCTCTGATGCACATCCCTCATATGTGAATGCATGCTTTTGTTTGTTGACTAGATATATTGGGACAGACTATTTTCACAGCATTGTGTTCAGTTAGAGAAGCAGCTGGCATGGCACTTTATCAATGCATTGCTAAGAGATCTGTAATTTTAAAGACAGAGGATGGAAGTTGTTGTTGATTCTGCTTGCTCAAATTTCAAATCATGTTAATAAAAAATGCCACTAAAATAGGATGAACACAATCTAGAAATTCAAATATCCAGCAATTTACTAGATGGACCTCTTTGCAGCCATCTGCTGATACTTCAGATTTTTGCAGTTCAGGTATAGCAAGTCTTCAAATTAAGTTTGATTTCTGATTATTTTGCACTCCTATCCATCCAGTTCTCTTGTCAACAACACAAAAATAATGTGAGATTTTCAGAGTTTTTTCCCCCCAAAAGCATGGTATTACATGTAGATCTCCCATCCAGGTATTAACCATGTTTCACTCTACTTAGGTTTTGAGCACAGGAAAGGCAGATAGTTGCTGCTCACTTTGAAATCAGATACAGAAGACTTATTAATCTGTAGTACATGAGACTCTTTCCCTTTGTTCCATAAAAAATTAAATATATACCTAAATAATCTCTTTCAGACTCATACACCATAGCATTTCTAATTTGGCAGCCCATTCATTATGTTAGCATAATTAAACATTTTCATGTAAACTATAAAATGAATTTCAGTTTTTAAAAAAAAAAATAAACCCCAACGTTTAAATATTGCACAAAGACAGAGCACTTATCTATGTGCAAGATTGTGAAGCTTCATTAATCCATTAGTGATTCTTCCAATTTCATTAAATGCTTTCCAAGGTCAAATAACTATAGTTATTTGTTAGCTAGCTCATAACATTTGAGGAAAGGCATGATGTTTCAAATTTTTAAAGCTGATTCTGAGCTGTAGCCAAAGCAAAGTGTGAACCACCTTGAATTGAACTGACAGTATCTTCCCAAACAAATATTTCAACCTCATCTTGTCTTCACTGTGTGCAATTAGATACAGCAATATCGAATTGAAATTGGATTGATTGATATAGGTGTGACCATTTAATCTATGAAGTATCTAAGTCATCAAGGTTATGGTTGTCCCAAAGGCACATTTTCAAGAAGCAACTGGACTTTCTTGTTCTTTCTTTGAAGATGTTTCGCTTGTCATCCAAGAAGCTTCTTCAGCTTTGACTGGATGGTGGGGAATGGAAGGATTTATATTCTTTGCAGACAGTTGCAAAAGGGTGTGGAGCCTTCTTGGAACTGTTGAAAGGACTATGTTGTAAACTGGAGATAGATGATGTCGTACCCTCTCCCTCTGTGGAAAGAGGGCTGTTCAATTTTGACATAGATGGCCTCTTTGACCCCTCTCTCAAACCAGCAGTCCTCTCTGTCCAAAATGTGGACTGTTGAGAGGAGAAAAGGATGAAAATCAGAAATAAATGCCAATTTCCAACAAAAATGTAAATCAAAGTCATGTGACCATGGGTCACTGCCAGTGGCCATGCATTACGGCTAGTTGTTGAGCACCCCAAATGAGTTCGCATGACTACAAGGGGGCAGCCATTGGAACTTTGAATCTGGATTGTAAGTACTTTTTATTTATTTTTTGGGGGGGGCTCGGCTGTATCTTCAAATACTTACTAAGGATACCATGATTCAATATCTCAGGGGTTGCCATAAAGAAGAGGGAGTCAAACTATTCTCCAAAGCACCTGAAGGCAGGACAAGAAGTAAACTAATCAAGGAGAGAAGCAACCTAGAACTAAGGAGAAATTTCCTGACAGAACAATTAATCAGTAGAAAACTTGCCTCCAGAAGTTGTGAATGCTCCAACACTGGAAGTTTTTAAGAAGAGATTGGACAACCATTTGTCTGAAGTTGTATAGGGTTTCCTACCTGAGCAGGAGGTTGGGCTGCAAGACCTCCAATGTCCCTTCCTACTCTGTCTGTTCCCAATTGTAAATCAAGATTACCTTTAAAGGAGAAATTTGTTAATTGCTTTTACTGTTAAGCTACTCTTATTATTAGGAAGATTTTCCAAACATTCAGTTGGAATTTGCTGTTATTTAATCTCTTATTCTATATTCTGAACCCTTGGGCTGATGGAAAACAGTTCTTGGACATACTCTAAAAACGGGGTTATTTATTTCTATCCTTTCTCTGCTTTGAAGATGCCCCAATATTTAACATAGTTTTTAAAACTACGTGTCCATCTCATTACATCGTTGCCATTTCTAATAATGATAGGCAAACTTTTCTCTAGCTAAAACAAGGAATCAAGAAGCCAACAATAATTCTGAGAAGTTTCATGATAAATGTTGGCATCTGAATACAGAGCTTGTTGTGCAATATGTTAGAACTGCTATCCTAAAATTCACTTAATGTCAGATTGAAGAAAATCTTTTGCCAGTTTTATTATTTTATCCATTGATTTCCATTTCCATAATCCAATTGATTGCAGCAGCTTTTGCAAAAAGGTGTCTTTATTAGGCCTAATCATTCTTTCAGCCAGTATGATTATAGGAGTATGCTTTTTTTTCCTCTTACATTTTATAATATGTCTTCAAGCTTATTTTTCATTCATTCTCTCAATCAAAGCTTCATCCAGCTTTCAGCATCTGACTAATAAGTAACTGACTAATCCCTTCAGCAGGCAAATAAAATTCAGGTGAATTGCGTATTCCCAGCTCTTTTATTATGCAGCAATTCACAAAAATGTTTTAGGCTGCAGCCAGATGCTGAGGAAGATGGATTTAATGTTTCTAACACTTGCAGCCTATAACTCTGCTTTGTCATTTTATAAGAAACATCTAATAAAGTAAAGCAACATTACAACATAGTGTGCAGTAAGGTATTATGCCACACAGTATAATCTGGAGTTGGACACAGGATTAGAGCCAAACTGGGCCACTTTAGAAACAAAAGATGATACCAATACATTTCAGTGAAAACCTCTCTGTGTGGGAGAAGGGTGTGTGTGCAGTGAGCCAGTATCAAAAAAGAAAAAGTCTAGTTGGGGCTAAAGAATTTAATGTTGCTTGTTTGTCTATCCTCCTTATAGTTTTTATAAATAACTCAAGCAGCAAACATACCTAAGACTCCTCCTTCTTCCTGTTTTCCTCACAACAACAGCCCTTTGAGATGAGTTGGGCTGAGAGAGAGTGACTGGCCCAAAGTCACCAGTTGACTTTCATAGTTAAGACGGGACCTGGTACCTTAACCGCTAAAATAAACTGGCTTTCTGGTTTTCATAATGTATGGAAGAGGTTGAAAACAATATCAAACTTTGGTGTTAAGAACAACTGATTAGACTTCCTTAAAACTTGCTCTTTATAAATACTGGAAGTGAATCCATAGCTTACTTAAATCTTGAAAAGGGTCACTTCTGTTATGATTGATAAGATATTTTGTTACATATGCTACTAGCATTGTTTTAAACAAAGATGGTCTTTTTTCCCCATCTGACCCCAAATTAAATAAGATTATTTAGTACTGAAATAACTGCTTCTGTATCTCAGCATGATGCAAGACAAATAACATAACCTTGATTAATGGTGAAAGTTATTTTGGCATCCAAGACTTTATTTTTGTTAAAAAAAATGAAGAGGAAACTGATGAATTTCTAAATTTAAGATGAAAGTGTGCCATCTGTTTGAGCTTAGATTACTTTCATCAGCACATTGTCTTTTAAAACTATCCTCACAGTTCAGACATCTACTAAAGCAATTGTTAAATTCCAGTGAATGATAGCATCGAATATTTGGTGGAGACACTGAATGTACACACTTCTGCCCATTGAAAACAACTGAAATTATGTCTCTCAAAAGTCTCAAAATATCATAAAACAAAGAAAATTCCAAAGTTGCTGTTTTTAAAGAAGGAGTAACTAAAGATAAATGTGCTATCTTTATATGAAAACACTACTTTCATTAAAATGCATTTGTCTTTCTTGTTAAAGTAAACAAATTAACGTATTTTGCTTTATGTAACATTATTTCAGATCTTTGCACTCAGATTTTTATTTAAATGACATTGAAAAATTGGGAAACATTTTCATACATATAAAAGTTCATATATTTTTTGTATCTAACCTTTTTAAGGCACTCTTTTTCCTTTTGCAATTTCTAGTCGCTGATATATATGCAATCTTGCTTATATTTTCCCCAATAACATTTTTCCTAGTTTTATTTTTATCCCACATTTATTCTTTTTACAAATAACTCAAGGCAGCAAATATGTGCAACACATCTTTCTCCTCCTATTTTCCCCACAACAACAATCCTGTGAAGTTGTTGATCTATAAAAAATAAAGTAGTGTTATGCATATGCATTCTCTGAATGGAAAACTCTGAAGTGAAATGTGGAGAAAAATAAAAACTAAAGGATAGTGATATAATTGCAGATACATATTAGAGTAATATTTGTATACATGGGAATGTCAATTCCAAACTTCCAAATTTCCATTCATTCTTTTATACTGAGAATAGTAATTTTCCATCATAAAGTCTTGCTGCTAGAGGATGGAACTATGTAATTGAAGTATGAGAACACATATATTCACCAGATATTGTGAGGGACATAACCTGGTCCTTTAATAGTAAGCTAGATAAGTTGTAACAAAAGTATTTAGATAATTTCAGTCAGCCACATGATTTGGTTTTTCAGTATCTACATCACTGCACCAAATGTGTTGCAGCTACTTAGTAGGTGTTTTAGACATGATGACTATTTGTAAGCAGTTGGAGAGACTAGTTCAGTGATGGCGAACCTTTTCGGCACCGAGTGCCCAAACCAGAATGCACGTGTGTGCACGTGCACGTGCGGGTGCCAGAGCACCGGAAACCCAAAGACTAGCTGGCCGGTGCATGCATGCATGCCTGTTCTTTGGCCATTTTGGGGCCATTTTCAGACCATTTTGGAACTGTTTTCAGGCCATTTTTCAGGCCAAAAACAGCTCTGAAAATGGCCCCCAAATTGCCTGGTTTTACCCATTTTTCAGGCCATTTTCTGGCACTCTAGCACTCCAAGACCAGCTGGCTAGTGCCAGAAACCAAAAGAGCAGCTGACAATGGTGCGCGTGCCCACAGAGAGGGCTCTGCGTGCCACCTCTGGCACTAGTGCCATAGGTTTCCCATCACGGGACTAGCCAATATCTGTGTGAAAGATTAAATGGGCACACACATCTGACTTCTGAAATGTTAGTATCAGAAAACTGGCAAGAGAAAATTTCAGTTCCCTTGAGGAAAAAAAATTACAAAAATCAATTTTCTTATTAGACAGCCAAATTAGAATTTGTCAGAAGATTAAGCAGTTTTCACATTAGAGAACAAACTCTTTTAGCACATTTCAACTGTTAACCATCAGTGCAAGAATGCTTGTGTTATATTTAATGATTGCCATACTGCCGTTCTGTTTTTCTCATTCACAATTCCTAATTTCTGTTGATTTATTTATTTATTTATTTATTTATTTATTTATTTATTTATAATTTTAATTTCTATACCGCCCCATCTCCGCAGAC
>JAOYMU010000010.1:2679956-2690479 GCA_025802295.1 Psammodynastes pulverulentus
AGTGGTGGGATTCTTTTTTTTTTTTTACTGCTGGTTCTGTGGGCGTGGCTTGGATTGGTGGGCATGGCTTGGTGGGTGTGGCAGGGGAAGCGATACTGTAAAATCTCCATTCCCTCTGCACTCCTGGGGGAAGATTACTGCAAAATCTCATTGCCTCCCCACCCCACTGACCTGCTTTCCAGCTCCGTTCGCCTGTGCAGGGCAACAAAAGAAGACTCAGCTGATCAGCTGGGACTCGGGAGGCAGAGAAAAGATGGGGGCAGGGCAGTCAGAGGTGGTAGTTTTCCAAACTATTCAAAATTTCTGCTACTGGTTCTCCAGAACTGGTCAGAACCTGATGAATATCACCTCTGGTCCTCCCAGAGGGGAAGCAACATATATGATGCTGCTTCTGATATGTTCGTGGTCATGATCATTTAATTTTCTTGGCAGTGTTATGGAACTGGCTTGCCATTGCTTTCTCCTAGGATGTTGTCAAGTTCCCAGTCCAAATTCCCAGTCTAGTCTTGGGATTCTCTGATAGATTCCTACCCTTATGCCTCCCTACCTTGTGACATGAAATATGGCCTACTGAGGTCCAACAGCAATCTGTAAAAATGCCAACTTACCTAAGGCTTTTGAAGCAAGCAAGGATGGTATTTTTTTTTTATGGATCAATATAGGATAGTGATATGTTCCCAATTAGAACAGATAGAGAGGTACAGAAATAGAGAAATGGCATCAGAACTCATAAGGAATAGGCTTCAATAAGTGCCAAATGAACCCCAGACTGACTTATGACACACCTCTCTTTGGCATCATAGCCACAGCTTACTCTATTAAAGCAATGTTCTATTTTGATCTGTGTGAATTACAAACTCCCATCCTGGACTGGATTTGCACAGCATTAGCTTGCGATTTGATTAGCCATTTTATGACTTGGTGAGCTATGATATTCAAAATGGCTGTATCCACACTATCAGCTTAATCAGGCCAAGGAAAGACCTAGGATGCTAATCTTGGTTAATCTTTATGTGATTTAGCCTGATGGTTAGGTTACAGATCGATACACTGTGTGAATTCAAAATGAATTAATTCAGTGTTAGGTTAAATATATTGTGTAAATACACCATATATTTAGCCATTAAGTCCTGTGAGCAAAGAGTTCAGGGAAATAGAGATGAAGCAGCTCACAAGTTCAGTTATTACTGGAAATTGTTAGCAATTACTTTTAATTGTAGAAGCAATTTGAAATATACTATCTGTGTACATGGAATCAATCTGTTTTAGTGTTATCATATATTTTATTTTTATAAACTGCTTTCTGTCTGCCCAAATGAAAAAAAAAGAAGACATATAGATTGAGTGAACAATAAAAGTAATGTAAACTATTCAGAATTGTAGACATTCTTGGATATGGAATACCTGTGGATTTTCATTATTGAAAGATTGGGACATTCTCGTTGATTGAGAATGTATTAACTGGCCATTCAGTCAATTGAAACAATAAATTATTTTTCATTGAATACATTCATTCTGGATTGGAGGAAAAATAACCCAAATCTCTGCTTTTTCCCAATTGTAATCTATAACTCAGTTAAACATCTTTCTCTCTCTTCTTTACCCTTTCATTTTAGATTCCCTTTATCTTTCTATAGTGATTATATACTACGTTGTGGCACTCCTGGGAGTAATTTGGATGAGCAAAAGCATTACTAATAGGGAAAAATTGCTGCCTCCAGCGAATATGTTCTGTTATTATTCAAAATGCCACCTTACAAGAATGTGATTAATTTCAGATCAGAACATCCCTTTTTAAATGATACACTCATGTAATGGAGAACATGGGTCATTTGCTCTCCTGCCCCCAAATTTCTGATGGGCAGCGAGGTGTTTTCGTTGCCATCCAATTGCCTGGCAAATACTATTAATTATAAACCGACCTGTTTGCTTCAGCTAAGTTGCTGTGCGTGTTTTGATGGCAATGCAATGAGATAGATATAACTTTAGGCTGGTCTTCAGCCTGGGATGTCAGACTCAAATAAACAATGGAGATGAATTGCTAAATTAGCAGATGTCCAAGAGTTAATGGGGTGTGTGTGTGCATGTAGGCATTTATTTATTTCATTCCTGAAATGTCAGTGAACTGGATTCAGTCACTAAGTCATACATCATTTACTTCGTTTTCATTTTAACTATGGATCATCCGTGCCGTTTAAGCCTGGGCTAATGGCTAATTTATAGATAAGTCATCATTAATCCGCTAAGAAATTGTGCACGGAAGAACAATTTCAAAAATAGTTCTCTTATTCCAAATAAATGCTGCCGCTCCAGTGGTGGGATTCAAATAATTGAACAACCAGTTCTCTGCCCTAATGACCAGCTGGGTAGGCGTGGCTGGGTAATCATGTGACCGGGTGGAGCTCAGGCGACAGTAAGTCTGGGCATAGACTTAGCTGTTCTATGGGTTAACCAAGAGGCAGTTTCTGTAAGCAGGGCAATAAAGATTAGGGTAGAAACAACCCCAGAATGTTTCCTTCTTGCCTTCCTTACAGGATTAGCCCTGTAAAGTGGAAAAACACAAAAGGATATTTCTTCCAACAACCGGTTCTCCAAACTGCTTAGAAAGTTAACAACTGGTTCTTGCAAATAGGTGTGAACCTGTTGAATCCCACCACTGGGGTGGACTTAGATCTCATTCCAGAGTTGTAGGAACTCCAGGCTGATGATACATTTTGACCCCACCCTTGGGCTTCACCTAGTCATCTACATTATCCCACCCACTTCTATTTTTAAAAAAAAAATCCTATGGACATGAAGCATAGTTGGTCATATTTGGAACTGTCTAGTAGTGATGGAGGAAGAATAACTTTTTCAGATTATGTGTGTCTTGTTTGCTTTGTACTAGGTTTATATTCTAGGGGACACCAATCCCACAGACATTCTACCAACAGAGTTGGCTATTGGAAGGAATGATGTTCATTAGCTTCAAAGTAGGGATTTTTTAATTAGGATAATAAGGCCATTAGAGGAAAGAGTTGGACTCTCCATTTCTCCAGTTTACAGTCCATATTCAAATCTCACACACCTGTACCTGAATCCAGAGCCAGCGTATGTCCAAGTCCATCTCACTGAACAGAAAGGATGGTTCCTTTAGCTCCCAATCAAGATGTTCTGAAGATGTTCAAGTCAATGGGAGCAATAGCATCACCAGAAGGACAAGGAAGCACTCTTCGAAAATAAAGGATTATTGAGAAGTGAGTAAAGTACTGCCTCCAACTGGACTTGTATTCTTGATAGAGCCTATGTAAAAAAATAGATGCAGCCCAGTTGGAAAAGACATCTGAAAAATTGCTCTAAAAATTAGTTTACCCATCATAGTAAGCTTTGTTATTTAATTATGGTATTGACTAAGTTCAAATGGCTAAGCTCACCCAACATGCTTAGCCCACAAACAGAAGTAATCCTCAATTTATGACCACAACTCAACCCAAAATTTTCATTGCTAAACAAACCAGTTGTTAAGGGAGGTTTGTCCATTTTACAACTTTCCTTGCCACAGTGGTTAAATAAATCACTCAGTTGTTAAATTAGTAACATGCTTATTAAATGAATGTCGCTTCCCCAGATTTGCTTGTCAGAAGATTGCAAAAGATGATCTCATAACCCCAGGACACTGCAACCATCCTAAAGACGTGCCAATAGCCACGTGTCTGAATTTTGATCAGGTGACCATGAGGTTGATACAACTGTCATAAGCGTGAAACCTGGTAATAGGTCAATTTTTTCAGTGCCTTGTAACTTCAAATCGTCACTAAAGGTACAGTTCTAAGTTGAGGAGTTACCTGTAATGATTTACATACTGCAATGACTGAATTCTCAGAATATTGAGTAAATATCAAATAATATTGAAACTGAATAAACAAACAAACAAACAAACAAACAAACAAATAAATAAATAAATAAATATAGGAAATGAAATTGAATGAATAATTAGGAACATCAAAATCAAATAAACTATATTTTTGCTTAGTGAAACATACATGCCATAGGAATTCCAAATAGCCAGACCTTCTGGATGCCACTTCTTCTAAATCCATTTTAAAATGTACCCAAGTTACAGCTAGGATGTTTCGAACATTTTCAAAATATCAGCATTTTGAGTCTGTAGAGATCCCTGTAACTATAATCACTCAACTATTATTTGCCTCTTTGGATAACAGTTGAGCACAAGGAATATTATTTTTCCCTATCTTCATAAAAATGGAAGGGAATAAAATATGGATAGTCCTTGACTTACAACCAGGGCTTTTTTTCGGCCGGAACTCGGCGGTACATGACGCGTCTCAACCAATCGTGCGCTATTACTTCCGGGTTTTTTTAACGCGATGGGGGGGCGCATTCCGGCACCTTTTGCTGCCGAAAAAAAGCCCTGGTTATTCCCCATATCTACACTTTCATATTGTCTCTGAGGGAAAGAAGAAGGGGACTTTGTTTATTGATTCTTTGGTTATATGATCTAGTGGGCAGAAGTACAAATTAGTGACATGTTAATTGAGTTTCCTGTAATGTCATCTTATTTGATATTTATATGGTAGTGATGTAAATAATGAAGAAAACATTTTAAAATACTCTCCAGCTTCCAATGCCAGTGTAATGAAAACAGCACGATTTTTTTTTCTAAATTACTCTAACAAGATTTTTCCAGGGTACACTTATCTTTGCAAGACAGGGGAAATATTCAAATTAACCTCAGAGGAACATTAAAAGCTTAACAGGACCTCTGTTGCTTCCAGTGAAATGGACTTTTTCCTTTTTAAGTAGAGCAAACATCCTTTTTCCATGCATTTTCCCAAGCACTTCATTAAGTTTAAAAATGTTTCATTAAGTTTTATTAAATTCATTAAACTGAGAGAATAAGAAGTTCCACTCTACAGTCAGCAAGAGCCACTTCACTGAAAATGCTTATTGCCCTTGTTAATTCACAGGATGTTATACGATGCTTTGGGGAGAGTTGCTTCTGTTTGCTTTGGTTAATATAGTCAAAGGAAAAAGAAGGAGGTCTCAGAGAAAAATAATAATAATAGTCAGTTCCCATACTGACCCATAAAAATATAAATGTTAATTGCAGAGAGCTACGAAGTCCTTTCGACTGTGTAAATATTCTAAGAATAAATATGGAATCTGGTTAATGAATAAAGGCACCAGAAGAAGTAAAAGATGTTGACTTCTACACTGATCATATTCTGCATAGATTATATTTCTATAACATAAGCTTCACCAAAAGTATTTGACTTTCATATTCTCCATAAACTTCCATCGACCTTATGTGGAGATTAAGGATTAGTTATCCAACCTATCTGGAAAGGCACAATGTCTATCAGTCCAAACATCTGTTTATCTGGCAGACCTACCAACATACCTACCTGGAATGTAACTTAAAATGAAAAGCCAGATCAGATGGCTCTACTCTAGTAGGCAGTAAATATAGTGTTATTGTATTCACCGAGCAATGCTACATACAGTAGCTTTATCTACAAGTGAAAGTTCAATGACAAAATGAAAACATAAACATACCAAATTCCCTGGAGATTAAAGAAATGCTATGAAAATAATTTCCACTTTAAAGTAATAACAGCGGAAATGCCTAGTGATATCTGTACATAGAATATTAATATGTGAGGGTGAGTTTAGTTTTAAAACTTCTGGTTAACCATTTCCCTATTGGTTTAAAAAGGGATATTCTATCTTGTTGACCCCCTATCTTCAAAGCAAAATCATAAACCAGACACAGGCGTACCAATTTATTGAAAACTATTCTAGTGCTGTTATGCCATCTCCCTTATATCCCCATTTCTTTTCCGCTATAATTTCTCTGAGTATAGAAAGCGTATATGTAAGTAGCCACCTGCATACTGATTTCTCACAATCTAGGTAAAGAAACACAATGAATTTTATCGTAAAGTATAAACAAAAGTCTTTAGTGAAATCTTATTCATTTTTTTTGTATTCCTTACATTCTGTAAATTAGACAAACAAGCTGTATTGATCAGAATGTACACTGGCTTTTAAAAGTAGCCCTTAATCCATCACTATCAGTATCCATAAATGACATGTTCCAAATTAAACAGTGTTCTTAAATCCCATATTAAAAACACCCTTAGGATCATTAGGTGGATGGGCATGACAATGTGATTGGCTTATAGGCTTGTAATTGGGTTTTCCAGTTAAATCAGCAATTAAATTGCTAATATGTGAAGTGGGGGGGAGGGTAGCCTGAGTGTTCTGTATTGATTTTTCATTCAAGGTGTCATCAATATTTATGATTTATTCCATAAAGTACTGCCAAATATATTGCCCTTTCCCAAATAACATTATATTAGCCAATAAGGGATATAAATCTCATTTAAAATCCCTGTTCAGAAATGCTTATGAAAGTATTAGTCACACAGATTAACTCAGCCAGCCTTTTGAGTCATAGGCTACTGCCATGCTTATTTGTTTATTTGTCCATTTGTTTTGTTTTTCATAGGCTTGTGGCTCCCAAAAATCATCCCTAGTGTAATGGTATGTGGGAATGACCTTTGGAGGTAGGCAGGAGAACCACAGACTAGACATGGCAGCTGAACCTGGAGAAGGAATGGTGGTGTGACTTCCTGGTTTCTTGGATTATAAAGCAATGCAGGGAGAGAGATGCATTTTTATACTTGCAAGAGTCTGTAACTATAAAAGTTAGATCTGGTACTTCAGGATGTGGTTCTTGTCTGAACTACCTCACAAGGCTGACATCAATCTTGCAAGTCTGAAGGTACATCTCTTGTTTAGACCAGGTGCAGTGGACTTCTCCGTTATTTTTAGGAGTGTCCAAACAGACATTTGCTCCATTGCGTTTGAAATCCATTAAATGGTGCTCCATTGTGACAAGGTTTCACTTTCTTTGTGATAGAAGAGAAAAAGAGAGACTGGAAATAAATTAGTCCTTCTTCAAAATCCATACTGCTTTTTCATAACCCTCTTGATTCAGATCCCAGCTCTTTCTCCTCAGGACTTGTTCCTTCTATTTCTACACGGTTTTTTTTTTCCTCACAAGCAAGTACACTTAATTCTTTTGGCTGTTGCTAGTGTTTGTTCAGGATTTTTTTTCATTCTTAGCTAGTTTTTGGATGACTGATAATACAAGCTTGAGCCTTAGAGTTTTCAGTTAAACCAAAGCTGATGTTATTTTTGATAACCCACTTTTTTAGGATAAAGTGTACACTTTTTATTCTCAGAATTTGTACCTGTGGTTGCATGCAAAGTCTCTTAAATGATATATTGTGTACTCAGGACAATTTGTCTCATGATGGCAGACATTTAAACCAAATATTATATCATACTCATATGACATTGCCTCTTAGAAATGGTTGGTAGGGAAGAAATCACTCAATATCAAGAATAAATTTGGAGACACTGAATAAAATTGAGATCACCGCAGGACCTAGAGTTACCGTGTCTCATGAAATAATCAGATGCACATTTTACAGATGTACTTTAACTTCTGACTTCAGCATTGAACTAACAGGTAACTGTTGGTTTTGCCATTGTACTGAGGGAGGGGGGAATGACAGTCAGAATTCAGTGTATAAAAGCATATTTTGGAATGAAGTATTTAGTTTCTACATACTGATATGGAAAGGAAGATATTCACATCTGATCCATTCATGTATCCCAGAGGAGTCCCACTACAGATTCAAACTTTAAAATGATTCTGTCAGAACCAACAATCTTCTACAGGTAGTCCTCAACTTATAACAGATCGTTTAGCGGCTGTTTATAATAGTACTGAAAAAAGTGGCTTATGACAGTTTTTCACACTTCAGACTCGGCAGCATCCCCTTGGTCATGTGATCAAAATTCAGATGCTTGGCAACCGATTCATATTTATGGCAGCTGCACTGCCCCAAGGTCATATGATCACCTTTGGTGACCTTCTGACAAGAAAAGTCAGATGGGAGACTCAGATTTACTTAACGATGTTACTAATTTAGTAACTGCAATGATTCACTTAAGAACTGTGGCAAGAAATAACATAAATGAAGCAACACTCATATAACAATTATCTCACAAACAACAGAACGTTTGGGCTCAGTTGTAGTCATAGGTTGAGAACTACCTGTAAAATAATAAGTTTTGTTGGTCTTAGACCATACGTTGTAATAAACCAAACTAAACATCAGGACATTCTATGTTAAAAGAATTCTATTGTTCAAAGAAACTTAATGTTTAAGCTATAAAAGAGAAAGCTTATGCAATAGTGGTGAATATCTGTAACTCAGAGCTTGTGGGTTGGTTTCCGAACATTTCATTACAGGCCAGGTAACATCTTCAGCAGCGTTTAGGGGATGTCCGTGTCAGTGTTCTACTGTTTATATGGGCTTCAGGTGTGGGTGTGTCGAAGGTAAGTGAAAGCTTACCTTATAGCAGGCTTTTTAACTGATTCCAATCTGTTTTGATATGTATTCATGATGTGAAAATGTGGCATTGAAATAATTAAATGTTAATAACTAAATGTAATTAAATGGTAGCTTCTCAATAAATATGGGAATGCTTAATAGAAACAACTTCTATGAGGCAGGCACAGAACTTCTGTGGGCTGTAACTTTTTGGGAGAGAAGGTATAGTCTCTATCCCCTAGAGTCCAGGTTGGTCCAACACTGAATTCATTTTGGCATGAGGAGAAGCTCTAGCTATTAACCCACATATTGTAGTTCTCAGTCTTATATAACTTTCTTTAGTGATTTGTCAATATTGCTCAGTATTCTGTCATTGATTCTTGATGTAACATATAGCCATAAATGACACCTTTAGAATGATCCCTTACATATAGATTTTTACATCAGGGCAAACTCAAAGAAGACAAAACTTTCCTCAGATAGCCAGGCCCTAAACAGGTTTTTATTCTTTTTCAAAAACTACAATATCTCTTTCAATGTGCTCTTTTTCTCTGCCAAAATTATGTCTCATTCTTTCAGGGTTTTTTTTTCTCTTTGAATGCTCAGTGACTGAATCAGAACCTGAGGGTATGCTTGAAAGAATCCACATTCATTACTGCTCATCAGTATTAATCATGGTGACAGCTCCTCTTAATGGCAGTGTTTATTTTTCACTCCACCTTTTCAGCTCAGCTGTCACTAGGGCCATTTTTATGATTCCCCAGAGGGCAATCCTTTCTCTGGTGATTGGCTTTTGGGAGACCAACTGTGATACTTCTCCCTTTCCTTTGAGGATCCTGAGCCAGGTCTCTTACCTTTTTGCATGTGAAGAGCAGCAAACAACAGGAGTGATTTAAATCTGCATTGAAAATTTGCAGCTCTGTTGATAACGGGATATATTTGGGGTGTAAACACTGGTTTAAACACAAATGAGGTTGAAATCTCTGTTGCAGCAGAAAACTTGTCCTTCTTTCAAGAGCCAAGTGTTATCATAAAAACTTCAGCACTCACTGTTTACATTATTTCATGAACAGGCTCCAGAGTTTGTCCTTTACCTTCATCTTGGAAATTTGGCTTGGTTCAATTGTAAGCAAGGATCAAAGATTCATAATCTGAACAGATAAACTATAAATTTTACAAATGAATGCAAATAGACCAGACTCCTTGTATTGACCTGATAATCACCAGCAGAAGAATAAGCCTCAGGTTCTAAGTTGATTAGCAATAACATGTTATTTGCTCACAGATAGCAGAGATTTGCTCACAGATAGCAGAGATAGCCAAACTTTTACAGCTAGGATGCTTTTTTGAAATGTTGACAGTGTGAATTGAACAATCTCATTAACATGCCATCATACTTGGTTTTCTCTGTTTCCCCATCATTATGGTGAGTTTGCCCTTGCTGGTATATTTCTTGACATGTGGGCAGTACTAAATTCATTTGCATTCACTATTGGAGATTTTAGCACATGCTTTAAGTCTTGCTGATTTTAGCAGTAAAAGTGGGTGATTCTGTTTCCTTTCCTACATATGTTGCATGAGACAGATATCAAGTGACATTCGTTGTCTGGGTATGGAGCACTTGTAGAATTCATGATGCCATTCCTAATGAGATCTTAAACAAAAATAGATGTAAACATATTTTTATGATCCTGCAATAAAATAAGAAGCATTCAGTTCTGTCCTTGCCATTAGAGTTCTAAGGCTATTTCTTAGCAATGCAATTGTGAACTTGAGTTAGGTAGGTGTGAAAATCTCCTAGTTTTTAGTAGAACATGACATGTCACATTTCAGATAACTTAACTCCTGTATGAAGAGGTGTGAACAGTGGGAAGAAAAACACATCTTCCATGTAATCTATTTCTAACTGGTATAACTGGTGTGATTTGCTCACAGATAACTGAAGCTTTGTAACCACCAAAGTTTTATAGAACAGTAGATTTTGCTTGATCGTCACATCTGGGATGCAACAATTTAGATGACCAAAGAGATACTGTACAATAAACTCTCCCCCCCCCCATTTAATGGTTATTCAAATCTTTGCAGCCCAAATTTGATAACTCTAGATTTAAC
>JAOYMU010000010.1:2718813-2729377 GCA_025802295.1 Psammodynastes pulverulentus
TTAATTTATTGCCCCCCCCCCCCCCACACACACACTCACCACACTTGGAAAGGGCTCAGCACAGTTAGCACATTGAGTGTGGAATAGTTGGAGAAACCAAATGGGGAAAAGTCATTTTAAAATAAAGCTTGCACTGAATGACAGAGAAACCCAGTGGGGGAACCAATTATTGTAAAAGTCAATGTTAGTTCATTAGGTGCAACATTTAAAGCTGATTGCTGACTGTCCACTGTAGCAACCATTCCAGTTCTATTTCTCTGATATAAGAGAGAAAAGCACCTGAAATGGTTGATTGGGAATGACAGTATCGACCTTCCCTGCCATGCCCTTCTCAGCTCTCTCTGTTGTTGTCTTCCTAAAGGACAAGGCAAGACTACTAACCGTTAAACTTATCTGCCTGCATTATCTCATCCTGGTCTCATTGCTACTAGAAAAGTAGTTCTGAGTTTTCCAAAGTAGAAATCAATCCCTTTTAACAATCACATAGAGATAATTTTTAATGTTTAAGAAATGTCTTATGCTACATCCCAGTAACACGTAAGTCAGATCAGTACTACTGACCATATACTGCATTAGATTGCTAGAACTAAAAGAGCCACAGTCCTCCAACAATTTTACATTGCAAATCTGTGTTTATTTATTTATTTATTTATTTATTTATTTATTTATTTATTTAATCAGACTTCTATAACGCCCCATCTCCGCAGACTGGGGCGGTTCACAACAGTACATTTCCTTATGTTGACTGGGTCTTAATCTTATCTTATGACTATGTAGCCTTGGTGAATTATTGGTTGTAACCAATATTTTAATCAGGATACACATTCTTCAAAGATTTGATTTCAGATTTTACATAGAGACTCACTGAGATTCTCTGGGATAAACCTATAGAGCAGGGGTGTCAAACTTGTGATCCACAGGCTGGATGCATCATACTCTGGCCACACCCACCCACCAGTTAGTGAAGGGGGAAAAGTTGTGATACATCATGTAATAACAATGTGTCGTTGTGAGTTTGACACCCCTGCTATAGAGCAATGCAACCATTTAGTGAACCTATGCTATTGCATTAGAAAACATTATTGGATCAAAAGACATAATAATAAGAATTGGGTTTTTTTCTTTCCAAGTACTATCATGTTGCCTCACAGTAGTTTTTCCCTTTCAGCTGAGACACCAAGAACTCTAATGAAATAATATTAAAAAGGGGGGGAAAGTTGCAGATATGATCCATTGCTTTCATTTATAATAGAGCTGGAAAAAAAACTTGCTGCAAGGATATTTTTGTAATAGAACAAGATAATCAGAGCTGCTATAATGAAAATCTGGTTCTAGGGTGGGAGAGGCAGTTTTGCTTCATCATTTCTATATCCTGACTTTTATCTGTAATGCAACTTTTCAAAAGTAGTATATGCAATTATATATGTGTATATTACACTTATGCAAACTCTTTAGCTTATAATGGCAGCTCTGCCATAAAACAGCAGTTACAGCCCAAAACTTTGACTATTGTAGGCATCAGAATAAAAGATGGATAGTAAGAAACATATTTTTTTTCTCACCTTAGTTGCGGGACTATTATGAGGAAAGAAGCACTCATCAAAGACAGAGAAAAAAAGTATTATGTATAGAAAAGAAGAGAGAAAAGAAGTTTCTCCTTAACTGAGCCTATAAATCAAAGAACTATAGAATTGCAAAAAACCAGACCATCAAATCCAAATTAAAATATGCTCAGTTTATATTTTGCTCCATCTCTGCTAGGAGATATCCAGTAAGGGTGAGTCAATCATCATCTCCATCATCTTGGAATGGGTACAGGAATGCAATGCCATTTCAATGGTGACAAATGTATGTGCATGCTATTCACCCATTGCCAAAGAAAATAAAGAGCACCACCAACTCATTGATGAAGTTTCTTCTTTTGCCAAAGTGCTATGGGGGCAATTGAAACTATATAGAAGGTGCTGTTTTCAAGGTCTTGCCTCAGTACCTGGATAGTGTGTGTGTGTAGATGTCTCTCTGTGTGTATGTGGGTCAACTCTGAATGGGAAGGAAGAAACTCAGGCTCAACGAAGCAAAACTGAGTGACTGCAGTTATTTGAACCACCTGAGTTTTTTTTTTTAAAGACCTATTTGGGACCACTGCAGAACTTGAGGATTTTCCTGAATTAGCAGTTCCTGATCAAATGGAAGCAAGTGACAACTATATCCTGGAAAGTCTTTATATATTTATCTTTTTAACCAGTTGTGCCTATTCCTGGATTAGTATGTGTTTCCTATAGTCACTCATACTTTGGTTATCTTGCATGTGACTTTTGCAGTATGCTGTACATGGGGCTGTCCTTGAAGACCGTGGAAGCTTCAGTTTCAGCCAGTTGAGCATGTGATAGCAGAGCCAGTGGTGGGTATGTGGTGGGTGTACCCACAGGGGTGGGTATTTTCTTGTAATGTGAGCTTCTATACATTGGTTTCCATGGCTTCCACATGCAATTCAAGGTACTGCTTATTATCTAATTATCTAAATCTATTATTATCATGGACTAGTACTTCATCATCTGATGGACCATTCATCTCCAACACTTTCTTCCTGACCTATACAATTGGCATACTTCAAGTACCAGTGATTAAACTATGTCAATTGATGGGACCCAAGACATGATTTTTTTTTCTATCATAGCACTTAACGTCTGGAGCAGCATCTCCCAGAGATTCTTACCTCCTCTATCCTAATTTATTTAAAGAGGACCTAAAAACCTGGCCTTGGGCTGGAGTGTGAGGTAGGCCTATTATGGGATTGTATTGTGTTTATGTTGTTTGTGGTATGGCTTTCTCTAAATGTATTGTTTTCCTGTCTGTTTCAAACTGCTTTTAATATTGTACACTGTTCAGAGTTGTAATGAAGGCAGACAAGCTTATAAATTTGATAAAGAATGAATGCATGAAACTTGAATTGGCTGGGTAATTCTGAGAGTTGAAGTCCACAAGTCTTAAAGTTGCCAAGTTTGGACATTCCTGATCTAAGGAATGGAAATATGGAAAGATTGTTTAAAAGCTTGCAACATCACATTGAGGAAAAAAATAAGTGGCTACAAAAGGGTGTGTGTTAATTATTAACCTGCACTAGACAGGGGAACAACTCATCCAACATTGGCCTCCTAGAGTTTATGAGCTCATAAAGTCCTAATGGTTTCATTTATAATCCCAGCTATACATGGATACTGAAATAGTCTCACAATTAAGGTCTTCATTCCAGCCATTAAACAATGCTGAAATTGATTAATTGCATTTGCATCTTCCCCACATCAGCAAGGTTCTTAAAGAAACATGAAGGATAATTTCTTGAGAAAGCTGGGGCTGAACATTTTCTCTTCATCCATTCCCTAATTCATAACTCTTTCAATTTTTTCTAATGACATTTTACACTTACAGTTTCCAAAGAAAACCTTTCCCTCAACTATATTTATATCTGCATTTATAATGCCAACTTAGAGAATAGGAGCTGCATCTAGTATTCTAAGGTATGCTTCCACTATCCACAAAAGTTTAATTCATAGACCAATTACCAATGATAAATCTGAGTTCTATGTTACTTTACTAAGTCCCCTTTAAAAGCCATTTAAATCATTCATTGGAATTCATTTTGTTTTTTTAAACAATTAGTAGTAATATAGAATAAAAAAGTTGAGAGGGAACTTGGAGGTATTCTAGTCTGCTCAAACAGGAGACCCTATACCAATACCATTCTGGGCAAATTGCTGTTCAATCTCTTCTTAAAAACCTCCATTGATGGACCACTTACTACTTCCAGAGGCAAGCTGCCAGTTTAATTGTTCTCACCTACAGGTTTTTTTTCCTTTGGTTCTAATTTGGTTGTTTTTTTTTTTAAATGATCTTCCACCCATTACTTCTTGTCCTGCTTCAGGTGCTTTTGAGAATACTCAACCCTTCCTTCTCTGGGACAGCCCCTCAAGTACTAGAAGAATGCTAACATATCACTCCTAGTATTTATCTTCATTAAACTAGGGCTAGGCATATCTAGTACCTAGTTCTTCATTCATTCATCATATGGTTTAGCTTCCAAATTAAATGGGAGCATTTAGCCTCCAGACTAAATATGAATGTGCTTGTGTGAGAGGTTGAGAGGAAAGAAATGCATAAAAAAGATATATTTCCCAACATTTCGAAAGCTTTTCTAATTTGGGCTAGCCTAGGTAGATTTAGAGGACTCTTTTAGGTAGATGTAGAGAGCTGTTCTGTTAACTGTTCTATAAGGGCTGATGGAAGACAGTAGGAAGAGCCACTACCAAAGCAGCAATCAGATATTTGGGGCTTGAGTCCAGGTTACGAAAATAGCTTGAAAAAATTTCTCAGACCAACCCCTCCAGTGTTTGCCTGAAGATATGCTTATGCAAGTGTGGGATGAGAAGCAAATGCAGATTTTCAAGATTTTTGTTACAATAAAAGTAAGACTGACTTAAATGATGACAGTAAGCAGTTGGAGAGGAAACCAAATAAACATTTTTTCTCTCTCTTCGGCTTCAAATGGGTTGCAGTGGAAAAAAAACATTTATGGAAGGCTGGAATTGGAACCAGACAGAGGATTAAACTTCTGTCTCTATGGAGAATCAACTTTCTATCCAATGAAATGTTCAATCTGGGATCTATCCCTGCTGCCTGCTTCACTTGATGATGTACCAGTGTGGGTTCTTAGCTCATTAGCCTCAAATTAATGACATTCTTTAAAGGAAAGTATCTTTTTGAAGCCAATATCAGTCCCATGTTTCAGTCTCTCTTAAGCTTGCTCAAACTTAGTTGAAGCTTTTATGAAACAGCATGGCTAGATGTTTGGTTTTTTTATTATTATTAACCAGTTCTATTGAAAAGCATAAGCTTTTATGGGACACTTCATCAGATGCAGAGAGGCTAAACCAGGGCTGTCAAACTTGCGGGCCCACAGGCCAGATGCGACACAAATTGGCCATGCCATTCCCAGTTTAGTGAAGGGGGAAAAGGTTTTGATACATCATGTGATGACACTGTGACAATGAGAGTTTGGGTTAAACTGATACAGGACTTAAGTTGATGAGGTGAGGAGGAAAGACTGGCAGAAGAAAATTAGTTCATTATGCAACTGCAGTTTGCATATAAGACAGATTTATCAATTAACAGTTATGTATTAATCAATTAACCCATTGTGTTTGTTGAGAGCTTCTAAGATTGCCTGATATACATGAGACCAATGTTATTATTAAAGTCCTACTTTTCTTAATCAGTCATTTTTTAGGATTTCTATGGAGTAACGTGGGAGATCGACATGCTCTGATATTTATTTTTCCCTTAGTTTTAATTGTGATGTCAAACTTGTGTTCATTAATTCTACCAACATGGGAATGGGACCCTGAAAGAAAAACAGAATGAGTCAGACTTTGTGTAAAAGGACAGTGCAAAACTTAGTGCATCAGGATGAGCGTATGGTGAAGTGAGCTGCAGCTCATGAATGGTTTAATAAAATTGATTAATCAGAAAAAGTGCTCCAGAATCATGTTTTATAACATCAAAACCCAGCTCTCTTCCTACCGTGTTCTATTCTGCCAGTTACATGCACATGGGTAGATTCTGATAATGAAGTCAAAATACTTATTGAATTTATAAATCTTTCTCTAAAGTAACCCAAAGCACATTGTAAACAAAGCTGTTTGCACACAGATAATCCTTGACTTATGACTGTAATGGACTCTGAAATTTCCATTGTTAGTCATGACTATCATCAGTCAAGGCACTCACATAACCTGATTTTATGACTTCTTTTTTTTTTATTAAGGGAATGAATCCATTCCTAGTTGGGAATGTTGCTGGAAGCTGGTTGAAATAAATATTGTAAATGACAGTCATGTGACCGGACACTGCAACTAGTCATAAAGATGAACCAATTGCCAAGTGCCCAAAACGTGATCATGTGACTGCAGGGATATGTGCAGCCAGTGGAAAATCAGAACCAGGAACTTGTAAGGAGCTTTGGAAGGGGGTTGTAACTTTGAATGATCACTAAGCAATTGGTTCTTAAACAAGTAGAAAGGAAACAGAAGAATGTACTTTAGCAAACAAATCTAATGGAACAAATACCAAGTTCCAATTCGAGATAATCTCATGCTAGCCCGCAAACAGAATCATAGGTTAGAAATGTTAACTTTTCCACAAAGAACCATGCAGACAAAGCCCAGTGTTTTATATGAGTGTTGGCCATAAGCTTGACTGGTTAAGCCATGCTTCTGATGCTCATCTGGTTTTTTTCCAAATCGTATAAATATTTTACCTTCTTTCATCTGTTCACAATGGATAGCCTTGTGTACACCTCTCCTCTGGCACATCCTTTTCAGCCAACTCCAGTGGCCCAGGCTAGGGCTGAGAATGGATAAAATCTCCAACTTCGGCACTGAATATCCAAATTGATCCCTGGCACTGGATGACCTTGGGTCATATCATTTCAAAATTAAGCTTAAAAAAAATCTATTCTTGTTTCTATGAAAAGAAAGAATACTGATTGTTCTATTTAAAGATGGATGGCTCCATGTTAAGTTGTCCTTAAGTAGGCACCATTATGGACCTTTAAAAATGTGGCTTAATCTGAGCTGAATTCTCCATCCCCTCCCTACCCTAAGGCTGTAATCTTTCTGCCTGAGTTGGGTTTAGGAGAATAGGCTGTAACACTCCGATAATAGCATTCCAGTTACACAGTTACATATTTATTTTGGAAAGTATTCTGATGGTTCACCATGTTTAATCACTATGCCTCAATTTTTAGCCCTTGTATAGTATTGCCACTGGATTTTATTACCTTTTAATATATAAATCCTTGCATAATGCAGCACAATTCCAAGAAGGAATAAACACTTCCTCTCTCTCCATTTCTCTCAATTATTTTTTTAAAGGTAAGGCAAGTTGGTAGCACAAATATTTTATTCTGATTTTTTTTTGCCAGTTTCTAATCAGTCTAAACTTGTGTGAAATCATCTAAGACCTCCATGTGATTAATCTTTATTGTGTGAACAGCTTTAAACCCTGTTATTTTTATATGATCAGCAGGTCTAATTTTTCACATACTTTTTTTTTTTACCAAATGCACTTCAAGAACACTTTCCCAGTATAAGGTAACTTCATCCTCATTTATGAAGAAGCTGTGCAAAAAGAAATAAGAAATAAAACTAAAAGTGATCTCCTGGTGTTCCAGCAGAGTGTACAGCCTTTTGCAAGGCTTTCAGCTTCTGATGTACTATTCTTTAAGCTGAAGTGTTGTTAAAATTAGTTTCTGTGGTAAGGAAACTTGGACAGAAAATTTGATTTCTTTTTATATGTGAAGTACTATGCCAGCTGGGTTTTGTATAATACAGTGGAACATTTTTGTACTCTAAAAATCAGAAGAAAAATCTTTGAACATTCATAATACATCTTTATTTTATGAATTTAAATGATTCATACCATGCTGTATCCAACCATTCAACAAATTCATCAAAATATAAATGTGAAAGAGCTAATAAACAAACTAAAAAAAAATAAACAAAGATATATGGATGAGACTTTTGACCCATCAAGAGTTTCAGAAGATTATGATTGCAGATTTGCTGTATATATAGGAGAAAAGATATATACTTTTAAGAAGAGTAAATGTGGTTTGCAATATTTTTTAAAATCATTGCTATGAGAAATTTGGTGAAATATTTTTTTTAAAAAACCCACATATGGCCAAACCAGCAATCTTTGTATAATTTGTTAAAATCTCAAGATAATGGCATTATTTCATTTGTCATATAAAAATAAAGGGATAGATACCAATTAAATTTTTTGAGTAGGTGGGTATTTTACTCCTGAGGAAAGCCCTCTGACATTTATTTAATCAGAGATTTTAGATATTGATCATAAAGAACAGATCATGATCTGGGCAGAGGGTTCAGATATTGATCATAATAAACAGATGTTTCTTCAGATTTTTGGCCTTATCATTTAGATCAATAAAAGCATATCTACTTGGTCCCTGAAAACAGATTGCAAATCAATGGAACATTTTTACAGAAATAAAGTATCTTCAATAGAGCAAGGAATATTTACAGTGAAGTTCAGTGCATCATTGAAAATTTTCTTCCATCTTAATCTCTGGCACAGTCATTAGAATGCAGTACTGCATGATACTTCTGCCGACTGCCATCTGCCAACAGTTCGAATGTTTGTGTCTCACTGGCTCAAGATTGACTCAACTTTCCATCCTTCCAGGATTGTTAAAATGAGGCCCCAGATGGTTGGGGGCAAAATGCTGACTCTGTAAACCACTTAGAGAGAGCTGTAAAGCACTGTGAAGCGGTATATAAGTCTAAGTGTGATCGCTATTGCTATTCTTCTGTGACCATATCACCTTGTTAAGCAGACATTGAATGGTAAGTGTCTTATAAAATACTTTTTACAATCATGTCTTGAAAGTTTTATAAGTTTATCATGTCAGTAAAGATCTAATTGATTATTTGTGGTCCTTGGTTTTATCTATCAAATTTGCCGGTGTTTTTCTCTGCGTGTTTACCTCTCTGGCAGTGGTGCAATGGAGTGGGTACTGAGCCATAGAACCTGTCAACCTTTCTAGGTAAACTAGATAGAAAACAACTAAATGAGCCAATTCTATAAATTGTAAGGCTAGATTAACAGAATCTTGGAAGTCTGAAGGTACAATCTTCTTACTTACTAGTTTTTACCAGATGATTGATCACTTAGGACAAATCCTTCCTAGTTTTCTTTGTCTGACCATTAAGTGATTGTGGACTCCTTTCTCTCTTGTCTGATTGTTTTCTAGGCAGCATCTCTTTCTCTCATTCCCCAAGATTATCCACACACATGCCATTTCATTAACACAGTTTAATGCATTTTTTTTATTACAAGGAATCCCATTGAGGAAAGGAATGACTTTCTCCTGAACATTCACTGAGAAGAATAATTCCAGCTGAATTGAATGAATGGATCACTACTTTCCATTGTTTCACTGCTGTGGTTCATTCTCTATGTTTGATATTAAATCAAGTAAAATAATTTAATTACTTGGCAAGAGTCTGAAAAAAGCAATTCTGCTTTGGTTTTCAAATAAATTAATAGAACTTTGGCTCTGATTTAAAGTAAGTGAATTGCACTTTAGTGCACTGCAATTTAAGTACAAGAAATTTTTATCTGTATCAAAATCTGGTTATGTATTATGACAGCTAAATATACTGATAGTTCTTTTAGTTTTGCCTTGGTCTTATCCAAGCAGAACTAGCCCCTTTGTCTTTTTCTTTAATTTTCATGCTCTTAGCTATTGCCAGATCTTGTTATTTGTTTTGTATGCTTTTTAAAATGTACTTGCCATGTAATTCTTTCCCTTGTCATGTCTCTTTCCTATTCTTCATATGGTCTTTCTTGTAGACAAGTTTGCTCTTTCCACAACTTAGTAAACCAACATGATATACTAGCTTCAGCATATCTTCTTCACTGTCCTTCAGATATTCTTCTAATGCTGTTTATTTCTCCTGCAAGTCTGTAGTACTTGCAAGTTTCCATGCCTACATTGTTATTATTGTTAAGGATCACTGATTAGTGCATATGCTTTATATTTTCTACTCAGATTCCAAAGTGGCAACTATTTTTTGTTACAGTGGATAAGCATGTGGGCCACATCTGGTGATGAAATCAATAAATGTTTCATACTAGTTCTGCTGATCCTGGCTGGAATGGAGTTAGTTTATTGTTTTCTTTTATGTATGGCAGAAGATTAAGAAATTGAAATGGAGGAAGTTGATAATGTAACTAAGTTTGATACCAAACTAATAATAGCTTCTCTGTGGTTGTTTTGACAAGTGAATGTTTTTCACCCATTCCAGCTTAATAAATTATGAACTGATGTTTTGAAGGAGAGAATTGATGGGAATGTCAGTTAACAATGAACGATTTCTCCAGGAAAACTTTTAAGGAAAAGGTGATAGCCTTGAATGGCATCATCCATGTGTAAATAAAAGATGGATGTGAAAAAAATGTCAGCTCATTTTTAACTTTTCAGAAGCTTTTTTATAAATAAAAACCAGTAACAAGAACAACAACGAAGTGTGCTTTCTAGAGCATATACAGTGACATGATTTAGGATGGCTTCTCTTTTAAACTGTCATGGACAAGACGCTGAAAAAAAATCTGCTATAAAAATATGCATAAACTTCTGCATTTCAGTGATAAAGTTTATAACTATTTGCAAAATCTGAGCAAAGAAATATTGACAAAAGAAATATTTGCAGATGTCACACACTTTCATTAGATACACATATTTGAGATGCATTTAAAGTATTCTGCTGAGGGAACATCTATTAGGAAAGGGAATATCACTAGGAATTTGTGATATACTTCATTCTGAACTACTTTTATTCATTAAGCCAACAATGATCTCTAAATAAGTATTATGCTATGCTAGATTAAAAATAGAGTCCCATAATTCAGCGGCTTAACAACGTGAACTGAAGGAGGATGGTGGCCAGAGGAGAAGGAGATAAGAGATGACAGAATTGGT
>JAOYMU010000010.1:2729477-2739662 GCA_025802295.1 Psammodynastes pulverulentus
ACTCAGCCTTCCATCCTTCCGAGATGGGTAAAATGAGGACCCAAATTGTTGGGGGCAATATGCTGACTCTGTAAACTACTTAGAGAGGACTGTAAAGCGGTATATAAGTCTAAGTGCTATTGCTATTTGCTTAGTGACTGTTTGAAGTTACAACGGCATTGAAATAAGTGAGTTATGATTGTTTTTCACACTTAGGACAATTTCAGTATCCTCTATGGTCACGTGATCAAAATTGGCAACTGGCATGTATATACGACTGTCGCAGTGTCCCAAGGTCATATGATAACCTTTCATGATCTTCAAGCAAAGTCATTTAACAACTGTGGCAAGACAGGTCGTAAAATGGAGCAAAATTCACCTCACAACTGTCTTGCTTAGCAACAGAAATTTTGGGTTATATTGTGGTCATAAATTGAAGATTACCTGCATTATTTGGCCCAAAGATGATAAGAGGATTGTTATGTCTTATTAAGGGACACATGCTCATATACTCCAATTCTAAACATTTATGATTCTTGATATGGTCAATAGTTGAGTTGAGGAATGGATAGCTATTTCTCCACTGCTACTAGAGTGGAAATGCAAAGATCTGGTTCATTTGTGTGAATGTTTAAGTGTAATGGGAACTTTCTAATCTGTATTAGCTTGATTTTTTTTAAAATCTCCCCTGCTGACACAACTGATACAGGAAATCAGTAGTTAAAACTATAATTAAACCAGAAATTGGTGGTGTTAATCCTTCAAAGAACTGAAGCTCATAACTAACAACAGGGCTTTTTTTCGGCGCCGAAAGGTGCCAGAGCGCGCCCCCCCCGTCGTCACGCTAAAAAACCCGGAAGTGATAGCGTGCGATTGGTGGAGACGGGACACGTGACACGGACTCCGAAAAGGTTCCGGAACGGCATTCCGCCGAGTTCCGGCTCAAAAAAAGCCCTGACTAACGAAAGTATTGGGCAGAATTATGTGGTAGAACATGTTTTATATACAGAAGTTAATACTGTTATTTCCAAAGGCAGGAATGGGGAAATTACAGTTGACATTGGAATTTTTTTCCCGTTGAAGTTAAAAAATACTGACAGCAGGTGATCAAAAGATATTTGCATGAAATCTTGGAGCACTGCTACCAGTCAAAATAGCCAAAACTGAAGCTACTCAAAACAAATCAATGGCCTCATTTACTATAAAGCATGAAAACATTGCTCTTCAGTGCATACATTAGGAAGCTACAAAATCCAACCTTTCTTATTGTGGAATCAGCTCACTTTTCTGCAAAATATTTCAGTAATATAACAAATATTAAAAGTAAGATGGTATGCTAACATTAATTCCAAATGTTTTGGGTGATGTCAATTAAAGGATAGATGTAAAATTTACAGAACTACTCTGGCAAGATTCTGAGAGGGTTAAATCATTACATTTGCAGCTACTATGATTGTTGAATGGGCAGGCACAAAAACAGCCAGGGAAGTGATTGAAGCCTCGGAAACAGGCCCCTCGTCGATCAACAGGAGTGCTGGTTTACCCCCAACCTTATCAAGTACTTAAGAGATGGGAGGCTTGGCAGCACAAGGAAACAACAGCCAACAGTTTAATAGCCAGCCATCAACACCTACATCTAAAAAGCTACACATAACGACACCATATAAATATTACACATAGAACAGCCAGCACGAGTCTGAAAATTCGGAAGATAAAACCTCTGGTCCGGGTGATTGACCCAGATTGGATCATGTAAATCAGAGGTCTCCAAACTTGGCAACTGTAAGACTTGTCGACTTCAACTCCCAGAATTCTCCCGCCCGAATTCTGGGAGTTGAAGTCCACAAGTCTTAAAGTTGTCAAGTTTGGAGACTGCTGTTCTAAAAGATATTTCACACAGAAATTGTCTGGTTTTCCTGGAAATTTACATATGAGTGCCAGAATATAAGGAGATCTGGTATCTCTTCAGCCTTTACAATAAAGTACTATATGTGGAATGATTTCATTCCTTGGTACCCTTATGGTTTTGGAATATCAGCAGTGCAGATGGCAAGACTTTTAGCTATCCCAACTGGGCCTTCATCAAATCCAGAAAACAACTCAGCAGGAGTTTCTTCATAACAGACAAAGAAGAGAACAGCAAACAAAGCAATGTTGTCATTCCACACATTACAGGAATATCTGAAAAGCTCAGGAGGATTTTCTGCCAGCACAACATATGTGCACACTTTAAAACCAAGAATTCACTAAGGCAGAAGCTTGTCTACCCAAGGATAAAACATCCAGACACATGCTGAGCACTGCAATATATGCAATGCAATGATACATGTGCAGATATGTACATTGGCAAAACAAAAGAACAACTTCACAAGCACATGGCACAACATAGGAGAACAAGCCCATCAGGACTAGATTCAGTGGTCTATTTGCATTTGAAAGACAAATATCACTTTTTCGAATAGAAAGGACCATTGGTTTGAAAGAAGGGTGAAAGATGCCATTTAGGTTAACACTGAGCAGCCCTAACCCAGCAGAGGGGGTGGGATAAGACATCATCTATCTCCTACTTACAATGCAGTCCTTTCAGTAGTTCCAAGAAGATTCCACCTCCCTTTGCACTCTGATACAGATGACCCTGAGGGGCACAGTTAAGCCCCCAAATGGCCTCAAGAACTCTCAGGAAGGAGTGATTACTGCAAAGAAATATGCAACACTTCCTTCCATCCTGTCAGAACTAATCCTTTCATCACCTCCACTATCCTACCAGAACCGATGAAGCTTCTTGGTTGAGAAGTAAAACTTCTTCCTCAAAGGGGAAAAAAGGTCCAATTGCCTTTTTAAAAAGCATCTTTGAGACACCAGCATTTTAGGGTTGTTATTTTTTTTTTAAATTAAGAACCAGATTTTGCAGCACAAAAATAGTGCTGCTATGGTTCTTTTCAGGGGTTTGTGAAATTAGAACGGCATCCTCAGACTAGAAGAATACAAGGATTTTGCAACCTGCTAGTTTAGGTGTGTGGAAACCTGAATTATGAAGAAGGTTCACCAACTGACATACAATTGAAAATAATTTGTAAGGACAAGAACACTTCTCTGTCTCTGTCCAGTGAGAAACCCTTGGAGATTAAATTTTAGTCTTAAAGTGGTAGTGTTGCTGCATAATTTCTGTATCTAAAAGACAATATTCTGTCAATTTTTTTAATGTTCAAAAATATTACTGGAAATAGAATCAGAAGCCTCTTTAAAGCCTCTAAAGGTCTACAAAAATAAATGATTTCTCTTTTTATGGGTATATTTTTTTGCAAGTTGGTTGAGCACCAGATTGCTATTGACTTCCCTACTCTGAATCCTGTCAGATCATCTTGCATTATGCTTTCTGTCTTTATCCAGTTGTGGGGCTTGTGATTTAAACATTTGCACATAATTTTCAAACACTCAAAAGGCCGATAGGCCTGCAAATGCATGGATTGTTCTTACTGCCCCTTTTATAATTTGGGTCTGTTATTGCTAGTCCCCCCCCCCTATAGCTTTTTTGAAAGACAACGGAACTGATCTATGAATATAAATAGGGAGACTAGCATTAGCATCCAACAGCTGGAATCCATTTTGTTTTTGTTTTTTTAAATATCTTTATTCAATGTTTTCAACAGTTTAAAAACATAGTAACAATTCCAACAACATTGAGGCATCGTTAAAAATTTCTATTCATATTCACATATTAATTATATATTTCATTACCTATATTATATATTAATTATATATTCAATCTGTACAAATTCACATTCATTGTTTGATTACAGTGTTACTTTTATTTATATTGTCTAGCTATATGTACCAGGCATCCCAGACTAGATAGTATTCAGATTCCCCTCTGTGTTTTAATTCCAGGGTCAGCTTGTCCATTTCCGCACAGTCTAATATTTTTCTTATCACTGTTCCCTCATGTGGTATGTTATCCTGTTTCCAGTGCTGTGTGTATATAATCCTGGCAGCAGATGTTATGTATAAGATAATATACTTGTCTGTCTTGATATAATTTCCTTTTATTATTCCTAATAAGAAAAATTCTGGTCTAAATTCGATTTTTTGTTTTATTATTTCCTCTATCCACATTTTAATTTTATTCCAATACTTTTTTTTGCTTCTAGGCATGTCCACCACATATGGAAGTATGTACCTTATTTGTTTTTTACATTTCCAACGTTCTGGATTTCTAGTTGGAAACATCTTTGCTAATCTGGTAGGGGTATATGCCACTTATAAAACATTTTATATATATTTTCTTTATATGCTGTAGATAGCGTTAACTTATAGTCCCCCCCCACATTCTTTCCTAATGTTCTAATTCTATGTTGTATCCCAAATTTTTCACCCACACTACCATTGTTCTTTCACAATTTCTTCTTCCATTTTGAAATTTAAAAGAAAATTATATATTTTGGATATCATCTTTTTCTCTATTCCTTTAATTATTTTATCTAATTGTTGCTGATCTTTGTAGAATCCATATTCTTCTTTGTCCTTTTTGTATTTTGTTTGGAATTGGAATACATTTTAATTACTTTAGGGAGAATACAATCAATACCCTGGAACCTTGTTCATCTTAAGGAATCCAATCAATTGAGTTATGTCTTGCACAGAAACATAATCAATTTTGAACTTGATTTATTTATCTAGCAAGGTCCATGTACAACTCTCATTATCTTCACTTGCTTCCAGTCCATTGGCCTTACCACTGTGACCATGCAAAGAGAGGCATCATGGCTTTGGGACTTCTTGCTGCACTACAACTATGGGATTGCTTGCACCCTTGTGCACCCTCTCCCACCAAGCATTAGTTATCCCCAGCCCCACTACACCTTGCCAGCCACCCATATGCCATCATGCACCCTCTTTCATTTCCGTCCTTGCAAACCAACTGATACCAGAAAATTCTTTTAAGCTTCCCTACAGATTTTGCTTGTTGAAAGTGGGCAGAAAGTTTTGAAGAGGTCCTTGCTTAATGACCTGCAATCCTTGCTTAATAATGGCACACAGACTACAGGGATCACTGTTGCTAAGCAACACAGTCTTGTGATGTCATGCTTTATGACTATAACTCTTCAGATATCAATTAACATTGTTAACCAAGGACTACCTGTATATCCTTAGATCCAGAAAGTATGACATACATCATGTATGAATGTATGTGTGTATATGTACCATATAAACATTGCACTTAAAATCTATTGTTATATTTTATTTATATATTAGACAAACTTATATGAACACTCAACTCACACACAGGTGATTCCAGGTGACTTATTACATTAAATACTACAACATAAAACCATAAAATCTCCTAAAATCCCCACCAAATCCCCAATCCCAAATAAATGTAAGCATTTTGCGCATCTGTTGCTATATAGCAGAAAGAGTCTTATGTTCTTGAAATCAGTGTTGTAAAGCTAAAAATGCTTGAGGGGAACAATTAGATTTGTTTAGTCATTATTCTGTGCCATAGTAGACATAGCAATTTCTATTCCTCTTCTCCTTTGTAATTAATTTAGTAGAAATACCTAGGATTTGCCTCTTTTTTTAAAAAAAAAGAGCATGTAGGCTTGTCACACAATTATCTCTATTTATTTGCACTCACTTCTTCAGTTTAGGCCTAATGCCTTTGGAATGACTCTCATCCACTTTTGCAATGTTAATGGCAATTCCGTTAAGTGAATTAGTTTTATTAAATAGGCTCAAAGTCAAAGCAGAGTATCTCAGTTAAATAAGTCACTTACAACATTAAAGTAGTGTGATAAGTTTCCAACTCCTCGAGCTAAATAAAATAAATGTTTCCAGGGTGCAGCTCTGAATATGGGATGTGGAGAAAGATACAACATTACACCAGGGATGGGTTTCTATCAGTGCTACTACCAGTTCGGTGATCGTGCACTTGCATGTGCCCACTACCGTGCATGTGTGCATGTGCACCTACCCCAATCAGCTGAGAGGAGAAAGAAGAGTGAGCTAGGAATGATCCTTCCTCCATCCCACCCATTGGCTTTGCTCTTCTTTTATCCTCTCAGCTGATCGTCAGAGGGGTTTTTTGCTACCGGTTCAGCCAAATCGGTAGCTCTATTTTTGCTACCGGTTAACCCAAACCGGTAGCTATTTTTACTACCAGTTTGCCCAACCAGGCCGAACCGGTGGCATACCACCACTGCATTCCACACAGACATTGTTTGGATGATTTTATTTATTTATTTTTATCCTGCCTTTATTATTTTTATAAATAATTCAAGGCAGCATACATAGCTAATACTACTTCCTTCTCCTATTTTCTCCCCAACAACAACAATCCTGGGAAGTGAATTAGATTGAGATACAGTGATACGGCCTAAAGTTACCCAGCCATCTTTCATATCTGAGGCAGAACTAAAACTCACAGTCTAATTATTCCATTCATGCATTTCAGGAAATTTATCTTATATCAGTCTGCTGGGTTGGGAAAAGGTAAGTGACACAATTCTGAAATTTTCTGAATCAAGAAATGTACTCCATTATTTAGGACTTAGTTACGTGTGTGAGATAAATAGATAGACATTTAACATAGTCAAGTATAGAGCTGGAGAGGGAAAGGTTAGACAAAGCATGATTCATACTATCGAAAACCATATATATACAAAAGCAGATGTATTTGATTTTAATTCAGTCCCTAGACAGAAAGAAAGATATACTGATAGTCACAAATACACAAACAAAAATGAGATGTGGTGCTTAGTTTTCCCCACTAATCAATTTAAGCTAACCAACTGCAACTGAAATTCACTTTGGAAGTTTTCCCTGTCTGCTCTTGAATATATAACTGTCTGACAAAAGGCAGGCCAAGTAAACAACAAATCTCTTATTAACACTAATTGCACTAATAAAGTCCTCCATTTATAACATTTATTGAATCCCCTATCAGTTTATCCTAATGGATCTTTTTCTCCTATCAATGAATGAATGAATAAATAAGTATTATGAATAATTGTTCATTTATTTAAAAATTTAGGATAAATTAAGGCATTATATTTCCTATCATGCCCTTATGAAGTTAGTTCTGCTGCAAATATAATGTGCAACTAAGCATGGACATGTTTACATTTTCTGTTCTTTTTCTGGGATGTCCAATTCTTGGGACACTGCTTGTACAGGTCCCTGAAGTTTTCTTGGCAAGGTTTTTCAGAAGTATTTACTATTGCCTTCTTCCTAGGATCAAGAGAAGAAAACTAGCTCAAGGCCACCCAGCTGGCTTTGTGCTTAAGGTGGGACTAGAACTGCCAATCTCCCAATTTCTATCCTGGTGCCTTAACAATTACACTAGACTTGCTCTCTGTTTATATATAAATTAGACTATAAAACAATTATTTTAAGAAAAAGATGCACAACGCAAGCTTAAGCAACTATTAGGAAACACATCCTTGGTGTTTCATGCTTTCACCTTATTTTAATTTGTTTTGTTTTGTTTTACAAATATTGATCCCATTTTTCTGAAATTAATAACTGCATATATATTTTCTTGTTTCCTGTCCTTAAATGAGAATACCTGTTATTCTTTTAGGGATGAAAAAATGAGAAATGATAGCACTGTGCCCTCTTTCTAATCCTGAATTTCTAAAACAGTCTGAAACTCTATTCATAAACTTGTGTGCCTTACTTTGTAGGCAGCTTGCACATTTCATCAGAGGAAAGCATATGGACACTAGTATGAAGAACTGAGAAAGGGAAGGAAAAAATTGTTGATCATATCCTTATTTCTCAAATAACCCTAAATGATTAAAGCTGGAGATGGGAATAAAATATTACAATATGGGAGCCTATGGGGAAATCTGTCTTCCAGAAGCTCATTTTAAAGAAGAGTGCCAGGATGCTTTATGATAAAAGGAGTAAGCAGCATACATTTATTGCAGTGAAAAAGGTTCCACTGGAAAGTTACTAAAAAGGAAATATTAGGTAGCATTTGTTACATTAGGTGAAATGGTAGTTTGTCATCTGTTTTATTATTTTGGTTCCAGTCCCATTGAAATTGGAAGCTTCAAGTCAATAAGGTAAAGAAGCCAAAGATGATTTCCACTGAAGAAGCAGGATACACAGAAAGAGATACACACATGCCCAAATATCTGGGATCTTGTTTAAAGCAATGTGGTTCAAATTATAGTTGCAAATTAATCATTGTGTCAAACATCAACATGTAAAATTATAATGCCCAGCTATAGAGATTTACCATCCAGAAGATACTCAAGTCCCAAAGACATAGTTTAATAACAGAATGCTGGGATATTTCATTGCAGCAGCAAAATGTGTAATGAGAATAGAAAAGATTGCAGTATATTTTGGCTATAGTGACAAAATTTGTTCAATAGCAAAAATAAGAGGTGACACTAACAACCGATTCTCATTACGCAATTCAAAATCAGTTCTCAGGGCATTCAAATTTCATAGATTGGGTTTGCTGTTCTTCAGCATAAATTGTTAATTTATCAGTATTGAATATGACCAGTTAAATTGCACATGTATAATATATATGATGCATTATTTGGAAAACAGATTTATTGCTGGCATTGTATAATCAAAATGAAGTTCACAGGTTATGGGCATTATGACTCTGACTGGTAATATTACTCTTCATGCCAGCAATATGACCATACAAATAGCAAGCCTGGAAAAAATTGTATCTGGGGCTGCTGGATCTAGTCATTCATTTTACTTTAGATTTTGGCTTTACTACAAGTACTTGGATATATAGAGCTTACTTACACAATTGGAAACATGTTTCACCTTGTCCCAGAGTGCTGTCTTTCAAAAGGCAAATGAATTTTCTTGTTTTGCTTGGAGATGTTTTCCTTTTCATCCAAGAAGCTTCTTCAGTTCTGACTATGGAGAATGGAAAGATTTATATTCCTTGCAGTCATCTGGTCATTAGGACTCTTTCTGAGAGTTCTTGAGATATAGATACTGTAGCTTGCTTCTCTATCTTTTTGTTTTGTTTTGTTTTGTTTAAGGTGACCAGATTTTAACATTGGTAAAGTGGGACACCATTGATGGGGGGGGGAGGATTAAAAATTTGCTCTATATGGAGCAACAAAAATTTTCATAGAACGCAAAAACAGTATTGCAATATATATTTTTTTTAATTTCAACATAAGTACAATTTACAAATATAATACATGACCACCAAAAAATGTATATTCCCTTCCTGTTCTCCCACCATTCCCTAGCTTGTCGTGCATTCTTTCCAAAAATCAGGACTTTTTAAAAACGCCACAGGACGCGGGACAAATTGTTAAAAATTGGGATTGTCCTGTCAAAAGCGGAACATCTGGTCACCTTAGTTTTGTTATGTATTAGGGAGTGCTCAGTTGGAGAAAGGTTATACTGCATCAATATCACTGCCACCCACCCTCATTTTTCAAATATTGGCTATGACCTCTCAAGCTTTAAACTTTTTGTAAGGACCATCTCCATCCTTGCAAAGCTTCTGGGCCTTTAAAAACTGGAAAAGCTTTCTTACAATGATTCAGACTTTTGGACTTCTTAACTCAAAATTATCTATGCTAACTATTGTATTGATTTCTTGTCTTGTTGTAGTGTACTTTCAATTTTAAGCATACATCATTGGGAAATGTGGTGATTCAAAATATAGCAAATAAATAAACATATACCTGAAATTAGGAGTCTTCTCTAGCAGTTGGAAATGCTGTGAAATTAATCTGGTACCTTTAGTGTTCCAACCAAGGAGCTTGAGGTCTGTTCCTATAAGTTTGAGACCAGCTACTGAAACCTTATTCTCTTTGCTGAGCTCGGAATATTCGACAACTCCTGACAACTGTATTGTTGTAAATTGTGTCTAAAGCCCTCCAGTTTTCATACTTAACTACATTTGCCTTGAATGCAAAGAGTGCTTATGAAATGCTCTGAACCACTTTGCATTATTATAATAACAGAAATAAAACAAAGGATGACAAAAGGAAGGCAGCCTTCAAAATACAAAAGCCATACAGGGTAGTTCAGAGTTTGGTAAGAATTCCTAGAAACAGAAGGAACATTTTTATTTCAAAATATTAGTGGGCAGTTTAGTATCCTTCTCATAGTTTAAACATACTTATTCCTTTCCAGGGCTTTTCTTCTCCGAAGAAAGGTGCCGGAATGCACCCCCCGTCGTCGCGCTAAAAAACCCGGAAGTGATAG
>JAOYMU010000010.1:2865949-2876096 GCA_025802295.1 Psammodynastes pulverulentus
AGAAAATTCAACATATTGTAAACAATGTATTTTTATATCTGTAACCAATAAAACTTTTTCTATATATAAAAAAAAGAAAGGTTGGATTTGGACCATATGTGGCAATGTAATGATTCTAAGCTGATGGCATGCTTAATTCCACCTCCATCCCTATCTCTGCCTGTTCTTCTCCTACAATTGACTTCTAACAGGAAAAGCCAATGGGGAAGGCAGATTCAATTCAAGCCCCTAGGAAACACCAATCGATGGGGGCTATCTGAATTTTGGGGAACTTCATTCCAGAGGGAGAGTGCTGCTACAGAGATGACATGCTTCTGACGTCCTAATAGATGGCATTGTTTAATTAAGTTACTCAGTGGCTGGGTAGATATTACGGGAGATAGGTGGTGCATCAACTTACCAGGCCCTATGTCATGTAGAAGCAACCAGCACCTTGAGTCATACCTGGAAGAAAACTTTGAACCAGTGTAGCTTTCAAGGCAGAGATGTTATACTGAAGCATACTTTTTAGTGCCTGCACTACTGTATTCTGAACCAGGTGAAGTTTCCAGGTGGTCTTCACAGTCATGTACAGCATGTTCAGCACGTTGCAATAATCAAGCTGTGTGGTGCCCAAGACTCGAATGATTGTCTGAAAGCCCTCCTCATCTAGGAAAAATATCCTCCTTCCAAATTACATCATATATTGATGAGCTTCTCTATAGGAATTAGGTAAGTATAGTGCAAAAATAAGCAGACTCTGTAACTTAATCAAACAAACACTAAGGGGGGGGGGACTATAATGTAATGTAATTTGCTTGAGGAAACTTATACTGCCCTCCTTCTAAGGTAAGTACTATCATTTCTAAAACAGGTTAACTACAAGGCACTCTACATGCAAGCCTGAAGAAAGGATAATTAACTTCCCACATTTCCTTAATAATAGACTCATTTGTCAATAAAGACCCTAGGATTAGTATGTCATTAGGAAGACTTAGTGCTGAAATTCTGCTCATCCTGCTGAGAAACTGACATTACCATTTTTTGCATAGCAACACAGATTTCTTGACCAATCTCCATCTTAGCTCAGTGATTGTCTTGTGCTAAATGGAAAGGTTTAAGAGACATCTTTGTTTCAAAAGTGATTTACAGTTTGGCAGAACATCAGAACAATTTGGCATCCCCAAAGTGATAAAGACACCAAATGCTTGACATGTTCTGTAGATTAGATACCATTTCAGCACATTCAAATCTTCAAAGAAGTGTTAGTGATGAGGCCTTTGCACTATCAATGGTTTTTAAAACAAGTTTCTATGCAAATTATCTTTAGAGGGATACTATTCAAAGGTACTTGTTGAGGTATGGTTGCTTGACCAGGGTAATTTGGATGACCTGGGTACTCTGAGACATAGTGATATGATTGATTTTGCAAAGAATCTTGGCTATATTATGTATTCTGGTATAACCAAGACTTTTGCTTCCTGTTCCCTGGGGTTTTGAAGAATTTTGGAAGTTCAGAATGACCACAACAGTTTCAGTGTATTTCCCAGATCACAACAGCAGGAAGCAGGGCTTCTGATTTTTAGCAATGTATTTGAGAGGAGTTTCAGGGTCAGAAAAGAAAGAAGCATTTGTGAGTGAATTTGTGCACCTCTGATTTAATTTATGAACAAATTTCTTTTTCATCATAATAGACTCAACAGAATATAATGTTCCACTCTTCTTATGGAGGCCCTTCATACATGTCTGGAATTAGGATTATTTTGTACGTTCCTCACTTCTCAATGTCCTATCTAGATCGTCTAAGTCTTAATTCTTTTTCAGTCTCTTCAGTCCAGTTTCTTCAAACCAATCCTTTAAGCCTTTGGTTTTTCAGAACCAAAATTTCTAACTCTGTGGTTAATCATGATGGATTTTTTTTCCTTTCTTGGAAAACTGGAATCTGAACTTATTAAATGCTTTTATGATACATTTTCTCAATATTTTTTAAAGAATCTGTTTAAAATACTTTGAATGCAATAAAGCCTGAAGTTAAACAGTTATGTTTCATTGATTTTGGATGGGATAGTTAACCCTGACTTTTGTATTACTTTCTGATTGAATGCACTCATATCTGATAGTAGCTGATTTGGCTAGATTGACTGTCTTGACCTGGATTTTGTATTGATGTATGGCAGAGTATTAAGCTGAAGGCAATAAAGCTATAGCTTTCTTCCCATTTCATGTCACAAATTAAATAATGTAATATGTGTGTGCATATTTGCACTTTTGATAGCCCTTGTTCATTGGCATCATTAATTTTAATGTACCAAACGTACCAGTTATTTAGTACAAAGAATTAATTTTCCATTATACTTAGCTTTCACAAGCTTCCATAAACACTCACATAAATTATCATTTTATTATTAGATGCTTATTCATTTCAGGAAGGTGTCTACTGTAAATTGGTCAAACTCTGTCAACATAAATATAGCTCTCCAAATATAATGGATACTTAAGCAACATTTCTGAAGTTTATTCTTCCATGACAATAAGGGCTGTAAAAATTAATACACACTAATCCAGGAATTAGTTCCACTGAAATGAAAAAAAACCCAAAACCTTCCACTACCTTACTTTTAAGGATATACTGCATATGTATGTAACATGGCAATACAAAACAAAATATAGGAAATTACTATCCTTCCATTCATTATTTTTAGTCTATTCCTGTGAAAAATGTGGAAGACCCAGTTAATGAGGAAGACTGCCTATGAAACATTACCCAACTTGGCAACTTTCACAAGTGTTGGGAGTGCAGTACCTAAAGTTGCAAGTATCACTACTTCAGTAGATTCTCTACTTCAATAGGTTTCAAATTTTTGCAAGTCTTCTGCTCAGGTATGAACATCTATAGAACAAGCAGGAGCCATGGTGGCACAGTGGTTAGAATGCAGTACTGCAGGCTACTTCTGTTGACTGCCGGATGCCAGAAGTTTGGCAGTTTAAATCTCAACTGCTCAAGGTTGACTCAGCCTTCCATCCTTCCGAGGTCAGTAAAATGAGGATCCAGATTGTTTGGGGCAATATGCTGACTCTGCAAACTGCTTAAAGAAGGCTGTAAAGCACTGTGAAGTGGCATATAAGTCTAAGTGCTATTGCTATATCTTGTTGATCACTCTCACATAATTCTAAACTTAGCATAGGCAAAATCGCCATCGCCACTAGCACTACCATCCACAGTAGCAGTTATTTCTTTGACTTCATTGACTTGTACATTAAAAAAAATACAAAACTTTCTTAGTAAATGATTGTGCAGAACAGAATCCGAACATTTTGGAACTTGAGATTGACAAGGGCTAGAGAAATGTTCTTTTGTATTATTTGAAAGGTATAGAAATCTGGAATAGATCCACTGAAATTATGGATGCAATAGGGTGATAGGCAATCCCTTTACTACTCTGGAGGACCTGAAGAGGATTCCCTGCAATAAGGAAAAGGGGAATGGGTAAAGCAGAACCTTCCTCTGGAATTGGTTCTGATGGTATTCAAAAGGTGGAGCCAATACTGCACTTTTTCACACAATGAAATGCACAGATGTTTATCTCAGAATTAAAGCAAAGTTAAACAAATATTTTGTAAGAATTAATAATATCCTTTTGTTATTACTGACAAAACCATGTCATAGCCATTCGGCTGTACTGAGTTAAATACAGTATACTGAGGAAAATTAGAGTCATTTCTTATTAGTCTTTTAGAATATAATGAAATGAATGATAGCTTATGGATGTAACAGCAAATGGGATATATTATTATGGTTGGTCACACCCTCCTCTATATTATTATCTGTTCACAACAATGTGAAGTCACAACTGCTGTTTCTTTAACTACTGTTGGCTTTCATATGCATTGAGTTATTGTCAAGAATCTAGGATGTCATAATGTATCAGCATAGTATACATGTAGATCCAATAGTGTGGCCACTTACAGGTAGTCCTTGACTTACAAAAGTTCATTTAGTGACCTTTCAAAGTTACAATGACATTGAAAAAAGTGACTTATGACCAGTTTTCACACTTACAATTGTAGTAGCCTCCCCACGGTCACATGATCAAAATTCAGATGCTTGGCAATTGACTCATATTTATGATGGTTGCAGTGTCTTGGGGTCACATGGTCCCCTTTTGCAACCTTCTGAACAAGCAAAGTTAATGGGGAAGCCAGATTCACTTAACAACAGTTTGATTAATTTAACTGCAGGGATTTACTTAACAACGGTGCCAAGAAAAGTCATAAAATGGGGCAAACTCACTTAATAAATGTTTCACAACAGAAAGTTCGGGCTCAATTGTGGTCGCAAGTCGAGGATTGCCTGTATTTATATTTCATAATTCTAGTCTATCCATTTCCTTCAAGGACTAGCTCTGGATGGTGTAATTGACAGAAGGAAATGTTGTCAATGCACATATTTTCTAAGTGCCCTCCAAGTTTTTGATATGGCACTCAGTATGTTGATAATCACTACAATTACCAAGCCAGTCTTTCAGTTTTGGTCTTGATACATTGTGATCTCCAATTTTTGTCTTCTATTGTACTATCTCTGGCTATTGTCAAATAAATTACTCACACTTTCTTTTCTTTTCTTTTTCAAACATAATTACACCTGGTATGTTATGAGCCAAGACTTTATCAGTCTGTATTTGGAAATCCCACAGCATTTTAACCTTCTCATTTTCAATTAGTTTTACACTTGTTTTTGTTTATATTTCCAGTTGTTATCTGAGTTTCCTCTACTATTGTACAATCTCCTTTGATCTACTAATCATTGTTCAGTGATATTTGAGTTTGGATAAATTCTTTTCCAGAATATTCAAACATTCACTTTAAATAACCATGCTTTGATGATTCTGATTTATAATAGCAAGTCATAATGGTGCAATTTTCAAATACCATATATTTTTGTCCAAGATTGTTGCTTTTCTAGTAATTCAAAAAGGCTAAGTCCTGGTTGCCCAGTCCTAGTTACTAAGTCCTTTTCCCCACTTGTCAACAGATGCCCAGGAACTCTAATATGTAACATGGTCCTTATTGACCCCAGCAAGGACTGATTCCTTATTATTTTCCTGGTTTTTCACCATTTCAAATGGGGCGGTAGATAGACTTAGTCTGGCTCATCCACTAATATCTGTCTGGAATGGGTGACTCTTGTGGTAGCATAACTTTCAACCTCATTAGAGCATTGAAAGCCCCCCCTCCATGACAAGGGAGTATTATTTTATTATATTATATTATGACAAGGGGATATTATATTATTATGAAAGATCTGAACAATGTACTTCGCAATAAGAAGTCCACATTACGCATGATGGGGAGAGAATAAATAAACTTATTAATAAAAACATACCACAGATGCATTTATGTTTTACTAGTTACATAATAATCAAAGATAAATAATGGAAGGTAAATATCCCAGAAGCATTTTTATCTTCTGTTGACAATCAGTAAAAAAAATGTTTTTCCTCCACCAGTTTATATTCAGAGGTTTTGGAAACTATACAACATTTATAGCAGTTCATACAAATGAAAGAAAACAAGCCCTTTCTTTCATCTTACAAAGAATATTGAATAATGTTTATTCATGGTTGGCTAATAAAATAATAATTTTAAAAGCCTCAAATTCATATGCTGAACTTTTTTATGTATCATATTTTCTATGCAGCATGTATTCATTTGTGTAATATTGCCTTTTGGAATCTTGATGATAGCAACTGTCTATGCACTTTTCATATATGCCAAGTTGGGAAAGCTGAATATTCAGTTCCAAGAATAATTGGCCACTGAAAATCATTATCAATCCACGATGCCACTATGAAATTAAACCTCGAGGCTCTCTAAAAAGTCATGCTTGGTTGAATTAGATGAGGAATATCAAGAACAGCAAAAAGTACCTTTTTTCATGGGTCACATCATCCTTTACTGCTATTGAGCTTGTCTAAAGATGCAATGTTGGTATAAATGAAGAAGCTGTTGCTTGAAAGAAGCAGAAATGATTTTTTGAGAAGAATAATCATTGAAAAATTTCTCAGTGGGATTTTACATAAATGTATATATATACCACTATATTGTTTATTTTTCTATAGCGTGGCAAGTTATGCTATTAATATGTACCAACTCTTTTTACTTATGGCTAATTTGGATTCCAAAAATATCTGAGGAATTTTAAGGAAAGTTCAAAGACTTGAAATCAAATAAAATAAGAAACTTTCCGCAAACTATAGTTGCTATAAAGAGGAAACAATGGGCAGTGTCCATTGCTAACTGTAATTTGACCAGGATATCTGAGAACACCTGAATAATTGTTCCTATAAAATATACCTCTGTTGTAATCTCCAGGGTGATTTTCTATCACACACTATCCTAAAAATAAAAACAAAACAACCATAGAGGTTAGTGGTAGCACTTCAAAATTTAGTTCAAGCAGTCGTCCCCCCTGCTCAAAAAAATGTCAGAAATTAAAAGCCAGGAAAAATATCTTTCCCTGGCTCTTTCAAGAAATCAGTGTAGATGATGAATGACTTCTAAAAAAAAAGATTGATAATGTGTAGGATGGGCAGTGAGAGACATGCTGAAGTGTCTCTGCACAATTTATGTTAGATGAAGTGATCAGAGCTGAGTTTTTCTTCATTTTAGCCCTTGATTGTATGCCAGTTCTTAAAAAATTAGTCTCATGTATGCATATATCCTTGCTGTTTAACTCTTGAAAGTTTAAATAATTGAAGCAGAAGGTTGAAAGGGAGAAAAATGAATCCAGGGTTTTGAATTTAAAGCTCTTTTTATTCCATGCATTAAATAATCCAATTGCTCTTTTTGTAGAAAGAGCGGCAAAATCACAGATGACAATTTAGCAGCCTTGATTGTCCTGTATTAAAAAAATGATTAGCCAAACTGGAGATACCATATACACTGGGCTTTCTCTTTGATTTTCCAGCGCTTAAACTGAAATGAACGCATCCTATTGGCTAACTAATAAAGCTTGTTTACAAATGGGTTTGAATGTCTGTGGGTAGACATCCAATTGCTATGAAGTCATTTTCACAAGTTCTTGTTCTCTTGTGCCATGGCATGGAATGAAACGTCTTCTCTATTCCAACAGTGATTTTTGTATCAGTTGAATTTTAGAAAGAACTTCTGCCCATAAGAAATAAGAAATAACTTTCACTGGAATCCAATTTGTATACATTTCTAGGAATATTCTGATTCATTTATTTTAAAAAGTTATAGGTTAAACTGAGAATTCTGATCCAGCATTCAAATTACCACTTGGAATGTTGATAGTTATCTTTAAAAAAATATATGAATATTACCTTAAGCCAGTTGTAACTGTTTGGGCTGTAACAACACCGGCCATTTTGTTTGAAAATTCAGAGCGTTGTAGACTGAACATGTCCAAAGAAGGGTGTTTTAGAAGAACAACATTACCTTCTATATTAATGCTTGATTTTCACCCCCCTGGAGATTCTAGGATCTTTGTTTTTTTACACACCCCCTCCCTGCCATCTTCTTTTTATCCACTATAACTTCCGAAACTAAGTGCTTTATGATTATCCTTGACTATTTTGATTTGATTAACTCAAGAAACAGATTTAACAGAAACATAACATCAGATTTACCATTTATACTCCTTATCAAGCACTAAAGGAATCTAGAACCACTGTAAGTGGATTGACCAAAGCTCACCCAAACATGTAAAGGTAGTCTTTGACTTACTACCATTTGTTTAGTGCCCATTTAAAGTTACAATGACACTGAAAAAAATGACTGATGACTATTTTTCACATTTACAATCATTGCAGCATCCCCATGGTCATGTGATCAAAATTCAGATGCTTCGCAACTGGTTCATATTTCTGATGGTTGCAGTGTCTTGGAATCATGTGATCACCTTTTGCTGACTTCTGACAAGGAAAGTCACTTAAAAACCATGATACTATCTTAATTGCAGTACTTCACTTAGCAAGTAAGGTCATAAAATTGGGCAATGCTCACACAACAGCTGTCTTGCTTAGTAACAGAAATGTTGGGCTCAATTGTGATTGTAAATTAAGGATTATCTGTAATTGATACTAAACAGCTTCCTTCATTTCAACAAATTTATGTAAACACCACTCTTATGAGAGAACAGGAATTAAAACAATGCAGTCTGTCCTTGTTTGGCACCTGCAATTCAGTCCAGAAAAATGGCCACCAAATGAAATGGTTGCTAAGCAAACATATGATAGGAAGAGAAAGCCTGCAAAGAACACTGGTTGCTGCCATCCCTTTTAAACAAAGTTCTCTCATATAACTGTGCCAATGTTACTGCTGTTCTGGCATGCCTCAGGTACTTGAAATGAGTGCATTGATCAGGAAATGATTTGTTTTACCCACCATTTATTATTATGTATAACCATTGCAATTATGAATGGTTACTATCCAAGATAGTGCTAAACAAAGAAAAAAATCTGACAAAGTTTTATTGGTTTTGCCCTGGGGAGGATCTCTGCAGTTCTTCAAGTTCTACTTCTGCAAATACTTTATTTTACGTTATATATCAACATTGATCTGCTAGCCTCTCTTCTCTTATTTCTCATTTCTGGATGTTGTTCTTTCTGTGCATTCTTTTCTGACAGCCTCTTTTTTCATTGGACTTGATTTGTAATATCAATCATGAATTTGTTGTTTTTTGGTCTTTGTATATTTGCAATGGGTAACATTTTTAATTCCAGTGGTCCCAAAAATGCTTTTCAAAAGGTAACTAGACTTTCTTGTCCAATTGCCTTTTGAAAACCATGACAACCATGGTCATGGGACAACCATGACCTGGATGATTGAGAATCTCCGTAGACATTTTCTTCCAAATGCTTCACCAACAGTCCTGTAGCCCTCTTGTTACTAGATGTCCAGGGATTCCAATATCTATCACAACTCTTATTAATGCAGTACTGTTCCAGACTGATCCAGGTTAGATTACATCTAATCTTTAAATTACATCTCACCATATTGTTTATGGGAGACACTCTTCATCTGGCTCCTTTGATGAGACCTGTCTAATATAGTTGAGTCTCTGGCATAACTCTCAGCATGCAAGCCCCATAATCACATTGAAGTAGTACCCTCACTAGGAGTGGAATAAATTATTATTATTTTCCCACTGGCTAATCTGTAATTTGACTGAACCTGACAGTTTCAACACTTTAAATTCCATTAAAATGAACAGGATTCACCCAATGAATTCCCTCTATAGTACCTTTTCAAAAGAACATAAATTGCAGACAGCTTATATTGAAATGATGCCATCTGTGTGTTTCAGCTCAGCTCCATCTCTGGGGAACAGGTCACCAGCAAAGGAGGAATAAAAGAATAATTTGTTAAAGGCCTAATTATTCTGGAATATCAGACTAGGATGACTAGCCTGATATAAATGATCAATGTGGGACGAGGATACATTTGAAAAAAAGGTGTTCATTTTAAAGCACTCACAAATTTCTAACAGAATGTATGTTTCAATACAAATAGCCTGTCTCCAGACTATATTAAATCATGAGTGCTTATCAAATGCTCACTGTTTCATAATGCTAAACTATTTTTAAACTATCACAGAGAAAGAGATTCAAAAGTGCTTTTCCAAAAGGCAACTGGACTTTCTTGTTTTTTTCCTCTTGAAAACATTTCGCTTCTCATCCAAGAAGGTTCTTCCAGAGGCCCAAAGAAGGAGTGTTTAAGGCAACATTTACTGAGAGAGTTTCTCTCAAGCAAAATGTGCTTAATGACATCAAATGTTATTAAGTAGGTAACCCCTAACAATGATAAAGATGCCTTTGGGTTATCCAAAGTATGGGTTTGTGGAACACAACATTTAGCTCAAGTAAGATGCATTAACAATGTACTCAGAATATCAAGATTCATTTCCATTGCTGAAGATCTTCATGCATTAATTTTGAACTTCTCTATTTGGATAAAAATTCTTGAATGATGGTATTGTCATTGTTGTTTTTCCCTGCTACATTGTCAAAAATTCTCAGACATGAAATGAAGGAAAAGTGTGGGATTCTCTCTCTTGGTTTTAGCCTATGCTGCTGATGACCCCAAATGCAGACTTTGCAAAGAAGCGGATGAAACCATCGATCACATACTGAGCTGCTGTAAGACA
>JAOYMU010000010.1:3051914-3063031 GCA_025802295.1 Psammodynastes pulverulentus
GCCAGTACAAGCCAGGAGGGACACGGGTCCAATAAACATGTGGTGGCCTTCAGCCTCCTCGACAACCTGTCCATGTCCTCGACAGCAGTTCTTAAGGAAATAACTTGACACTGTCAAATAAAATCATCTCATTACTCAAGAAAGTGACGCCATCTTGTTGATAGAGATACCAGCTATCTCTTATTCTCTGCATATAACACAGAGATGTTCAATGGGCAAAGAGCCCACAACTATATTTGGGTTTTGATGGCCTGCTAGGGAACACATTTCCCCCAAATGCTTGTAGCCGGGAGAAGTAACTTGGCAGGATCAGACGCGGTAACAAAATTTAATGCAACCTAAATTTATGCTTAATTAAATTTTACGGGGAACACACCTGGCTCCTGAACCCCCAGGTATTTTTAAGTGGCCCAATGATTTGCTTTCAGTTATGAACATGTCTACTTGCTGATTTCCCAGGCCACCAACTAGAGATCGCTCCATGAGTTGTATAAATTCAAAGACAGTCCAGATAAAATAAAGTGCTATAAAATAATGAAAGTAATGAAACTATTGTAAAAGGTGTGGTTTTATAAATACTTAAAGAGAGATCAAATCTGTCACTTCATCAGGGATACCACACTGGATGTGTGTGGAATAGCTACAGAGTAGGCTTATCTCTGACTTCAGAGATGGGAGGAAATCATGTTCTCAACTTATGACCATAATTGAGCCCAAAAGTTCTGTTGCTAAGAGAGACAGTTGCTAAGTGAGCTTTGCCCCCTTTTACGACTTTTTTTGTTTGCCACAGTGAAATTAGCAACGTGGTTGTTAAGTGGATCTGCCCTTCCCTGTTGACTTTGCTTGACAGAAGGTTGCAAAAGGGAATCATATGACCCAGGGATACTGCAACTGTCATAAATACGAGTCAGTTTAATTCCACGTGTCGGAATTTTGATCACTCGACCATGGGGATGCTGCAACAGTCGTTAAGTGTGAAAAATGGTCATAAGTCACTTTTTTTCAGTGCCTTTGTAACTTTGAACAGTCAATAAACTAATGGTTGTAAGTTGAGGATTACCTGTACAGGGTTGGGGGCGCTAACCCTCTGGAACGAATTGCCCCAAATGCTGCGGATGCTCCCGGACCTAAGATTATTTCGTCGGGAGCTAAAGACTTGGCTCTTCCGGCAGGCCGGCCTGGGGTGACCAAGGGGTTTTAATGGTTTTTTTTAAAACTGGAACTAATGTTTTAATTGTATTTTATTGTGCTGTAAACCGCCCCGAGTCTTCGGAGATGGGGCAGTATATAAATTTAATTTTAAATAAAAATAAAAATAAATAAGAACAACAAATGATGCTTTCTCCCATCCAAACCAAAATTTCAAAATATCAAAAATCATTGTGGTACCAGGGCCAGAATATCTCCTGCAGTACTGGTATTGAGATGGGCAGGCAGGGATGAAAATTGGCTTGATTAATCCATATCAATTACTTGATATTTTTTTCTTAACATCTTTGAAGAAAGATCTGCTCCAGTAAAATTCTAAGTTCCCAATGTTATTTTCAAGCACACAGAGGGTAACACTGACTCTATATAATTCTTCCCAGAATAACTGTGGTTTATACTTTTTTCCACACTTGGCTCTGTTGCTACTTCTACTCCTCCAGTGCTAAACTTATCCCCATCTAAAGAAAATTAAACTAGTCTTTCTTTTTAATATAATATGCTTTATAGTATAGAATTAGCTTTTAGCAGAACACGCTATGATGAAGTTGCTGGTGCAATAAATTAACTGCTTTAATGGGCCTGCTTGCTTTCTGCTTCTTGCTGTTGCTTTCTATTTGAAATAACCCTCCCTCCCTTCCAACTGCCATACTCCAAATATGGGAAATTTTAAAAAAATCAATGTTAGGAAAAGCTCTTAATGACATTAGCTAGAATGGAGCTTTTATTTTTAATTTAAGCTGCGGGGAAAAAAAGTGATGTATTTTTCAGCATGAAAATAATAATAAGAGGAAAGAAACATAAGAATGGATAAAGAGAATCTTTTTTGGGGGAAGGGGAAGAGCCCCAGGACACAATTTTCTACATGCAGTAGTAAATCAAGAATGGGATTATCCAGTTGCTACCAAACTACAACCCCAGCAGTCCCAGAAAGCATGTGAGAAACACAAAAATGTCAATTAGAATGTCTTATTCCAAAAAGTTATTATTGTCCAGAAATTAAACATGCTTAATTATGTATTGGCATAATTCTGAGTAATATAAGAATATTCATCAAGGTTCCTTTGTTCAATCGTACATTTTGCTGCTATGTTTAATTAAAACATTAATATTTTACCCAAACAGATATAAAATAATAATAATTTAAGCTCCTGTCTGTCTAATGCTGTAAAACCACTGCTTTGTGCTACCTCTTGAATTGATGCATGAGACTATAAATTCCATCACGTCCAGGTACCAGGCTCATTGGTATGAAATTATTTAATGGAATTATGTCCAGAGATATAAAAGATCTATATCAATATAGAGAAGGATATTTAGTGTTAAAAATAGGAAAAGAAAGTATGTATTAAATAAATCCTTCTTTATATATCATCTCACTAATTTGTGATTTCTATGTCATAAACTGCTACTCTGATGTTGCCGAATTTGGATTATAGATCAGAGGCAAAGGAACTTTCGTATAAGGCTTTTCTAATTTATGGTCATCAACCTCAAAAAATGAGGGGTTGTTGATTGGTTGGGAAGAAATTTTACTGGATTCTCCTGTATGGTTGCACATTTCAAGTGATGTTAAAGTAGCAAGGAAGTATCCTACCATATAGAAATACATCAATCCAATTATAAACATATACAAAAAGAACCCACAATTTTACTATTGTTGCTTTTTTAAAATGCATGTACCTCTAGACTGAGAAATGGGTTATGGTTCCATGGTGTAGATTTAATTTAATATATTTTGTAATATATAAAAGGCATTAGAATGTATTAGAAAAAAATAGCTGTCATCCAGGTCCCAATTACACAATTGCCCCATTTATTTCACACCCTTTCCCTCTTCATCCAAGCTCATTGACGCTACTGGAAGGAGTAGATATATGCATGATAAATTCTTTACTTATGGAGGATATATTCTTGAATAACTATTACAACTTTCATGATGTAGCTAAATCATATGAAAACACATTGAGATTTCTTTTTTTTCAATGAATTAAAGTCTCAAGCTTGGCTATGTGTGATGTCTCAAAATGTTGGAAGTTTCCATTTTTCAGATCCATCCATCTAACCATGGGATGTATCGTATATATTGAGGGAGAAGAGATGTTTTTTGCTTTTGTATTACCTAAATTCAATAACAGGTTTTTTTTCATGAATATCTACTCGGTGGGTGGGTAGACAGACAACAATTTGGCATAGAACATCTTCTGAAAAGATACAAAGCTGGGTTGTTCTTGTTGTCATTTAGGAGCTTGCAACTCAGTGACAACACATAGCACAATGTCACTCACACTACAAAATACATTTTGCTAAAATAAGAAAGCTCAAAGCTGGATCAGTTTTCATTAAATCACCACAGTGACCTCTTGCTAAGAAATTTTGCTTGAGAGGGGAAAAAAGATATTGAATGTATCCTTAGAAAAGTGGGGAAATGATTCTGAAGAGGTAATGTAGATGGACTGTTAATTATTTAAAAAAAAAACCATTCTAAATATCCAGTGTAAACTGACTCCTCTCAGCTTGTTGGTAATGTTTTATTCCGAGTTTCTCAAAAACTAAATCAAACCAAACCATTATATATAGCCAGGCATCTCATTGCTTTCATTTTCATCCCCATGGCAACCATGGGATATGACAAGACAATATATGTGATGATTGAGCCTTAATCCTAATTCATGGCTTGATAATAACCTTACATTTCTAAATCCCTAATCTACTTTATCCACACTGTGACAGCATTTGTAATTATCCTTTCATGTATAAAATAATCACATTCATTGCAAGTAACTGTCATAGATTAATTCTGTTCCAGGCCTCTGAACTGGATTTGCTCTGGTCTTGAGTTCCATGAAGACAGCATCAAGAGAAATAATGAGAACTTTAAATAATTTGTCTCAAAACTTTAGGGCAAATTTCTTAATGAAAAGCCAGCTTTATTTTCAGAGCGGTTGATAACTATGGACCTTGGGATAAAGGACCAGGGATTCATCTTCAGGGAAGTCTGCTTTGCCTAGATCTACCATCTGTCTCTTGCCCACAACATCCAGTGATTAATACAACCGCAGATTTGATTTGATTACCCTGAGAATGAGTGACAATTAACATTTTGCCATTATTGCAAATCTAAACTTTCAATCACTTCCAATGCCTCATCCCCAGCTGAAGTCTACATTCCTGCTGGAGAATCACTGAATTTTCTATTTCAGAATATTTAACAAGCTGTGTTGTTTTGTACTGCAAAACAATAAACAAAATTAGATTGTTTTCTACGGCATCCCATTCCAGCTGTTAACATGCATATAGTGCAGTAAGGGTGGGAAACTGTAGCCCAGCTACATCAGCATCACACTTTTGCTAGGATTTTATGGATAAGACGGGACACTAGCTAGTACAATAAGCCTAAGTGGGTTTCAGTCTGACTTGGAATCAGTTTTTGTTGCAGTTGGATATGAAAGATCAAAAAGAAAATTAAAGGCAAAGGTTTAAGAAAAAGGAGGAGTTTCATATGGCAGAATTATTTCTAGTTTACTAATAATAGAAAATAATTTCTAGTTCCTTCCTTCCTTTCTTTTTGTTTTTGGAAGGACCACAAACAGATGGGGAAAGAAACACTAGAAGCAGGCTTTTATTTGTCTCTTTAAATTGATCTTGAATGGCATCCCTCTTAATTGCTGTTTTCAGGAATAACAAATAGAGGATTAGTACTGAATTTGATTTGAAGGGGGGGACTAATCATAATCATCTGATAATTGGATTTCTTTTCTGCAGCTGAATATTAATTCAAGAATTAAAAGTGTTAGCTTCCTTCCAAAGATTTTCAGAAAACTCAAATATGTATTCAGCTCCCTGTTTTGCTGTTCATATCACAGAGATATGCTAACTTTGCTTCTCCAATTTTAATGCTAGCAATTATAACATTTTGTACTGTGAAATCTGCCTGTAAACCCTAATGTTTACATATATTATTTATCTACTTGTTTTCAGTTTTCTTCATTTGTTACATATAATCTCGTTCAAACAAATAGCAGATCAAGTGCTTAAATAATTAGATATTTCTGTCTTTTGGCTTTGCTCTTTTTTTCTGTTGCTTGTAAGTCATTTTTTTTGCCATTAAAATAATGCCTCATCTAAAAACATATCCAACAGAATTACAATGTGGGAGAGCTTTTTAATGTTTGGCTCATGGGGGAGTTTGATATGCTTCAAGATTGTTCTCTGTGGTTTAATAATAATGCTTGCAGCCTTAGTTTGGCTTCCAAAATGGTTTAAGCAATCAGGAAGTCCATTTTTAAAACTGTCTATTGAAGTGAGGGGTTTTTTTTTCCTTTCCATTCAATCATGTTTTATTCTCAGAGGCTGCCTGGACAAGTCCCTGTAGTTTTCTTGGCAGTGGTTTGACATTGCCTTTTACCTAGAGCTGAGAAAAACCACTACTCAAGATCACTAGCTGGCTTCCTAGGGCAGAATGAGAGCCCATGGTCTTCCAGCTTCTAGCCTGTTGCCTTAACCACTATATTAAACTGAATATCTCTAAATTCAGAATTGCATAGTTTTAAAGAAGAGATATTTAATGTCCAAATTAACAATAAAAAAAAGAACTTTGAAAACTGCAAGGTGGAGATTCTTGGAAAAGTTGTAAGTATTTCTTCCCAGGTTCCTTCCCCTGCACTCTACTGGACTTGGCCAACATATTTGAGCTAATTTACCAATACATGTCCCTATTTTGAGTAGCTTATGTCTAACATTCTATTATTTTCTCAGCCTCTCTACAGTTTCTCCCAGTCGGATGTCATAAACTATTCATTTTCAGGAAAGTATTCCCTATTCACAGCCAGGAATATATGTTTTAGAATATTTTCCATACAGATTTATATGAACTGTACTTATAGTGGCAGCTGGTATACAGTAAGTGATAATTCAAAACTTCATTCGCTGGGCTTCTGGCAGAAGTTGCTGAAATATCTGCTCTACTCAGAGACATTTGCTTGGGGCTCTGGTGATGATGTTGGTAGATGATGAAAGCAGTAATGTATTTTCATAGTAATAGCAATGGTGTTTAGACTTATATACTGCTTTACAACATTCTCTGGGTGTTTACAATGTCAGTTTATTTCTCCCAACAATGTGGGTCCTCATTTTACCGACCTCCAAACAATGGAAGGCTGAATCAACCTTAAATCCCCATCATGATCGAACTCCAGGCTGTGCAATACAGCATTTGAATCATTGAGCCACCAGGGCCCAATGCCAGTGCCACAGCTTCTGCCCTCATTTTAATACATCGCATTGCATGCACAAACAAACTGGGCAGAGCCTGCACTATGACATTGCTTTTACCATTTTGATGAAAACAGTCAATTCTACACATACCTTTGGAAATATTCTTGGACCTATCCACTATGTTCTCCTCATTGCAACTTTTGCTGCAGAAAAAAAAAATAGGCATTTTACATAAATGATTATCCTTTATTTGCTGTTTCATGTTTTCATTGTGTGGCCCAACTTAATTAATAGCTCCTTGCTATTTGGACTGTGGTATTATCTGCAGTTCTGGCCAATTTTTTCTATTTGTTTGTTGGCAAATGTTTCCTAGTGTGGAAGATAAGTATTTCTTTGGCCAAAAGGTCAAATTCTATTTGGGCCACTGAACTGCATCAAAAGTTTGGAACTATGAGGATGTTCCAGTTCTAAAAATTTGTAGAATGCAAAGTATATACAATTTGTAGAATGCAAAGTATATACAAAAATCAATTCGAATTTTTTTTTCATCTTCTCCATAGTTGCAGTAAACATGTAATTCTGTCTGTGTGGTAAATGATTGAGCATTCTATAATTCTGCATTTTTTTAAAAACAAATGATAGGATTATCATTAACAAAAGTGCTAACATTAAAATAATGTATTTTTTCTACAGAAAATATTGAAATTTTTTTTTATTAAATGTCTAGAAAAAAATTCCAGGAAGAAATAACTGCAAGAAAGAAGCAAACAAATTAATTAAGACCAATAGGGGCATGCAATAACCAGTAATCCTCAATTTATGACTACAAAGGGGATCAGAAAATTCATCCTTAAATGATGAAGTCATTAAGTTAGGCATTGAATGATGACACCTGATTTTATTACCTTTTTTTTTGCTGTAGTTGTTAAGTGAGACATCACATGATCATTATTCGTGACCTTCCCTGTTGGCTTCCTTTTTTGACTTTACTTATCAGAAGCCAGCTGGGATAATTGTTTATGACAATCATGTGATTGCACTAATGCTATAATATTTATAAGTATTATAGCATTTGCCCAAGGTGACTCATGGTTGCTATTGCCATGATTAGGATATTGTCCCTTTTCCAAAATGTTAAAACACTGTTAAATGACCTAGAAATACAGATTATGATGACATGATATCACCAATTTATTTCACTAGAACAAGGACTGGTGACCTCTTACCTATATAATTGAACTCTCACATCAGCCCTAACTAGCGTGGATGACATCAAGTATTATAAAAGTTGTAGTCTAAAATACCTGAGTGTAACAGGCTACTTTCCCATATATTAAATATTCATGGGGAGACAATTATGGAGAGATGGAGATTATTCTATTCCATTTACCATCTATTTAGTGTGATGGAAACCAGTTTGGACTAAAATAATGAAAAGACCACAAAGGAACAATCTAATTCTGCAAAAAAATAAATCCATGAGAAAAAGTCATTGATGTCATCAATTAACTTTGTTCCATCAAAATCAATACAAGTACAATTATATGCATATTAATTCACCAGGAAACCTTCCTAAATTTGTTGGTCTTGAACAGTCCCAATTAAGAGGATACGGGATCATAGCCTAAAGCTGCATTTACCTCCCTTTCATCTTCTGGCCATCCCTTTAGGATTATAATGCAATGAAATGGGACTCTCATGATAGAGAGTGTTGTAAAACAGCTGGTCCATGTGCTTCTGTGGCATTTGCTTCTGCTTGGCTTCAGGGTGCAGATTGTGTTATATAAATACAGAGCAAGCAAACCCTGGCATGCAGACTTCCAGCTTCATAAATCATTTGTTTGAGCAGATGTTGTTATTCTTTTGCTGTCATTGTTTAGGGATATTTTGTTGATGGACTAGCACCTGGCAAATATTCTGTGCCACTTCTTTCAAATCTATTTCCAAAACCTGTTAGCTGGTGAACCAATCCGAAGAGAACAGATGTGGAGTGAGGATGAAGACTGCTGCCTTTAATACCTGTGATAACTTCACACTGGTTAGTTGTCTATAATAGCAGACTTTCATCTGCCCTCCGTCACCTGTCATTCTTAGGAACAAAGAAGATTTGACCAAATTCTGAATGGATCAGACTGACTCGAACAGATTCAAGAGGTTGCTGAACTGAAACAGGATTCTGACAAAGTAGATTGAATCTAACCCAAAGTCTCATTTGAACATTTGTAGGAGAACAGATAGCATCTTTGAAAAAAACATATTTTCTCTCATATTTGTCCTAAAAGGAGAAACTTGGTGAAAAAAAAAAGGAAGGCTACAATTTTGTTGCCAACACTGTCAGCTGTAGATTATAGTACCTCTGAATGTGAGGACTGTGAATGTAAGGGAGCATAGACTACAGGCAGATTTATGCCAATGGCTAATGCTTTTATTAGCCATTCTGAAGAGCAAGAAGGACTGGAAAGCTTGTGGTAACTCCAGGAAGCTATTGCATCAAATATGGACCTGGAAAGTTCAGAAAGTTGAATTCTCTTATCTATGCTACTAATCTTTCCACATTCCTTCTTTGTCCTCTTGCCTCTTTTGGATGGAAGGAGAGGTTATCATACCCAGGTGGTTCATGAGTCTATTTCTTTTGGTAACAAAAATAGCCACTCATAGGAGCCCAAGATCCCCACCCCTCTCTATTTTTTCCTGAGGTAGAAAAAAAACGATCTGATTACAATGTTGTGTAGATGCGTAAACACTGTATAATTTGATATCATTTCATAATAGGGAGGAGAAGATGGATGAGAGAGAAGGGAAGTCTTCACATCTGTTGCAGGCAAGCCCAGGAGCAGGGCGTTTTAATGAAGAAGAAAGAAAAAAAACAGGGCATGAATCAACACCAGTGATCTCATCTTTCCTGTATTTGAAATTCTGAGTGGAACTCTGTTTCAGTCCTTTTCCTTCACTCTGTTTTGATTTCCTTTTGTCTCATAAACAGAGTAAACTTTAAGAAAATAAATACATATTCAGTGCAGCAAGTATGCCCTGCTGAATGATGCATCTGAACTCTTCAAGCATCAATTCTCTATTTACAGTGAGATAAAATAAAGTTCAGGAGCAGCTATATCGATGATGTTGGTTATGTAAGCTGGCACATGTGTGTTATGTTTGGGAGAATGGGAGGGCTTTTTAATAAAAGTTGTTTTTCTTTTAGAAACTATGCAGAGGGAATCTAAGATTATCCACATGGAAATTTGGAATGAAATATGAGGTTTGAATGCCTTACTCTTATGGCTGCATAACAAACCAAATTACACCAAACACATCAGGGTCTGTCAAGTGAGACACAAGCATACAGGCATTCTGCTCCAACTGACTTCTTAAGTAAATTGTAAATGCCAATGTTTGGCAGGAATCTCACTGCAAATACTGGGATTTAACAGAACACAGAGGAGGGTTTATCTGATTTATGACTGGCAAATAATAATAACCATTAGCCTGAGGCAAATAATAATAATTAGCCTGAATTAATCTACTGCAGGAAGCAACCCTCTTGCCTCAAAGCTTTGGGTCACAATTCCCTATGTTCATCTAGTTTGGATAGACAAATACTTTTCAACTTTCTGATCTAGGGCTGAGAGAGGGTAGCTATCCTAAAGTCCCATCAGCCAGATTCTGTGCCCAAGAGAGAACTAAATCCTGGCTTTTTGTACTCCTAGTCCAGCACCTTAACAAGACGTGCTTTTGACTGGCAAATATCAAGAAATATATACTGAATATTTGAAAACTAAAATATGTCATGATTGTATTAGATCTGGCAATATTGTATAGGTCCTAGACAAAGTCTGTAAGTGGTTGGCAGAACAGACCAGTGGGATTCTTTGTAAAAATATATTATTTATTTATTTATTTATTTATTTATTTATTTATTTATGTATGTATTTATTTATCTACTTGCTACTGTCTAACAGGTTTATATAGTCACTTTCAAATATTTCAGAATCCAATCTTAGATATTGCCATGTATGAATCTTAACAACTTGAAAATAATTCTCTCTCTCTCGCTCGCTCTCTCCATGTTGGAAATTATATTAGAACATTGTTCCATGTTCTATAAAGCAAAGCTGAATTTCTGGATATTCATTGCATTTGATGCATGTAGTCAATGTTCTGAAGTTTATATTGGATATTTGATCCTTTTCCTATGGTCAAACAATTTAATCCTACCAATCTAGTCAGAATCATTGGTTGAGAATTCTGAGAAACAATCTGAGTACACCTGTCCATTCCAGTGGAGAAAGAAAGAATGAAATACAAAGCTGCCCCTTGTTTGTTACATTGTTTATATTCAGGCTTTATAACAAAGAGATAAAATCCTAATGACCAAGTACTGAATTGTAATAATTAAATGTATTGTATGTTATTATCCCGCTAAATTGTTCTCTATATTTGTTGTGGGTCTTCCAATATATTGTGTTACATTTTTGTAAAGTACTATCTAGGCCAGTGATGGCGAACCTATGGCACGCGTGCCACAGGTGACACGCAGAGCCATTTGTGCCGGCACGCGAGCAGTCACCAAAGTTGCCTGCACTGCGCATGCGCGCACTTCCCAGCTGATTTTTCGGCCGGTTCGAGTCCGTTGTCGCTCTCCCGGATGCTCGAGAGAAGCCTCTGTAGCCTGAAAATGGGCCCGTTCGAGGCTACAG
>JAOYMU010000010.1:3271900-3285139 GCA_025802295.1 Psammodynastes pulverulentus
GTTTTGTTATCTATCTAGCTAGCTAGCTAGCTAGCTAGCTAGCTATCATCTTTAGTTCCTTGAATTCTATATTTGAAGAAAGCCAATTTGGAAAAAAAATGCTTCATGATCTGGATATGGCAATACTTTTAACTGAATTTTTCGTTACATGAGATTCTGTAGTTACCAAAAAGGAGAATGAATCTCCTAACTTTTCCTCCATAAATGAAATTAACTTTAGAAAGGTTGGTTATATGTGCCAATCATGTTCCATTCCCATGTTCATAAGTTGAGAGAATTCCCAAGAATACAGGGTTATCTCCTCTCTGGAAAGCTTTAAAATATTCACCAATGTTCAATTACAGATAAGTAAATAGCTGAAGAGTCCTTTCTTAGATATTCAGAAATTTAAACGTTCCAATAATGCCTAAGAACTAAATATAGGTGACATGAGATGAGATAAAGAAAGGAAACAAATGGAAAATCTGCCTTAAATTGTATAAAATGGAGAAAATGTTAGAATAAATAACATTTTCTCCATTTTATACAATTTTCATGATACAAAAAAGTTAATGGAGTATTATCAAACACATAATTTATCGATATGCAGGAATAAATGGGAAAAACTAATATAGATGGTATTTGGAGAATAGAGTTTACCATATTGATTTTGGCTTTCATGTCAAGACCTCAATTTCCTTTCTTTCTTTCTTTTTTTTCAATTTAAAGGTCAGAAGACACTAGTGATATATTTATTAAGCTCCCTGTCAGTTTTTATGGCTTCAGAGTGACCAATAGATAAGTGTTAACCTGAGTCATACTAAATTAGAAAAGGTTCAGTTCTGGAATCTTCTGTCAGTATCAAGACTAAAAAGAAACAGACTCTTACTTATACTAGTATCTTTCTATACCTTCTCTATTCAATACATTGTGAAATTGTGGCTAATAACCTAAGGTAGAAATCTACCCATCAAATCTCTTCTCACCGACTACAATTTCTGCAATAGCCTCTGGCAAGTTATAGTATTTTCATATGTGGGCTTCTTTGGCACCCTGCAATATGGATTTACTTATGGTGATTACTCCCTTAAAAGATGTAGTAAAGTTTATATCTCAATCCTCAGGTATAAATGCAATAAAACAACAGCAAACTAGTAAGACCTGTCATCCCCATAACAGCTTCAAACAACAGTCCACTGGCAAATTTTGGGGAAAATAAAAATAAATCAATTGAAGGATTTTGCCTTAAAAAAAACCAGAAATGTCCAAACTGATTTTATTGTCTGTTTAGAAGCCCCAAAGCTTTGAAGAGATTAAGAGGGGGAATTCAAATTTCCCAAATAAGTAAATAGCAGGTTCTTCCCCCCCCCACTTCAAAGACTGATTGAGACCTATGCATTGAATCTGTCACCTCACTGCCTCCTTGCCATAATACTCAGAAGTTTTAAAAGTTGGGAATTCATGACTTTGCAATGTTCCAAGTGTAGGGGCAAATTTTTGGAGCATTGTATTAGTAGCACTAATAAAGGAGAATAGTTGTAGATGAGGGTTGAAATGTGCTACTGAACAGCATCGATGATGTTACCTGGTTTGGGTAATGTAACATCTGCAAGAAAATAAGCAAGCTAAAAGAGCACCAAGGAACCCTCTACTAGTAGTGGCTGCATTTGTGAGTGTAGTATACATCTGATCAAAATGAACTCCCTCTCATTACTAATAATTGTTTTAAGCAAAACAAAACCCAAATCTTTCTATTTCCTCACTTTTGTGTATTTGGGGTTCTAATTACAGTGTTCTATTTCCCATCATATATTGGCATGTTTCTGATCACCGACAAAGAACTTCAAAGCCACCAATATTTAGACCACAATGCATTAGCTTGGAATTGTGGAAATTTTCATATCAGTAGGTTTTAAAATAAAAAAAATGCAGTAGCTAAAGTAGCTGTAGCATCCTTCTGAGGGTATTTTTCTTGTTTTGTTATTGTTGTTGTGTGTTTAAGAAAGTTTTTTTTTTTTTTACAAAATATCCATTGCTTTTATTATGCTGCTAAAATTCATTAGGGTTGCAGCTACAATATCATTACATGTGGGATATAAAACAAATCTGCTAAAGAAGATTGTAATTTATATGGCAGTTGTGGTTAAAGATGCTAAGCTAGTCAGCTGGAGATCTGAAAGCCTGGGTTTGGGACCCGAGGTCCATACAAGAGGGTGAGCTCCCATTACTTGCCCCAGTTGCTTCTCACCTAGCAGTTTCGAACACATGAAAATATACCACAAGTGATAAATATACCACTTATGAGTGAAGACCTCCCTGCTGTGTCATGCATCAATATAGATGATTGAGCAGCCTTTCTCTAAATTTGTACATAAAGAAAAGATCATATGAAAGAAATCAATGTGGGATAAAGACATAATAATATTTTGACCAAGGGAACTTATGATCCATTTCTAATAGTTTGGCAGATAATAGCAGGCCATTTCTAGAGCTGGCTTTCTAACATAAAGGATTCTATAATGTGGTATTTTCTCAGGCTCTTAACAGGAATAATATATCCAAACACAAACTAAGAAGAAAGTGCATGTTCACATTCGCAAAAGTAAAATATTTAAAGAAATAATCATGGACACATGGAAAAAAGAGACAGAGAATAAATGATCCATCAAATGTATATAGCATGGTAGTTCTCTAGAGAACTACTTTAACCTTATGTCACGTTCCTTAAAAAGTAATGAATGCAAACTTCCATCTTAGAGGAATTTATAGTTAATATATGCGGTATTTGCAGTAATGGGATACTTGAGCAAAAGAAGGTCAACAACTTACAAACTTTCCTTCAGGCATACTTAGTATTAGAGAAGTGTGGTTGAATTTCAAGGTTAACATGCCCATAGAATTGTCTTGTTAGAAAAAGAAAGGGAAGAGAAAAGAATGGCACTTCCAAGATCCTAAAACTCAGTCCTTACATTATGGGCAAAAATTCTAAAGTTAGGGATTGGATGCAGCTATTATAAAACTAATCTTTTGAAATTTAACTTTTCCCCAAAAGCTGATATCATTGCATTTAAAAAAATAAAAATATCAAGATTCTATCCAAGGAAGCCTAATCCATGCTTAGATTTTTTTTTCTTTTTACAGTCACGTTTACTATATTGTAGTTTCCACATTTTGGACCTTCTGGAAAGACTTTCAACATTGACTTATCCTCTGTATTTGCTTTACTGATTTTGTTTACTAAATAATTTCCTGTTTTGGGGGCCCTCTTGGCATGTGTGGAATATCAATATCACCCCATCAAAAATGAGAGGCCATGTGGTATTCAGTCTAGTGCACAGTTTGACTAGCGGTTAAAACATGTGAAGAATGGTTGCAGGAATTGGGTATACCTAGTCTAGTGAAAAGAAGGACTAGGGGAGATATGATAGCAGGGTTCCAGTATTTGGGGGGCTTCCACAAAGGTATGGGAGCAACCTATTTTCCAAAGCACCAGAAAACAAAACAAGAACCAATGGATATAAACTAATAAAAGGAGATAAGCAACTAGAACTAAAAAGTTTCCTAACTGTGAGAACAATCAAGCAGTTGAATGGCTTGCCTTCAGAAGTTGTAGGTGCCCCATTACTGAAGGCTTTTAGCAATAGCAATAGCACTTAGACTGGGAGTCGGCATTGTGCGGCTCTTTGGGCCCTCTCCTGTGGCTCCCTGTCAGATGATCCCACCACTGGCTGGCCCCACCTCTCCCCTCCCCTCCCACTCATTTCTTGCCTGAGAAGACAAGGGTGACAGTGGCAGATAGAGACTCATTCCATATTCCAGAGCAGGAACGAAGTGCCGCTCTTCTTGTCTCTTCTTCTGGCCCTTGTTGGTGCTCTGGGTGGAGATGCATGACTTTTCTCTGCCCCGAGACATTGTCTGGGCTGGCTGCAGCCGATGCTCTGCATTGTAATGGGCTCCAGGAGGAGGAGGAGGGGATGCCGTCTCCCCCATTGTGAACCTCTAAGCTTAAGTGTGCTGTGTGAGGCACTGCAAGAGCAGCGAGAAGCCATGGAGGTGGTGAGAGCAGCGACATCAGCCGCATCCAGCCTAGCCGATATCTCAGGGTGGAGAGAAAGTCACACGTCTCCCCATATTCCTCTTGCTGCCTCCATGGCTGTTTGCTGCTCTTTTCAGCACCTTGTGCAGCACACTTAAATTTAGTGCACTTCACAATGGGGGAGATGGCATCCCCTCCTCCTCCTCCTGGAGCCCATTGCGACGTGGAGCATTGGCTGCAGCCAGCCCAGCCAGTGTCTTGGGGTGGAGAAAAGTCATGCATCTCCCCAAGCAGCCAAGGTGCACACAGCACCAACAAGAGCCAGAAAAAGAGGCAATAGAGGGGCGCTTCACCTCCACTCTAGAATACAGAGTTAGTCTCCATCTTCTTCCATCGCCCTTCTCTTCTCAGGGCAGGCAAGGAGTGAATGGGAGGGGAGGGTGAGGGATGGGGCCAGCCAGTGGTGGGATAATCTGGCAGGGAGCCACAGCAGGGGGACAAAAGAGCCTCATTTATCTGGGAACATGAAATGACTCTTAATTTAAATCATATGGTAAAAAGCACCCAAAGAAGAAGAAAGAACAACATCAGCAAAAACAAAAACAAAACAAAACCCCAACCCTCACTTGTTTTTGGAAATGGTTCAAGAGGGAACATGCACACATATAAATGAGAGAGAGAGATGAGAGAGATGAGAAACAGAGAGAGAGAGGGAGAAAGAGAAAGGTCAGAGAGAGATGAGAGACAGAGAGATGAGAAAGAGAAGAGAGGGAGAAAGAAAAAGAGAGAGAGGAATGAAAGAGGAGTGAGAGGAAATGAGAGAGGGGGAAGAAAGAGAGATGAGAGAGAGATGAGAAAGAGAGATAAGAAAGAGAGAGAGGGAGAAAGAAAGAGAAAGATGAGAGAGAGAGATGACTGAGAGGAGGAGAGAGAGAGAGAGCTGTTTAAAAGAAAATACTGGGATCCACAAAACCTGGGCAGGCATGTCTGGAGGGGTCATGTGACTGGGTGGGAGTGAGTGATATTGAGTTGACCATGCCCACCCAGGTTTTGTGGCTCTTGTGGGGGCCGGTATTTTCTTTCCTGTGGGAAACAGGTCCAAATGGTTCTTTGAGTGTTTAAGGTTGCAGACCCTTGACTTAGACTTATGTACCACTTTGCAGTGCTTTACAACCCTCTCTAAGTGGTTTACACAGTTAGCATCTTGCCCCCAACAATCTGGATCCTCATTAAACCAACCTCGAAAGGATGGAAGGCTGAATCAACCTTGAACCAGTGAGAATCAAACTGCTGGCAGTCAGCAGAATTAGCATTCCAGGCACTGCATCACCACAGCTCTTTTAAGAAGAGACTGGATTATCATTTGCTGAAATGGTATAGATTCTCCTGCTTGAGTAGGAGATTAGACTAGAGGACCTCCAAGGTCCCTTCCAACTCTGTTATTCTATGTTCTAGTATGGGCATCCTCACTTAGTCAGAAGCTCAAAGAACTGTAAAAGACACTTAAAAGACTCTCAAGGAATTATATATTGGAGTTAAGGATGCATTGAGGAAACTATGCCAGGATATTTGTACCAACAGGTACAGAAAGTATGCTTATATCTAACCTGAAGCATGTTTGCCTTCTCCAAATCAGAGTTTGCAAACCTCTACTAGAATGGTTCTAACATTTTCTCTAAAATCACAGTGAACACAAAGGCTAAATATATCTTTTATTTCATTTTTTTCTTGTTTTATTGGAAGAAAAACCCTAGGATTATGTGGCATAGATTCCTACTATATTGTGTCTGGCTTCCAGTTAATTGTCTTGGAAACCATCTATGTCCATTATCAAAACTGAAAAATACTCAGATCATTGTCTGAGCTGAGTTAAGACTCAGAAAATGACCACCCTTCCTGTAACATGCTGTTTTTGGAAGTTTTTTTTTTTTTGCTGTTGTTATCTAACATACTATTTCCTTTCTTTCAAAGCAATGTAGGTAGAAAGGAGGAGATAGACAGAGGCGTGGGTCCTTCTCTATATCTTCACAATTTTCCTGACGTACTGGGAATTTATGAAGAAAAGTTTGAAGTGTTTTATGCCCAATGGGTATAAGGTTAGGAAGATTGGTTTTCATTACATTTTGCATTTCATTAAATTGTGATGCCTTTTTCTCCCTTCCATGAAACCTGCTGGCACTAGCTGTTAAATGTTAACATATTTGTCTCATACCAATGAAGGCATATCTTCTTGTCACTCACTTCCCAAGTACAAATTAATTGTTATTGGTACTCTTTAAAGGCCTATTTGGACAACTTGATAATGAGATTGCTTAATAGTAGGTGGTGATTTGAATGATACAAAAGAAGCAAATGAAATGCATTAAACTTTAAATTCCAACAATATTCAGTCTCTACTAGTGAGACATTTTCAAGGCACAAAAATAATTGTATCAGATGTAGTTTAGCCCAAGTATTTAATGGTTTGGATTAATATATCTTAAAGGGAACTGCCAAGAAGGATAATTCAAGGAACACACATAGTGGGAGGGTTCTATAATGAGTATTTACATAGCCCTTGGCAGTATAATTTGTTGCAATCCTTGTTTATGTTTAAGGTTGAGAAGAAAGGAAGGAAGAAAGAAAGAAAGAAAGAAAGAAAGAAAGAAAGAAAGAAAGAAAAAAAGAAAGAAAGAAAGAAAGAAAGAAAGAACTAAGATTATTTTTTCATTTTCTACAGAATCCTCGATATAAACTCTATATATGTATAGGGACAAGAATATATATTTACAAACATTCATAGCCTCTTGAATTTATGACATACTGAAAAAACCTCCAGAAAGTGACTGGGGCAGTGAAGGTGGAATATAATCCCAATGAAACAGGGTTCTATTAACTATCAGGCTGTGACAAAATATAACTTTTCTCTTCTTTTCTAAATACTAGCAATAGTTTCCTTGTGGTGCTATAGCATAAACACCATACTATTGTAAGAATGTGGATGATATAAATGGCATTAACTTTAGCATTCTGAATCACAGATGTATTTTTAAGGATTGCTGCAGAGGTATGATCTCCTGGGAGTAGTTCAACTACTCACAGTTCAAGATTTCATCTTATGTATGGCTTGATTCGGTGCATGCTGGAATGATGCAAGTTAATTAGAAGACATTCTCAAGAATACTTTGTAAAAATGTTACTTTTTTACCATAGAAGTTTCATTACATTTTAGATTAAAAATACCAGGAATAGGAATGATGTGACATTGGCAGCTAATATATTTAAAAAATAATGATAAAATAACTTTTAGATGTTGCTTGGGATGTCATCTATTTTGGAATCTTTAAAATGCATCAATAATTTGGAATTTTACCTGTCCCCTCTTTTTTTAAAATGAAGAAACATTCTAAATCAACATTTCTAGATCACAATGTTTTAGTAATTATTAGTATTTTAGTCAGTTCACAGATAAGTATACAATTTTACAAAAAGAAAATCAACGTTTATTAAGCTTTATCTTAACTGTATGTTGAGATAAATTGAAAGTAACATTCTTGTAGCAAACTATTTACAAACCTCCTGTCCTTCACAGACATGCACTATAGTTTCACTGCTGGGAATTAGTCCAGCACAGTGGAGAAAATGGCTTTTATGCATTCCAAAGCCTATTGCATAATACCAACATTTTTCAAATGCATTTCTTTTATAAAATGGGTGGATCACAATTGCCAGTCCTTTAATATGTAGCTATTTGCTGGAAGAATAGGCATACATAATCCACATCTGGAAACTAACTAAGACACTAATACTTACCATAAACGTATAACACAGAAATAATTTAGAACACGTATTTAAAACTCCAAGTTATTAATGTATTTTAAAGCTTCCAAGGTAGATGACATCCCAACACACACACACACACACACACACACACACGAGATTTGCAGCAACTCCAGATATGTCCAAGAACATTAAAATTTCTCCTTATTAGATTTATTTACAATGTATTTACTACAATTCATTCTGCAAGATATTAAAATTGTTTTTGAGAAACCCACAGACAAGATTTCATTTTTTTAGATATTACTGAACTGAACTGCTATCTTAGCTGCAGGCAGGTGTTTTTTATTACAAGGAAAATGGGAAATCTAGTCTCCTTGTCAGAGATCCTGAACCATATCAGGATAGGGAGGGTGGCGCTTAACTGCTTTACCCATTTCTTTCTATGATCTGTTTTCAGATTGCAGGATAGCCAGAAATTTCTAGCTATTTGCTGAAGCATAAGGAAAACAATAGGTAAAATTCCATACTAAATAAAAATCAAAGGCACAATAGCAACCACAACAGTTGAAATAGCTGTACTTGCTGTTTTTTGAAAAATAATTTACTGAAGTCCAAACCTATTTTTTATATTGTAGAAACTTTCAAATCTAATCCAGAAAGGAAATGGATTTAGAACACTACTAATAAATGTTTACTTGATAAGTGAAGGAAAAAATCCTGTATTAATTAAAGAAGGTTCTCCAATCTGGATAAAACAAGAGTACTTAAAATATTTATTTAATTACTTGTTTACTTAGAAAGTAGTCCACTGAGTTCAACTATGGTTAATTCTAATCAATATGGATTTCATTTGTCAGTAGAAAATCAAGTTGTTTCTAATCTACATAAATAATTATATTATTAGTGCAGAAATGTCTATTTTTAGTAATAACATTAACCTGCTTTTTATGTATTTTTAAGTTAACTTTTCCGGTTGCAAAATAAGCTAGTAACCACATTTAATGAATTTTATTCAGAAGTATACATACAACTTGTATCAATCACTTTAGGACTGATCCTGTTCTATCTTCTTTTTTAAATAAAATAAAAAATATGAAGACATATATCAGACAGATCCTTTGCTTATAGTACATCTTTGCTTACCCCACATCCAAAGTTCAAACAAGGGTAACTTCACACTTTTTCTTCAATGGGCATAGCTTTGATTGCAACTTAGCATTCTGGTTCCCACTCAGCTTACCATTTTTTTTCCCGCCCGTAACTCAACCAGCTTATTTTGCTTCCTTACATTCCTGGTTCTCTCTCCTCCAACATGCAGGATTGAATTTAACTATTTGAGTTAGGGATGGAGAGAAGAAGCTGGAGCAAGGCCTGTTCTTTCCTAGTCTATCAAGAAGCAAAGTGAAGTGAAGCATATCTTAGCTAATGGACAAGAGTGAAAGAATAAAGCTAGAAACTGAGAGCAAGCCACAAACTGCATTCATCCAATTAACCCACTTCCAGCCCAATGTTTCAAACAGAAACTGAATTTTGTTATCCAACCAGATTAACTTTAGAACTGAAAGCATCAATCTAGGCTCTAGTGGAAACCAGCAGAAAGTATGCCTGGATGGATCGGATGACCACCTGGTTCTAATTCTCCTTATCAAGACACGAAATTAAAGATTTGAATACCAGCAGATTTTTCATATGAATGAGTGTCTCCACATTCATTATTGCCCTATTCTCTAGCCAGAGGCAAGTTATTCTCTGGCTGAAATTTATGATCACCGAGTATATAAATTAAGTTCACTGTAAAATAAAAAAAAATACTCATTGAAGGCATTCAAGTTCAATCCTAAACTTTTTAAATTACTTTTTTTCTCCAAGTTACATTACTATTTTAAACCCATCATTAAGGAAACATCTTTATTAAGTCAGCTGACAGCTTATGAAAGAATTCCAGATCCGAAGAACTCCCATTGAGGAAGGTGGTAAAAATAATAATAACTGGATTAATAGCGGGGGTGAGAAAAAAAATGAGGCTGGTAGTAAAGCCAATGTTCCAAGATGGAGAATAGGAGTCGGCTGCAAACAGGCGAATTTGTTTTTACTCCTGGGTTCAGTACTGTGTACCCAAGGAAAACTCCCCGAACTGGAAGGGAAAAAAAGGACTCTTGTCTGAAGAAGCATGCATTGGGTTCGGTTCGGTTAATGCCAGGTTTGTCCTAACAAGATCTATTTAGCTTTCTTACGATCCACAGTTTACAACCCGGGCACACCGCTAGGATTATGAATATAAAGCATTTTTGTTTTTGTTTTTTTAATAGAGGAAAAAAAGTGCGCGCCTTGGAATCGAGCCCGACCCAAGAAAATTTGGGTGGAGGAAGCGCGACCCATCACTGCATTTCCCGACTACTTGTCCAACCCGAGAACATTCACCATCCGGAAACGCCACCAGACTTTATTCTGATAAAATGCAAAAGAAAGGATTTGTTTTGTTTGTTTTAAGAGTCCCACCGCTGATCGCTTCTGCGCGATTCCGAGTGCGGATCCGCAGGCACGGAAGAAGCATAACTGTGCACGGGACGAGAAAGGTTCTCGGCAGGCAAAGTTGCGAGAGAAACCGAGACGGGATTCCTAAAGCAAACTCCCAAGCGTGGTAATTCCCGAGGAAGTGCGCGCAGAAGTGCAGCCTTACCTCGCTACCCCCGTTCCCACGGATCGAGTTATGTGTAAGGCTTATAGGGCAGCGCGCACTTCCCCCGAAAGGAAATCCTAATTAAACTCGGCGGGGCTTAATCCCGATCCAACACACGCGGCAGGCTCGTGACAGTCAAACACTTTCTCGGGAGTAAACTTCCCCCCAGGCAGGAGAGGTTGACTTCCCACGAGATTCGCAAGACTTGCGCTCGAGTCTTTCAAGAGCTTTTATTTTGTTTTCCATTTTTTACACATAATAAGCCCTAATTGCTTTCCCCTCTCACTACCCTCGGAGAGGGCGGAGTCTCAACCAACCACACCTCCTCACCCCCCACTGACCCCGGAAGAGCGATACCTCTCTCGTCTTCTGTCAGCCTCCCGCGCCAATTCAACTCTTTAATGTAGAACCGCCACCACCCTCCCTCCAGGCGAACCTCTCATTGGCCCTTAGCCCCGCCCACTCGGTCCGCTCAACTTTTCGATTAGCTGGCTCCCCTGCCACTCCGGAGTGAGCTCCTCTCCCCCCCATACAATCCTTCCCTCTCATCTGCCTGTATTTACTGCCTTCTCATTGGAGTAGTTCCAGCCTTTAAGAAAATAAATCTCCGTTATGTCCCCAGTGTATTGGTCTTGACGTTTGTCAATCAGACATCAGTGATGCTTATCATTGGAGGATATACATATGATTAAGGCTGACCTTTTTAATAACTCGTGTTTCATTTGCCCGGGCTAGCTGCCAAAGTGACCCAAGCTTGCAAATGATTGGCTCTAAATGATCTTTTTCACGCTGCCTAGCATGTTAGGTTGCGAACCTTCGCCCGCTCCCCCTTTCTTTTTTCTACGCATTTCTATTTCTTCCTTTATTTATTTATTTATTTATTTCATAAACTTAAATGACCTCGGTAAGGAGGAGGAAGGGAGACTTGCTGTTATACGGTGACCAATAGCAGAAAGGACAGAGGAGGACCTAGAAGACTTTCACCAATCATAATAGGATATTACCTGCGTACTTAGCAAGTTGCCAGCCAATCAAGTTTTGAAGCTGCCGGCACCAGAGGCTGGCGGCGACGGGCGTTAATCACTGTCTGGATTTGGCGAGAAACCGGGCGATACCATTAGTAGATACAAGGGGGGGGGGACGGAAAGTGAGCGAGGAAGAGAAGTCGCAGAATTTTCACTTTTCAAATGGCTGGAGAATGAGAAGCAGAGGTGTTTTTTTTTCTATTTTTCTTTTCTTTTTTCTTTGAAACGGCAAAATATCCGAAAATGGGGAAGAGATGGACAATGTGATTAATTTCCTTGTCTGCCTTGCATCCGAAAGAGAAGTTGCAATCTATTGCGCCTTTGAATTCAATGAAACTTATTTCAAGTAAATGGACAAACTTATACTATAACCCCGACACTATTTCATATGTTAATAATTTTCTAAGTGTTAATAATTTTCTAATTGTGATAAAAAGAGAATCCACTAAAATCTGTTTTCTTCCAAGAAACGCTTGAATTCCGTTTACTGTATAACATAGTTTCAACTTTCAGAAATAATGTTTCAGTATTGTCACAAGTAATACTTGTGATAATATTATATGGTAAAAAATACTAGCCTATTTGTACCATATATTATAACTAGGTCTATGTATCAGCATACAATGTTTCTCTTTTACTTGATCAAAATATGAAGTAATTCTATTTTGAATAAACCACCAGGACACGATTTAAAATATTTGATTTTTATTATTTTTATGCTATAATAGTTAATATTTTAAAACATTTTTAAACAGTAGATAAATATGCAGTTTCTGTTATGTTAAACAGGCAGATACTTCCTAATCTTGTACCCAACATACTAGGTTTAGGATTACAATTACCAGAAATCCCAACCTCAAACTTTAGGCTGTATTGGTTGCAAATTCTGTACGTTTATATCTCAGTGTATCTGGAAGTCTAAAAGAGATCGTTTAATGCTTAGTGCAAAATATGTTTTGTGTTCTTGCTATTATACACACACCATCCTGAAATTCAATAAACTGCAGACATCTTGTCTGAAATAGAGCTGGTTACTGTTAATGGAACACTAAATAAAACCTGCATGACAGTCACATTATATAGATGGAAACTCACCAGGAACTTTTTTGGGTTGGAAGAGTGACAACTATGCTATCAATTTAAAATGTGCAGATGTCCTAGGCATTACAGATGTATGATTGAGGCATATTAGGATGTATCTGTATTTTAAAAACATCTAAGGAACAGTATCTAAACTAGATTTAAGTCATTGATGCAAAGGAAAATATACTCCTTTAGCAGATATAATTTCATATAGATGACTGAGATAAGGATATCTACAACTACAGAATGAATCTATTATGATAAAAATTAGCAAAACGTTTTCAGAAAGATCTGTGACTTGGACATATACAGTGTGTAATGTCTTGGTTCTGAATATCTATGACATGTATTACCTTCTAGTTCACAGGTCTCCAACCAGTGGTCCACGAGAAAATTTTGGTGATCCGCAGCACACCCAGGTGGACGAGCTGCTCCAGGATGATCAATGAGCCAGTCCTGTGACTAGAGTTTTGGAATATGGGAGAGAGATATAGAGAGAGATGTGAAAGAGAGAGATGAAAGAGAGAGAGATACACACAGAGAGAGATGTGTGTGTGTGTGTGAGAGAGAGACAGAGAGAGATGACAGAGAGATGACAGATCCAGGTGTTTTGTTTTCTGTGGGAAACGGGTCCAAATGGCTCTTTGAGTGTTTAAGGTTGCAGAAACAGGCGG
>JAOYMU010000010.1:3455981-3467730 GCA_025802295.1 Psammodynastes pulverulentus
TGGTTAGCCTTCTTCCTCTCTCGAGTCACTCTCCGCCTGTTTCTCCGAAAGAAGCAAACTTCCTCTGCAGTCACTCATTCTCTTCGCTTTCCACCTTCCAACTCACAGCGATACAGTCATCCGCTTTTCCACACGATTCGCTGTTATACCTCTCTTCCTTTCCTCGGTGACTCAGCCGGCTTTAGACCGCCATTGCAGGCGGTGCTACTCCGGGATATTTCTGGAGATCTCCGTGGTGGAGGACCGTAGCCAGCTGTCACTCCACCCTCCGAGACTCCACACCTTTCACCGCTCTCTCCGGGCTCGATGGACCCCCTGGGGAGATCCACGGAGCACAATTGAGGTTTGGAGACGGAGCTCGTTCCTGTCCCTCACTTTGCCAGCGCGCCGTCACCGGAAGTCCCATTGTAAGCATTTTATTTGGCCCGAAACCTCCCTGCTTTCTCCCACTTATGAGTAAGGTACTTGGATATATGTCTTTGTTACTGTATATACTTCCCGTATGACATATGATTGAAGTAAACAATATTTTTCCATTCATAATAATGATGTAGGAATTCATAATAATAAGTAGGAATCTATTGAATCTTTTGAAAAAATGATCTGTTTTACAAAACCTGAAGAGACTTTGATGAATATTCCCTACAATATGGAACCACTATTTCAATTCTCACAACATAATAGAATTCCATTATGTCAGAGCAAAGTAAATTATTAAAATAGCAGGCCCATCAAAGGACTAGGATCTTGCTTTAAGAAGAAGAATCAACAATTGTCATAATTGGTACTAATAGGGCATTGAGGTTCAGCCAACACACCACTTTTTAAGATGATGATGATCATCTTGAATGCTTCTTTAAACCTAGGCTGTTCTAGTTGGATGCCTATTGAAAAACAATGGAATGTATCAGGAAGCAGACATGCTACAATAGTTGCATATCAGTCCTCACAAGAGGATATTTTGAGATGCTTTGGAGTGCTCGCTGGGAATTCTAGGCCTTTTCTGTATCATGGACAGAATCAGTGGTGGGATTCAGCAGGTTTGCACCTATTCGTGTCAACCGGTTGTTAACTTTCTAAGCAGTTCGGAGAACCAGTTGTTGGAAGAAATCTCCTTTTGTTTTTTCCATTTTACAGAGCTAATCCTGTAAAGAAGGCAGGAAAGAAACATTCTGGTGTTGTTTTTAGCCTAATCTTTATTGCCCTGCTTACAGAAACTGCCTCTCGGTGAACCCATATAAAAGGTTAAAGGCTAAAGGTTCTTGGTAATATGCCCAGACTTACTGTCACCTGAGTTCCACCAGTCACATGATCACCCAGCCACACCTACCCAGCTGGTCATTAGGGCAGAGAACCGGTCGTTAAATTATTTGAATCCCACCACTGGACAGAATAATCACTGTCTTTATTGTAATAGGGTGTTTCTTAGCCTTGGCTCCTTGAAGATGCATGGCATTCTGGGAGTTGAAGTTCTTTCAGTGGCCAAGGCTGAGAAACACTGACAAAATCAGAGATCATAAAGATTCTACCAGCTAGCTTTTGTTGTTTCTGAGATTAATGAATGCATTACCTGTTCTCCTCTGCTCCTGGTGACAAAGGCATGAAATTTTTACTCTTTTATTACTTTAGTGGTGAGAGATGGGGTTTTGGCTACTACATGCTACCAGCTACTAGCACTGCCATTGTGTTGTAGCATTAATCAAGGATGGAGTTTGTGCTCTGAGTGAGTGCTCCATTTCACTTCATATCATACCTTTCTTTCATGCTTGGGTCCTGTCATCCAGGAACTTCTTAGATATAGATTTAGTAATTCTTTAGGAGAGCACTTGTGTTCTGAAACAGTCCAGTTAATTAATTAATAGACCCGGAGGACTCCTGTGCCTTTAAACCATTATCTGGACTATTTAAGAAGTGAGTAAATCAGCCATTCTGAGCATCCATGCCCCAGTACATGTTAAAGACAATGATTATTTGTTGTTTCCCTTTCAGCAGGTGACTCTCAGGAGAAGGAGAAACAAGGGCTAAGGCGATTCACTAATTCTTTAATTTGTCCTGCATTAAAACTGTATGGGCAACAGCATTCACCAAACTGTTACTGAAAAAGAAAAGGGATCAGCAATGTGGACTGCACAGTTTAGGCCAGTACCTTTTTGCCAGCTCAAAATCTAGAAGATTTTATTTTAACACATCCATCTGGCTATACTCTCAGATTAAATCCTTAAGGTTGCATTGGGACAGTCCACTAGGAGACACATTTCTTGTGTAGTTTGTTATTTATTGATAAATTGAAATCAGTTTTCAGAACTTGTCATCAGGCATAGTTCTATAAACCATATGACCGTTGTAACTGTTCCCTATAAAGCCAGCAGATATATCATAAGAATGCTACTGAAGGAAAAAATTGGCTGCAGTAAAACAAAACCTTTATTCATTTTGGATGGGATTCTAGAACTTTTGAGTGGGCTTTTCAATGTTGTTTGCAATTCTTTTATTTGCACGCACTCCAGATGGAGCTGCACATCATGTCAAAAGATAATGAGTTTCATTTAGCTTTATTATATTGACAGCTTAATATGTCTGATGGCAATATAAATCTGAAAACACTGTTTGGTGCATTCTGTCTTTGAAGTGTTTGCTTCAAAGGTGACACAAGAGCTCCTCCCTGTCCCCCCAAAAACCTACTGGTTAATTTTCATTTCGATTGTCAACACAATCATTTATTTCATATTATGTGGAGCAATTAAGTCTAATATTTGTGCAAGATTGAATTGTTCCTCTTTAAACATCACCAAAAATCCCTCTTGAGCACTCAAGACTAAGAAGACATGATAATTGACTCTTTTAACAAAAAAGTCTTAAATTTATCAAATCTGTATCTAATGTTAATCTAAAAACATTTTTTCATGCTATTGTTTGTATAAAATCAAATTGTAGATATATTTACTCTATCTACTCATTAACCCATATATACAATTTAAGTAGCTATTCAAAATTGCAGACAATGGCTGGTAATTGTCATCTTTTTAAATATGTTTTTTATGGTTTTTTCTCTACAATTTCTCTTTTAATCTAAATAAGTAGCTTCTGGAAGAAAAAGGTCCTGAATTTTTATGCAAACGTGTATATTCACATATATGAATATATGTACATATGCATATTTACAGTCCACTTCTTGATGTATCACCCCTACAATTTACTGTAATCAGATCTATATCTGCAGTTCAATTATACAGTTAAATTCAGATAGAAGCCATATTATAGTAATAGTTGGGCTCTGGCCATACCTAAAATAGGTTGTTCTAATGCATAGATCCCAAATAGGCCATTTGTCTAGGATGTGGTTTAATATATTGATCTTTCTGTTTATTATAAAGGACTATGTATTTCTGAAAGGATAAAACATAGTTTTTACTTTTAGATTTCTCTTGCTTTTCACAGCAAAAATACATTATACAAGTACTTTACCTGGAACTTTTCTGTGTAGCATTTCCTGATTTTGTGACTATATTAACCAGAATTCATGGAGTGTTGTCTTAGCTTGTAAGACAATGTAAAGTTCTAGATACCTAAATGGAATTTACTTTTAATTGGGATGATGAATCATAATTATTTAACCCTATGTTTTTCATTTTTTCTTTCTTAATTCACATTTCTGTGTGGACAAGTTGTATTAGCATTTTTCAGAAATCGTATGTATGTATGTATGTATGTATGTATGTATGTATGTATGTATGAATTTGCCACCCATCTTATCACTTTTAATGTTTGAGAAATCTCCTGACCAGCCATCATTTTCCCTATAGATGACTTTACAGGCTAACTCTAAAGAAAGATGTTGAACAAGAAAATGCATTTTGGAGGGGGGGACTTGATTCCCCCTCCCATGCTTATGCGACCCTATTCCTTTTTATCAGACAAGACAAAATACTATCTTCTGGATTCAGGTCATGATTTTAGCATCAAGTAAGTATACAGAAAAAAATAATTAAAAACAAAAATGAATACATTACAACAGAATTAGTTAAATTGTGTACACAGTATTCATACTGTAAATTCAGCTGGCATTTATGTTGCTGCCAGCTTATTGAAAATTGTGTTTTCACTATGATTAATTAAGAATAAAAGCCATCTCAAACAATCTAGCTACAAGACAGAAATATAGAAATCACATCTTGATTGCTCAGATCCTGACAACGAAAACTGGCAGCCCCTAATTTGCAGGCATTAATAAACCTAGCTTCCTGATATCTGATTGTTCTCCTGTATACTTCCTATAATTTTGTTAAGCTCATATTTTCTAATTCTTCTCCTTGATATATACACCATTCTCTACAATAAAGCTGAAGAAGTGGTGTCTGGCAGACAGTGGTTCAGTGGATAAAATAATAGAACTTAGGTGGAAGCAAGAGATCACCCTTAGGAAAGATATAACAGATCCTTGCAATGTATGCTATTTTGTCATTAGGAAATATGCTTCCTTATATCGCTATACAAGCAGCTGGTCACTTGTGTACAGTTTCTGTGCAGGGCATATATCACCCTTTTCCTTGGTCTATGACTCAAGATATGCGAAAGAGTAGGCTTAAGAGTTGGAACTTCAGAGCAGTTTGCAAAGTGAATAAAGAATGGTGGCTTAAGCAGCTTGCTTCTCTGCTGGTGAGATAACAATGAATTGGGTTTGCAACATCTACTGGACATATTCCTATCATCTAAAGCTATGGCCCCCAACCTTTTGGACACCAGGGACTGATTCCATGGAGAAAGATTTTTCCATGGACCGAAGGGGATGTGATTTTGCATTCTGCCTACATCCCATGGATGGGTCTTTGCTTGTTTGTATGGCCCTGTTGCTGGCATGCCGGGGACTGTTGCTGGTTCATGGACCGAGGGTTAGAGACCCTTGATTTTAAGTTTCAGCACTGTTTTGAATTGGACCATGCCCCACCAGTTTGTTTCTCATCATGCCTTCTGCTCCCTCTAATCTAGCTGAAGTAGGTTATGATGCTACCATTATTAGGTGATAGAAACTACAATGGTCTTTTCCATTCATTCAATGCGTTAAATAGTCCCAAAGGTGCTTTTCCAAAAAGCAATTGGACTTTATTGGTTTATTCTTTGAAAACATTTTGCTTTGCATCCAAGAAATGTCTCAGATTAGAAGTGAAACATCTTCAAGGAAAAAAAAAAACCAAGAAATTCCAGTTGCCTTTTGGAAAAGTACTTTTGGGACAACATGACCTAGATGACTGAGAATCTCCATAGAATGCATAAACTGGTTACTAAGAATTGATTTAAATTGAATTTCAGCTACAGAAATATAGATAGTATCTGCCTAGCCAATTAAATCTGATAAGGTAGCTGTATTCCAGGTCCTTTTGATTAAACAACGATAACTCTTTTGGTGAGATGGGGGGTATATATATTATATTCAATCAGTCAATCAATCAATCAATCAATCAATCAATCAAATAATTACCTAGCCAGAACCACATATTTTCTGTAGTAGCATCCATCCTTTGGAATCTTATTCCTCTGAGATACAGATAGTCTCCAACTTGCTGGTGTTTTGAAGGTGCTTGAAGGTCTTGTCCCAAGCCTTTGATGACAGTGAGTCAAACCTCTTAAGTCTCTTTCATTGCATGGATTTATTCCCTCTTTTGTTCCAATCTGTTTTTTGTTATCTTTGCCATCTTTAATTCTTTTGAGTCTTATTGTATTTCTTTAAAATGTTTGTGAGCCCCCTAGAGTTATTGGGAGTCAAGCAACATACAAATGTAAGGAAGAGGAAGTGGAGGAGGAGGAGGACGGCAGCAGCTAGTTGGCTACTGTAGAGGATATTGCGAGTTAGCTGGTGTTCTGCATAAAATAAAATAATTACATATAACTTTCAGAAGGATTATCTCTATTAACTCTCTGAATATACAGTACATGCTTCATTAAGGATATATTGAAACGTGTTTTTTATCCTTTCTGTTTAAAAGTTATATTTCCAACCTGCAGAAGCTACAGCAGGTGAAAAAGCAGGGAAAAAAATGAAAAGATAAAAAAAGTTGAACTTTCTTTATAGTCACAAGAGAATATGAAGTTAGTGTAGTGAAAATATACATTTGACACAATAAGGGCAATTCTGAGGCCCTAAAAGTATACTGGCAGAAAAATAAATCCAGCTTTGGCAGAAATTCAAAGTTGATAAGATGAAAATAGAAAAAAAAAGTCAAGGTATTTTTCATGTGTTGTGCCATTACCTCATTTCACAATAAAATTCTCAGCCAAAGAAAAATATCTATGTTAAGATATGTTCTCCAGAGACCAAACTTTCAAACCGAGCTGTGCCATAAAATGAAACATACTTCTAGTAAAACAAAGAATATCAGTAATTCAATCTTTGTGAATTCCCATATGAATATAGTTTATTTTATATAAGTATTTACTACTCCCTTCTTCCAAATACTTTTTCAAAAGCTCAAAATTTCTTCCAGATATCTGCCTTCTTTGAAATATTTGGAAGTATTTTACCAGCATCTTGAGGAGTAGAAAGGTAGTAATCTGAAAATGAGCAATTTCTTTTTAAGAGTTATATGAAAAAAGAATTAGTAAACAACTTAATAACCAGCCATCAATACCGCAATCAACAAATTAAAAGTCACACATGACCAGCCACCACATACACACTATGCAAAAAATCCCCAAAGCACATATTCTGGTAGAGAGAAGTCCCCTGAGGATGGGCTCCAACACAAATCTAAAAGCTCAGAAGACTAAACCTGTGGTCCCAGTGACTGGTCCAAAATGGATCCTGCACAAATTATACACAAACATACTTCATATAATAACACCTGCTGTTTCTGCCACTTGATATACAAGTTAACTGTTGTGAGATTCTTTGCTTTTAGCTTTGGCAGTTTTTCACATATATTATTTTAAGAAAAAAAAAACATATATGTCACATTGTTTTTACAATATGTATGTAGGGCCTCAGACATCTTTTGAGGGACTCCAATCCTCTGAAGGCATTCTTGCTGTCTTAATGCAAAAACTTTTAGAGTTTGTTTTTCCAAACCGCATGTAGCAATTCATATCAAACTCCTATATCAGACTGCTGGAGAACCAATATGGAAGTAGGAATGGATTTAGAAATTAAAAAAAAGATCCAGAAAGATCAATCCTTTATTGGAAATCATGATAAAGAGACTGGTGGATATAAGCTAAAGGAGTTATAACGTTCTGAAGTCACTGTAGTTCCAAGAAACATATTTCCTACAATGTGATGTGGATACTTAAGAATCCAATATTTTCTCTAGTTTGGTTGGTGTATTTTTTTTTTCTAAAGAGTCAAAGGAACACTAATAGGTCTGGATCTTTCTTGAGGATGGAGCATGGTTGTCTGTTGCAACAAAAACAACAAAGGTGTGGTTTTTTAATGGATTGCATTCTTGAAGATAGATTACAGTATAAAATGAGTTCCTGAAGAGGATTTTTGTTCTTTAAATCCAGCTATGCATTCACTTCCATTATATTTAGCATTTTGCAGAGTTCTGAACTTCAATGTTAAACTCAAGTCTGAGAAGTAGTCAAGGTCAAAAGCAAGTGATGATGACCTGCAGTTTGTCTACATACCTGCTGAGGAGCTGACAATTCCATCTTGTTGGCTTGTCAACCAGCTGAGAGGTGCTACCCTCTAGATGGTTTATACACCTGTTCACTATTTTTCTCTCACAAACCTCACTACAGCTTCATTTGGAAAAAATAGCTTCTCTCTCACTTCCTCTCTCTTTCTCTCTATCTCTTTAATCAATCACACAGAGAGACACGGAGGCAGAACCCATCCCATGCCAAAGCCAGGGAGGCTAAATCTTCATTGACATTGGCAATCATCAGAGAGGTATCTTTCTGTTTTGGCAAACAGATTTGCTGTATTAATCTCTTTGTTTTAGTTCTCTTTCTCATCACGCATAATATTCTTGCCTTTCCATATTAATGATTTTTAAGCGGGTGTATCCCAGAGTGCTTTAAAATTAAGTTCCTCCTCCCTCTAGATACTAATTTTCGATCTCTGTGCTTCTGAGACAGGGAATCTGGATGTGCCAGGTGTGGGCCAGGCCAATTAAAAATACAAATCTGTGCTAACCGATGGATAATTGCCCAGAAAAGAAGTGGGGGGAATCACAGGCAAGAGGACCAGATGTCTGGGGAAAATTGATTAAATATTCTTCTTGCTAATTCAGCTTTGACCTCTCTAGGTTTTTCAGATAATATACTGACTGACTTTACTTTCTTCATTCATGTCTAATGCATTATTAAATGTTATTATTTAATAGCAAAATACTTGTATGTTACGGTCCTTGTAAAACCAACCTATTTCACGTTTCATTCTTTTCATTTTACTAACTAATTAAAATATGGAACACTGCCACGATAAACCCATTTTCTTTGCAGTGAGTCAAGATAATATGGAGACTTCAAACACATAAGAAGTAGGTCTCAGTTATTAAAAATAACATTGAAGGATGAACATGTGAAGCCTTCAAGGCATAGTTCAAGCCTAGACAATCAAGAGTTACATTCCCTTTCAAAATATACCTATAAACCACACAAAATTTGTAACGTAATAAAAGTACTGTTGAACTAAAAATGGTTTAATCTGATACTTCATACATAACATTTGTTATCTACGAGCTAGTATACAGCTGCACAATACTGAGGCACGTGGCCTGTAAAAACTCTGGTTTCTAATCAGATTATCAGACTCTTCTTTAACTTATAAATTCTTCAGTCAACAAATTAATGCAGTAACATTCATAAATAACATTAATATTAAGAAGAAATGGATAATCTTTTGGATTTCAGTCCTAATTTACAGGGTCAGTAACAATGGTTAATGTGATTTTTAAATTAAAACATCATGACCTTGATTGTGTTTAGATAATGAGACATGTATTTATTTTGAATATTCATCTTACATATACTCACCCATTCACCACCCAGTGTTCTCTAGGTAGAAGGGTAGCAATATAAATCAGTTAAATAAATGAATAGCAATAACAATTATTTTTGAATCACAGGTCTGCAACCTAAAGGCCTAAAATTCTAAACACCTATGTTAAAAAGATATGTGTTCACCAGCTCCTAAACTGTAGCTTTTGAACTGTATATTATTTTGAAATATAGTGTCTACCAGAGAAACCGAGGTTGTTGATGTTGGGACTACCAAAGTACCTTGTTTGTTTGCTTTATTGTACCTTATTTATTTATTTGAATAAACTGCTCAAATCCAATGTATTCTCATTAGCAATGTTTATTTCCAGTTTATAGTAGAAATTCAAACCAAATGTATTAAAATGGTCAATGAATGGGACTCAGTGGCTCAGTGGTTAAGATACTGAGCATGTCGATCAGAAAGGTCAGCAGTTCGGCGGTTCAAATCCCTAGCGCCACGTAATGGAGTGAGCTCCCGTTACTTGTCCCAGCTTCTGCCAACCTAACAGTTTGAAAGCATGTAAAAATGCAAGTAGAAAAATAGGGACCACCTTTGGTGGGAAGGTAACAGCATTCCGTGTGCCTTCGGCATTTAGTAATACTGGCCACATGACCACGGAGATGTCTTCGGACAGACTCTTTGGCTTTGTAATGGAGATGAGCACCACCCCCTAGAGCTGGAAACAACTAGCACATATGTGTGAGGTGAACCTTTACCTTTACCTTTACCTTAAGCAGGTCTATTCATCAGCCAGGTTGCTGAATTTTAGACTTGCTGCAATTCCAAATTAAAAAAGCAACAATCTCTGATACATTTTTCCTGGCTTTTGCCTACCTTGAGGCTCAACACTCAAATCCTGTTTAGAAGCTCTAATCAATATATAGATTTGTGAAGGGTTTCAGGGAGGGCGTTAGTTTTCTTTTTCCTTCATGCTATTTCTGTTTCTCCTTTCTAGTCAACATAGACCCATAGTTTAAGCATATGGTCTTCTTCATCTAATAGACTCAGCTACTTGGGAATTCAAGTGAAAACAAGGGATGAAGCCAAGATTAAGAAAATATGGGATTGTGTGGGCTCACATGAATAGTATCATGTTTTTTTGTTTTAATGTAGCAACATCCACAGGGAAGGAATAAAAGGAGGAAAATGGCAAGAGTCTTGTTGTGAACCGCCCCGAGTCTGCGGAGATGGGGTGGTATAGAAGTTTAATTAATTAATAAATAAATAAATAAAAATAGAACCGCATTTCCCATTCTGGGTACAATGCTAAAAAGACCCTGCAAACCTAATTTGAATTAGATTATTAGAATCCAATAAAATAGTTTAATGTTTATCACCTTTATTACATTCAGACTTCTCTTTGCATGCAGTGATCATCAATATATGCCAAAACATTGGGTAAAAATAGAACGTTAGAGAAATAAAGTGTTTAAATGCAAATTATTTCAGCAACCATAGCTTGCAAATTAGTAGGGCTTGGAGGTGGTGGTGTGGAGATTGTTTTGCTTTATTTTTGAAATGAAACTATTAGTGCTAGCTGAATAACAAATGGATCATTAGGTATACAGGCAATTTGGGAAAAAAAGTCTGATGATATCCAATTATTACAATTTGTTTCCTCTTTTATTAAATAGCTCACACATTTAAAGTACACTTCTTAATGGTGGTTTCTAAGAGACATTAATTTTAAGAGACATTAATGTTATTGTTGGTAATATTATTTTATTATTTCAACATCATGATTAATAAGAATCTGAGATCTTAATTCATTGTGCAGCATAATTCTTGCATCATCAAGGTAATGTCTCACATAATCAAGCTTTCACTGAAATAAAAAAAAAGATTTTGCATTGCCCAAATAATACTTCAGGAATGATAAAGAGTTCTTATTTCAAATAAGGACATTCCACTTTGGATCTTTTTTATTCCCCAAGAAAGACCAGTATCTATTGCTTCTCTGACAGTTCTGGGTCAGGAAGATGAATGAATAGTTTGATGACCTTTCATAGTAAGATCTTTAGAGGTTCTAGAGCGGTCTGACCTAAAGATTTCAATGAGAGAAAGTTCTCTCACATTTAAAAAAAACAATAAAATGAATCACTCTTTCCTACACACCATATAGTTCTTTTTTTTAACTGCCTAACATGTTGTGAACATGAAGGCAGCTGTATGTGTGAAGGCAGAATTAACTTGCAAGAGTATTAGTGTTAAGACGAAAGATCTAAGTTATATGAGTGCTGACAAGCACATATAATTTAGAAGTTCTTTTCTAAGGGAATAGTTATTAATGACTGGAAGAGATGGTCCATATGTTGTATCTACAATGTATTCTTACAGTAATTGCTCAGCTGTCAGGTTTGCTAAATGCAGCAAGTATTATTATAGGCTAAATCCAGAGTAGCACTTCAAGGAATTCTAATTATGTTGAAGAAAGAAAAAGTGTTGGAACAGGATTGCCATTATTTTTCATTCCTCCTTCAGTTTCTATGTCTCCTGAAGAGCTATTTGGGGACCAGGAGGGAATTGGGGGGGAAGCCTTTTTGCTTCCTTTTTAAACCCTGACAGCTTTAGTAATCAAAGGAAATCTTTCCATTCATTTAATAACCATTTTAGATTGAAATTCTTTGTGAAAGGGAACCTATCCTCTGAAGTATGAAAACCCTTGACAAGGGTGCCAGTCAGACACCAGTCAGATACTAGCAATAGCAATAGCACTTTAGATTTATATACCGCTTATCAGTGCTTTTTACAGCCCTCTCTAAGCGGTTCACA
>JAOYMU010000010.1:3531872-3542177 GCA_025802295.1 Psammodynastes pulverulentus
CAGGGCTAATCCTGTAAGGAAGGCAAGAAGGAAACATTCTGGTGTTGTTTCTAGCCTAATCTTTATTGCCCTGCTTATAGAAACTGCCTCTCAGTTAACCCTTCTAACAGCTAAAGGTTCTTGGCAGTATGCTCAGACTTACCCTGAGCTCCACCCAGTCACATGATCACCTAGCCATGCCTACCCAGCTGATGATTAGGGCAGAGAACAAGTTGTTAAATTATTTGAATTCCACCACTGTCATAGGGTCTCCTGCTTGAGCAGGAGTTTGGACTAGAGGGCTTCCAAGTTCCCTTCCAACTCTGTTATTCTAGTATTCTCTTATTTTGTTATCTTTGTGTAAATTGTAAATTCAGGGGGGTATGACAGCCCTAAAACAAGGCACTGGCTTGGCTACACCTGGAACATCCTTTCCTGGATTATACCCCAACCTGTTTCAGTATGTGGGAAGTAAAATACTTGGAAGCTGGTTTCTGATAACTGTTAGTGTTTATGGAGGATCTGAATTATCTCAACCCTTTCCAGACTGTGTTCAGACACAGTATGGGGACAGAATCAGCCTTGGCCATATTGATGAATGACTTTATGACTTTCTATAAGACAGAAGCAAGTAATACAATTTTTTTGAAGCTCTTTTAACTTTTGCATAGATTTCAACACTATTAACCAGTTTCCTCCTGAATCATCTACATGAGTTTGGAGTAAGCAACTTTTCAATGATTTTCACACCTTCATAAGGTATATAGTACGTGGCTTCAGGGAATTGTATTGATAAATTTGACCTTTGAGAGCTGTATTGTGGTTCACACAAGCATTATTTGTCCCAATGAAGTATTTTATATGTAGATGAGGACATTTTGAGTTGTAATGATTATGACAATAGCTCTTCCTCTGTGTAACTTCTGAGTCAAGGCATATCTTGAATCAATATCATGAGGCAGAGATGGAGTAGATGAAAAATAACTATCTGAATTGAAACTCTGACAAATTAGATGATTGCCTGATACAGGAAGTTAGGAAAACTTCATGTTCCAGATGGTGCTGCATTCCACTAGAAAAAATAAATATATTGCTCCTAGATACATCAATGCAGGGGTGTCAAACTTTTGGCCCACTGGCCAGATGAGTCATGAACAAGCCACACCCACCCCGGCTCTGCAAAGGCAAAAAACATCATGATATGTCACAATATGTCATGTGCGCAACTGAGTTTGACACCCATGCATCAATGTATAGAGTCCAAAATGATTCCTCAACTCAGTTTCCTGTGGTCAGTTACATTCCTTCCTAGACCAAGATACTCTGACATTAATTTTAATAAGATAATCTGATTATCTTAATGTGATTAGTAAAGGTAGCATGCAAAGTTACTTTTAAACTCAGTCTGGAAGTGTTATATCAAGCATTTCATCATGCACCTATTAAGCCAATATCAAAGCAACATTTCTGTCTACCTATTATCTGCTAAGACAAATACAAATTTTTGCTTTTGGCATATAAAACTCTAAATAATCTGGGAGTAAGATCTCTGGTAGATAATAACAACCTCCCCCCCCCCCTTTCTTTTTTTAACTCAGTTCTGTCCTCTGCAATGGTTTTCACACTGAAATTGTGGATAACATGTTATTTAATAAATGGATATATCAATAAATGTGCGGTTTACTTTATTTAGAGATTGTTATATTGTTATTTTCTTTTTTACTTAGAAGGATATAAAGAAAAGGACATCATGATTGAAATGATTAAAATTAGACAGTCTGCCAAGAAACTAGATTTTAAGAACTCTATTTTTTTCTTTGTCTTACATAAAGAAATGGCAGAGGCTTATAATTTGTTTATGGAGTTTTGTACAAACACGGTCTTCTTGCAATCCTGAACTTACATACATGCATGTTGAAAACTTGTTTGCCCAAATCTACTTTGTACAAAATATTGTGGCATAGTTTGCAATTTAAAAAATTGTACAAATATCAATCAAATGTAGGTTGCCTCTATCTAATCTGGAATCTTTTCTTCCTCTTCTGCTTTAGAAAAAAAATGTTTTATTTCAAAATGCATTTCCTTCCACTATTTTGCTTTCTTTCTGGAAAGTGACATCAAGTTGCAATTTTGCATACAACTTTAATGCACATAGGAATAAAGATTTTATGTATAGCAAAGATCAGGTAGAAGATTAGATCATGATCTTCTGTTTTTGTAGCTTAGTTATTGTTACCAATGTATACATTGGTGAAGGAATTAGGTTTGCCATGAATGTGAGAATCCTATTTAAAATGCAGACTGTAGTCTCCTCCAATTAACCAGTTGTGGTATTTTGCATCAAATTCCTTCTGTCAAAGCCAAATTGGATTCAACTATTTATTGGCTTTTAATATAGCCAGTTCAAGGTACCACAATGTGACCAGTGACAAGCCAAGTTTCATGTTATGGAACATTTCATCCACTGGGCAAAAATACATTAGGTTTTTAATCTTCTGGAAACATTTTATGCAATACATTCTGCCCAGAGGTACCATCTGTATTGCATATCAAATTTTACGTTTAACTGTAAAATTTATAGAACTAGCACACCCTAAAAGAAATTCCTCTTTACAGTTATTCATTCTTTAACTGAGTAATTACCAATCAGAATTTCAATATACATACATACATACATACATACATACATGCATGCATGCATGCATACATACATACATACATACATACATACATACATGCAGATACTAAGGCAACTTTCCTATAAAAATACATTATATTAACAAAAATAATATGTAGAAAATGTATTTACAAAGTGCATGTCATTATGTATAATATACACAAAACTGCAAACACAAAGGCATATTCTTCTATTATTTTTTAACTGTAATTTCAATTTTCACACCAAAAGAACATTTGGAGTTTAATTAGAGATTTAATTAGAGATATAAGAAAGGTGTTTAATATAAAGTTCATTTTAATTTTAATAATCCATGACAAAAATGTGCTTTTTTAACTAACATTATTTTTACATCTTTAATTCTCAGGATTCTTCTATTTCTAAATTCTTTGGCTGCACTTGTATCATGATGCCCAAAATATAACTAAATTAACCAATATTGTGCCCTTACAATTAGCAACAACTGTAATTTTGTCTACTCTTTCTCAGATTTATTAAAAAGTGTACTATGAAATTCTTGACTGACCAAAGCTATGCTGAATATGATCAATGTTTGTAGTTTACCTGACAAAACCAAGTTTCTATTATCTTTCACCTGCAATTTTGGATTATTTTGTATTTTGTTTTACATTATTACTTACCCTGAAAGAGAATTGAATGATAGGTATGTAAATATGTATGTTGAAAATAAAAGGTGTAAGATAAATTGCAGCTAAACTTCATGGCTTATATATTAAGAGTGGTTTAACATTCACAGCTAAATGAATGGATCTTAAATGGACACACTGTATTTCTATTTCAATCCCTCTAGCAATGTAGTTACAGATGCAAGGCAGACTTTTCAAAACACTGAATGAATTCCTTGGAAAGTATAATTTGTATAGCAACCAAAACAGTAAACAAACAAACCAACAAAGCAAGAAAGTGAATAAGCAGAACCAATTAGAACATAAAACAGTACCCTGCCTTAAACATTTTGGTTATGGAAGGGATCCAGAATTATTCTCAACACAAGTTCCTGAGAATACATATACTTACTTAGTTTTGATGTTCTTTCATAGACCAGACAATTGTGCAAAGAACCCAGTGCTAGACAGAAAAAAGGAATTAACCAAGTATAACACAGGTACAATTAGTCATTAGTTTTTTCACACTTACTCTCATACTCAAAGATTTCTCAATTGTTGAAGCTTTTCTCAAAAAAGCAGCCCTGTGAATTACTCTCTGTTTGAAGTGAATGACTGAGAACCAATTCTTTCTGGCCTCTCCCTTCTCCCAGTTCTGTCCCATTCATAAAGAATCTGAACATTCTGGGTTCTCTTAGAAAAAGAGGTATTACACAACTGGCTCAAGTTTCTAGCACTCGATCCTGTCTCTTCCCATCATGAACTTAATGTCTTTTCATATTTATGGCTCTTGCTTCTTTTGAAATGAGACAAGAAGTCCTCGACTGAACTTGGATCTAAAGGTGATGTTCATTATGAAAAAGACAATACCTATAACAGGGCATGAGGAAAGATAAGGAGAACAACTCCAAAATGGCAATTGGGTTTTAAAGATTGGATTCAGATAAAAGATGTCAATTACATTTCATGGTGCATTCTCTTTCACTATTTTGTCTTATGGCTCTTACAGCTCAGGAGGTGATAACTGTCACTGGAATCACATCTCTTTCTTGGGATGCTGCACCTAAAGAATTAGATATAATCAAGGTTATTAAAAAGTAGAGACATGCAACAACAATACATTGAACAAAAGATATTGCTGGTCAGAACTCCTTTGGCTGTGCTATCTTTAATCCGGATGCCTGGGAATATTAGGTGAGGATGAGTTGGATGTTCAGAAACTAATCCAAAATCTTTTCTTCATTTATCATCTTCCATCATCAGCCTCACATGCTACTTAAAGTCAGTGTGAAATGTCATTTCAGACCTTGTATCCTTCACAGTGGAAAAGAGGTAATCCAAGGATTTAGAATGGATAAGACTGTCCTATTAAAACACTGCATTAGGAACTCCAGAAAGTTGCATCCAAAAAAGCCAACACAGTTCTAGGCTGCATAAACAGAGGGGTAGAATTAAGATCAAGTGAAGTGTTTATACCACTTTATAATGCCTTGATAAGGCCACACTTGGAATACTGCATCCAATTTTGGTCACCGCAATGTAAAAAGATGTTGAGACTCTAGAAAGAGTGCAGAGAAGAGCAACAAAGATGATTAGGGGACTCGAGGATAAAATACATAAAGAACGGTTGTTGGAACTGGATATATCTAGTCTTATGGAAAGAAGGACTAGGGATGATATGACAGCAGTGTTCTGATATCTCAGGGGTTACCGCAAAGAAGAGGGAGTCAAACTATTCTCCAAAGCACCTGAGGGTAGAACAAGACGCAATGGGTGGAAATTAATCAAGGAGAGAAGCAACTTAGAACTAAGGAGAAATTTCCTGACAGTTAGAACAATTAATCAGTGGAACAACTTGCCTACAGAAGTTGTAGATGCTTCAACACTGGAAATTTTAAGAAAAGATTAGATAACCATTTATCTGAAGTGGTCTAGGGTTTCCTGCCTAAGCAGGGGGTAGGACTAGAAGACTTCCAAGGCCCTTCCAACTCTGTTATTCTAATATTTAGGAATTTTAAAAAAATGTCCATCTTTAAATTACAATTGCCATTCTTCCATCAACTTTACCATCTTCTCAGATTAAAGGTGGATGCTTTGGAGAACTATCAGAAAACCCTGAAACAAATCTAGGCAATTCTCTTTTATCTGTAGGTGCTCATAATTGGCTGACCTTTCTTCCACTGTCTTGTTAATTCATTTGCCCTTACCTTGAAGAGTAAGTAGCTACTAACCTCACAATGATTTCTACACATGCCAAGAGGCATATTTTGCACAGGTCCCCATTCTGTATTACTGCATAAAGATTGAAATCGCTCAACAGGCCCAAATTATTCCCATTTCTGAGTATAAAGTGTATGATGCATAGATTTTATACTAGTTAGGAAATACAGTCCAGGAGCTTTGTGCATATCAAATCTAGAAATGGTCCATTCATCTGTTTAGAACAGGAAAATGAAAAAGGGGTAAATAAATTAAGAACAACTCCTAAATAGTGGTTTGCAGATTGAGGAATCATGAAAAAAAGGTTTCTTTAGAAATGTGATTTTTGCAGAAATGTATAGATTCACAATTCTTGGTATTATATCTCCTATGACATTTTTATTTAATGCTGTACTTCAATCTTTGAGAGTTTGAACATATTGTAATATATATTTAACATATTTTGGAAATATGTTTAAATGTGTTAATAACCAGCTCCATCCATTTTGATTTTCAGGGTACATCTTGCCTTGAATCTTTTCCAAGACTAGATTTATTTATTTTTAATATATATCATCATGTAATAAACAAAATAACTTTCTTTCAGTTAATCTCTCATTTAGCATTTGATTCTCTTAAGAAGTAAAATGTTACAGAGAACATAATAACAGTGTATTCATCAATACTGAAAAGGAACCTTTCTCAAGTCTAGATCATCCTTGAGCAAGGCTCTTATTTAATCTGTAGTAAAATGTAATCCATGTTTTACATTGCAGTACCATCAGTCACATAATAGCAATAGCACTTAGACTTATATCCCACTTTATAGGGCTTTATAGCCCTCTCTAAGCAGTTTACAGAATCAGCATCATCCCCCCACAATTTGGCTCCTCATTTTACCCACCTCTGAAGGATGGAAAGCTGAGTCAACCTTGAGCCTGGTGAGATTTGATCTGCCAAATTGCAGGCAGCTGGCTGTAAGCAGAAGTAGCCTGAAATTACTGCACTCTATCCTCTGTGCCACAGAGGCTCTTGACAAAAAAAAAAAAAAAATGCACAGGCCTCATGCACATTTGACAGACTTTCTTCAGGTAAGCTGAAGCAGTTGCTTACTTTACCCATCCTCGAAGGTAAGGCTACTTCAAGGGTGGCCACGCCCGTTGACTTATAAGCTTCGTTTCCCATTCCTCTCTCCACAGCTTTGCAACGTATTTCTTCCAGGAGAGCTTCGATTTCGTTGTCGTTGTAATTGAGCCTGGCTGAATATTGCCGGGTGAGATCCTAGGACCATAAAAACAAACCTGCTAAGAATACGAAAAGCCATAAAAACGCATGACGCAACAGGAGTGGCGATATGTTAGCTTACCTTCAGCTCCTCTCCAGCTTCTTTGTTGCTGTTGGTGTAGGGAGGCTTCCATAGCTGAATTTTGTCTTCACGCAAATAGTTTTTCAGCTTCGCTGCAAGATACTTGTTCTGTGCCATCCTGGCATAAAAAACACAAAACAAACAAAGAAAAGGAAAATATTAATCTTAGTGTGAGCCTAGTTCATATATATACGTACTGTATTTTTTGGACTGTAAGATGCACCGGAGTATAAGACACACCTTAGTTTTGGGGAAGGAAAACAAGAAACAAAAAATCTTACCTCGGTTTCTGCCTCCCAGCAATTTGTCTCCTTGCAGCAAGCAGAAACAGACAGTTTCAGTTTCACTTTCCCAGCACAGCCTAATTAGCAGGTGGCTCCGCCCATTTCAGCCTGCAGGGATTGCTATAGCCTATTGGCAATCCCTGCACTCTGAAACAGCTGATGGTCGGGAGCCTGATCCCAATGACCATCAGCTGCTTGTGCTAATTGGGCTGTGCTGAAGCTGCAATAGGCTTTTTGCTGCTTGCTGCAAGGAGGCAAATTGCTGGTGGGCGGAGTTTCTGCAACATTCGGTGTATAAGACCCACCCAAATTTTCACCCACTTTTGGGGGCGGAAAAAGTGTGTCTTATACTCCGAAAAATATGGTAGAATGTACAACCACTTGTTTAGCAACTTTTTGAAGATACTGTGTTATTAAAAAAGGAACCCACAACAGGTCCTTGCACAAAGGATTGTTGCAGCATCCCCCACGGTTATGTGATTAAAATTTAGGCGCATGGCAATTGGCATGTGTGGCTACTGCATTCTCTGAAGCATCCCTGAAAGCTTTTGACAAACAAAGTCAACGAGGGAAAACAGATTTGCCCAACAACCATGTGATTCATTTAACAATTGTGGCAAAAAGGCCATAAAATCAGGTGTGGTTCACTTAACAACCATCTTGCTCAACAACAGAAATTCTGATCTCAATTGTGGTCACAAAAGAAGGACTATTTTATAACATTTCCATCAAAGGAACATCCATCCCACTATATTTATTTTTATACACGTACATATAGTTGCCAAAAGCCTCTTCAGGGTATGTGAATAATTCAAAACCACTATCCTGTGACTTCTCTTCACATTTTCAGAAACAAGTTTGCTTTTAAGTGACAGTTCATATACATTGTGGAGAATTTAACAGATGTAACAGATAATCAGAGTCGGAAGGGACCTCGTAGGTCATCTAGTCCAACCCCCCGCCTAAGCAGCAGACCCTACACCATTTCTGACAAGTGGCAATCCAATCTCTTCTTGAAGGTCTCAAGTGATTGTAAAAATCCTCCTAGCATCCCACTATCCTGACCCACAGATAATAAGGACTTTCTGCTCATAAGATAAAACTAGAGGGAACTGAGTAACAAACAGCCTGTCAATAGGAAACGGGTTGGTGAATAATATATTGCTTTTTTTATTTGCTCATGGAGTTGTCCTCATTTTGCAAGCAGCAAATGGCAGGGTACAATCATAAAACCTCACCCTCTGAAAGAAGCTAACGTAGGTGCTTTTAACTTGTGCCCACAGGAGATGAGTACTGAATCCAAGTGTAAAGAATTCATGCTTCCCTTAACAGGACGCATTTTTTTTATTTCATAAATCTAATCAAACTAAATCTTAGCAACTTTTATAAAGCTAGTTCAAATGTGTACAGTGAAACTTTGTAGCTCAACTGAAATTTTATTTAGTTTTGGTGCCTTTGAGTCAGTCTTTGACCTGGATAGGTCCCTGAAGTTTTTTCTTGGCCATGTTTTTGTGGTTTGCCTGACTCCTTCCTGGGGCTGAGAGAGAGGAAGTGGCCCAAGGTCATCCAGCTGGCTTTGTGTCTACGGCGGGAATAAAACTTGGCTTCAAGCACTGATGGTTGAGGGATTCTGGGAGTTGAAGTTCACGCATCTTAAAACTGCCGGGATTGAGAAATCCTGCACTACCCCAAAACCTGGGTTTCTAGAATGAAATACTGGAATAATGCTAAATTTATAAAATATGTTTTGCATTTTGATCTGCACAATCAACAGGTGACACTTTGCAATGCCAAAGTCCAGGAAGGCAGCCCAGAAATGCCTGGAGATTAAAAAAACAGTTAAAAGCCAGCTGAAAAGTTCACATAAAGAACAAAACAGAAGTTTTATGGACAAACATTTCAAGTCATTTTTTTCCCCCAGAAAAATCCAGCCCTTGTGAAAAAAAAAAAAAATCTGAGGATTGCAGCTGTCACTACGACTCTGCCATCTCTGGTCTTCTGCATTTTACTCTCTGCCAACAATCCCAGTGTGATCCAAGTGGATGCCATGTTTTACAGATGTAGCCAATGAAGCCAGCCAACATTTCTGTTGTTTTGGAGTTGGGACACAAGAAGGTAGCCAGAGAAAAGCACTGACTGGTCCTTTTGCAGAGATTCTCCCAATCACCATGTGGGAACCCAGAAGGCCAGCCGCTTAGCTTCCATTCGTACTACCCATCCCGCCAACTCTATGATCCTCCTGCCCAGCTTTGCCACTATTCCTTCAGCCAGTTCAGGAAATGGGAAAGCATCCCTCGGGCCAGGCAGATTTCCCAAGCAGCTGGCTGAGGAATGGAGGCCATTTTAAAGGGCAAACTAAATGAAAGGAGGAGGAGGATACAGAGATTGGTTTCTGGAATACATTCCAGTGCTTAATAGCAGCTCTGTTCTGGAGCTTATGACTGGAAGAGAGAAAGAGAGGCAGGAGGCTTGTAACATCATAATTGATCATCACCACTATAATAATTAATTCCGATGATTGGAGACGATTATTTGTCCCAGTGATGTTTCAATTATGTAAGTGGTAGAATATTGGAGTGAATAATAAATTATTATTTTTCCTTTTCTACACTTATGCCTTCCCTGGCCTGTTTTTCCCTTACATAAGCGAAATTGTGTTTTTTTACTATCCTTTTGGCATCTTCTTAATAATTGCCGGACAACAAGTGAACACAGGCCGTCCTCAACTTACAATCACAATTGAGCCCAAAGTTTCTGTTGCTAAGTGAAACGTTTGTTAAGTGAGTTTTGCTCCATTTTACAACCTTCCTTGGCACAGTTGAATCTGGTCTCCCCGTTGACTTGGCTTGTCAAAAAGTTGCAAAAGGGGATCTCATGACGCCAGGGCCCTGTAACCGTTATAACCATGAGTCAGTTGGCCAGTGTTTGAATTTCAATCACGTGACCACCGAGATGCTGCAACGGTCGTAAGTGTGAAAAACGGCCATAAGTCACTTCTTTCAGTGCTGTTGTAATTCCGAATGGTCACTAAATGAACTGTTGTAAGTTGAGGACTACTTGTAGCGTGGACTGCCAGACACCACAATTAATTCCTAGATTTTTTTGTCCACCCTTAACAAATGTTATGCTGGGCGTTTTATTTTTTCATTGTTTCACTCTAGATACCAATATCCT
>JAOYMU010000010.1:3559002-3572676 GCA_025802295.1 Psammodynastes pulverulentus
GGTCCGTCTCCACCAATCGCGCGCTATCACTTCCGGGTTTTTTAGTGCGACGAGGGGGGGTGCGTTCCGGCACCTTTTTCGGAAGAAAAAAAGCCCTGTCTTTAAGTGATGCAGGTATAGGTCAAAAAAACCATGTGACCATGCCAGTTTACGAATGGCAGTTCTGGAAATCATTGTTGCTGTCATTAAAGGAGGATTGTGTGGGTCATTATTCAAGGATCTCATGTGACTATGAGTTCCAATTTCCTGCTGACTTTTACATTTATTTATTTATTTTTGCTTCTGGGAAGCTAGCAGTCATGGTCACAAAGTACAATCACATGACCACAGGGATGCTATGATGGCCATAAGTATAGATCCAGCTGTATGACCACTCATTCAGCCCTATCAAAAGTTTAATCAAGGAACACCTGTATTTAAAATTAGACCTTTTTTCATTTAAAGCTTTAGTAAGTTATTGAGTTAAACTTGAGTTAAACTTTTGACATGGCTTTCCATCTCAATATTGTTCTCACTGGCTTACAGCTACTGTTTCAGGTGGGTAATTTTCCAGATTGATTGTCAAATGTCAAGTTCTGGACCTGTAAAAATTTGTTTGTATATCAGATGCTCAAATGCTAAACTTTAGATTCTGACTTGCTCTTAGGTTCCTCCTCCTGCCTATGAGAAATTCATTGTATCTCAAGAGAGAAAATGGTAATCAACAACTGTTTTTGGTAACATCCTGCTGAGTGTCAGTGTTTTACCTCCCCACTGCATTCCAGATCTCTTATCTAGGACAGAAATCTGACAAACTCTTTTGAACGCTTGGCTGGGCAGCTTCCTATCTGGATATGTTTACTTGATAAGAGGCCATTGCATAAATGGCCAAGGATGCATTATAGGGATCAGTGGTCCCGATGGGTCAGACATGGCTTCACAACTAACAACAACAACAAAAGGAACTAATTGCAAAGTGAAGTTTTGTTTTGTTTTGTTTCCTTGAGGAAAGCATTTGGTAGCTATCTTCAGGTTATTTAACAATATTTTTTAAAAAAAAAGATGCACTCATTCTTGTTCAAGCTGAGCAAATGCAGATTGAAGGAATTAATCATAATAGCTCAGGCTAATGGAAAGAGAGCCGTGTGACTGAAGCATAGAACAGAATTCTTTATGATTCTAAATCGGCTTATTAGAATTCAGACAAAACACACAGCTTCAAATAGAATTTCTCATGTCTCCACCCCTACAGTCTTTCAACTTTACAAGTCAATATAAAAATACACAATAGTCACCAATGGCAGCATTTCCCATTACGGGAAAACATTGACTATATTGGTATGTCAGTACTATTAGGTTATGTCAAACAAATTGATTATTATTAATACTAGCAATAATGTTGGACCCTAATAGGAATTGTCATCTTAAGGATGGCTTTCTTCAGAATATGTTACTTCTTTTTCTTTCTATGCCACTCTATACTACTATTCTTTTCCAACAGTTATGTAGCATTCTACTACATAACTTATTAAGCTTATTAAGTTTTAATTGGCTGATTTAGAGTTTACAGGTAGTGTTCACTTAATGATGTTGATTGCATGGGAAACTTCATATTTAATTGATGCAGTTCTAGGTCAAAAAACCAAAACCATGTGACCATGCCAGTTTAGCAATTGCAGTTCTGAAAGTCTTTCTTGTTATCCTTAAAGGAGGACTGTGAGGGGCATTATTCAAGGATCTCATGCGTCTACAAGTTCCAATTTCCTGCCAGGCTTTTCCACTGACTTTGCTTCTGAGAAGCCAGGAGGGAAAGTTGAAATTTGAAACCACATGACCACAGAGATGCTATGACAGTCATAAATACAGGGTCCAATTGTACTACCACCCACTCAGCCCCAACCGAAATTTAATTGACCACCTGCATTTAAAATATTAGCTTCATCTCCTAAAAATGAAGTCTATGCCAATAGGTTGTGTTATTAATTTTTTTAGTATCAGTACTTCTGTTGGCACTCTCCTATTGAGTTAAATACTATAAGGAGTAATCACAATTATGATCATAATAAAGATGCCATTGCATTGTTCAAGTCCAATGTTTTGGATGAAAAACATTCCACTTCCTTCATGTCTTTCTGATTAGGTGTTAACAATTCTTTTGAAAAGAGGGTCTTATTCACTCTTAACTAACTGCCAAACAACATATTCAAAAAGTGAGCATGAGCAGGGAAAAATGAAGGAATGAGTAGAAAATAAAAGTTGTCCATAAGCTAATATTTTAAGCCAAAAGTGGCTTTTCCCCTTTTTAGAACTGTATATGCCAATGATGTCTGAATTCAAAAATAGATCTAGCAAAGTCAAAAGAGGATTGGCCTATCTTGTTGTATCTCAGATATTCCCATTATTCCCAGAAAATAGACAGAATAAAAATAAAGGAGAAAAATAGAACCATCTCCAAAGGTCTGTGCTTAATCATACTTTATACTTAAACAAATACTTTATACTTAAACAAATTAAATGCTTAAATATTTATAATTGAATAAGTGTTTGACATATGAATGGAATCTTCCCAGAATGAGACCTAAACACTAATTATAATTAATCCATAGGGAATAGTTTTAGTGTGCTGACATCCCTGAGGGAGGTAAGAAAGCGTAAATGATGACATGAAATAATAACACATAACTTACTTAGTTTAGTGTGACTTGGAGAGACACTACTAAAGGCTCTAACTATGAAGGAAGAATATCAGACTCCATTATTTATCACATTTATAAGACTGCTCAACTCCATAAAGACTCTGGCAGTGATAATTTCATTTATATCTCCAATCACAATTAGAAGTTAAGATTGATTTTGGTAAGGGTGATGGCATAAAATATTGGCAGAGCTCTAAAGACATGGTTCTGTTAATATGCCTATGGATCCAGTTATGGTTTGGAGTCTGTTAGATGGTTGTATTTGTTGACATGACTTAGACTTGCCTGTTTATTATATTTTAATTTCTGGTTTTAATTGGGTTTTTTAATCTAATTTTAAATGATTTATTTTCCTATTGATTTTTGCATCTTGTTTATTGGTTTTGTTGTTTGTTTATTTAATTATGTGAGCTGCCCAGAGTTACAAATGTGAGATGAGTGGCTATCCAAATTAAACAAATAAACAAGGAAATGGCAGATCATGAAAATGAGGTGATTATGTTCAGTCCAAAGCAAAAACAAGCATGGTAAAGAGAACCTCAGGAAAGATAAAACATTCTCTGAGCTGTGAAGAGCAAAAGGTTAGAATTTTGTGATGGTAAGGTTTCAATAGACACAGGTTGTGTCCAGTGACCATGCAAAGTGAGGGTTTTTTACATCATGGTTTGCTTGATTAAACCATGTAGTTTTCAATTAACATAAGAGGTGATTCAACCACAAATAAACCTGAATAACAGAATAATGGAATAACAGGATTGAAAGAGATCTTGGAAGTCTTCTAGTCCAACCCCATATTCAAGCAGGAACCCCTATACTATTCCAGAGAAATGGTTGTCCAGTCTCTTAAAAACTTCCAGTGTTGGAGCATCCATAACTTTTAGAGGCAAGTGGTTCCATTGATTAATTGTTCTAACTGTCAGGAAATTTCTCCCTAGTTCTAGGTTGCTTCTCTCCTTGATTAGTTTTCATCCATGGTTTCTTGACATGCCTTCAGGTGCTTTTGAGAATAGGTTGACCCCCCCCCTTTTTTTTTTCTTTGTGGCAGCCCCTTAGATATTAGAACATTGCTATCTTGTCACCTCTAAATGTTCTTTTCATTAAACTCGACATACCCAATTTCTGCAACCATTCTTTGTATATTTTAGCCTCCAGTCCCTTAACCACATTATTATCTAGCAATAAACCTAGTGACTCTGAGGCAACTAAGTAGAACATCAACAAGAGTTTTTGCAGAGGGAGGAGCAACAATTAATATATTCCTAATGCTACCTAGTGAGAAGCTGTATGACTTAGTAAGTGATTGAAGAACAAGAAAGTATGAGTGAAACAAAGATCAACTAGAGAACCATTTTAGAGGAAAAAAGGTTGATATCTTATAGACCATTGAAGATTATTGTAATAATCTCCTGAATTGATTCCTGTAATGTACCAATAATATGACTGAAAAACCACAAAAGGTCAGCTGGTGCTAAATGCAGCTGTGTGTGTTCTCTATTTACCATTGAGTTATGGTGGAAGGGACTCAAAGTGAGTAGTCAAAGTTCCCCTCCAGAAATAAGAACAATGCCTTGTCATGTAAAAATTAGTAAAAATATGTTTAGGATTAACTTTTGGAGATAAGAGACGCCAAGCAAGTATATACCTATGATGTACATATGTGTTAGAAGTATTGCATAGTTTATTACATGTCACTTTTGTAAGTTCCTATTTTTTTTAAAAAAAAGAAACTGCATATAAAAGCACTCATAAGAAATAGAAAAGCACTTGTAATAAATACATGTTAAATAAGATTGCTTTCCATGGTTATCAAGAGGGCTCTTGCTATCACTAGCAATATAACTTTGAAGTAAGCAGCGAGGGATAAGAAATCTTTTTACATCTTTTAGCCGCATTAAGTTCCTGCCTGCCTCTCTTTTGTCATCTGCTAGTTAAGAGGATGGATGAGTATTAAAATCTATTAGGAGGTAAGCAGTTGGCATTTTGTACCTGCTGACTGGGGCTTATGAGTGATATAATATAGAAAGTATAGAAGCTGCCTGGTTGTTTATTTTAAAGGAATCGATCTTGTAAGGCAATATCCTGGAATTACTCAGGGAGGAAAAGAGCACACAACAATGTTGTTGTAATGCAATCAGCAAAGATCCAACATTGCATTGTACTGTACAATGTTACGCAAACTGACATTACATTTAAACAGTGCTGAATTTATTTAACTGCAATATCTAGGGAAGGGAAAAAATAGCATCGCTTAAGTGTCTTCCATCTATGCTATTGGTTTTTCCCACTCTTCATGAAACAAACCCAGAATCACAGAATTTTAAAAGATAATTGGGAAATACAATAAAATGAGTCCTAACCACACACTTATATCATATTAATGATTTAGCTCAGTAGGCTGGTTGAAATTAACATGCAACTTGTTAACCAGATAGACTTTCAGAAAGCAAAGAGAAAAGGACTACTTATAATAGATGCTCAAACTGCTAGCCATCATTACCAAAAAAAGAGGGAGGTTGCTTGCCAAAATGAAATCACCATTGCTCCTGAATTGTATAGCCAAATGTTACATAGCTTCCGGAATATTTAGCATGATGATGGGGGGTGCGTTCCACCACCTTTCATCAGAGAAAAAAAGCCCTGGCTGTAACCAACTGAAATTGGTGGTCTCCAATCAATCTGATACAGACATAGCTCCATAGGCCAGTCAGAATAGAAGAAAGAATTGCTAGTATTTCCAATTGCTTCACAAACTGAGTTTTTATATTATCTTAGTCAAGTCACGAAATTCTTCATTTATCAACTTCTGTAGATCAAACTGTTCTACCGGTTTTTAGAACTGACTGACAAATATATTTAGGAGTGACATGCACAATTTCCATTTTCCCCTTAGACTATCCACAAAGAAGCATACTTCAAATGCAAATAATTCTTAACCTGATCAGGGCTTTAATATAGAACAATATGTAAAATCTTTGATTTCCTGAATAAAATGAGAGTGATGCCTTGATATTGTTGGATTACATTGCAAACCTGACAAATTTCAATTCTCTTCTGACTATCACCTCTCAAATAAATAAGTGAGGACTTGGTGAAGTTTCAAAGGAGTGTTTCATTTCAACAAAATTCAAATGAAGCATCCCCTTTCAAGCTTGTTCTGCAAAGAAAAAGTGTTCTTTCACATTTAGGACTGAAGCAAAGCAATCATATTGTTTCAAACTGATTAAAGCCCTTTCAGCCATTTCCTGCAGAGAGAAAGGTAGAAGAGTAAAAAGAACCATTTTTCTGCATGATGAACCTATAAGTTATCCAGGTAGGACAGGTCCAAAAGGGGGCATGCTAAGATGTTTCCTAGGTTAAGGGCAGGCAGTTTGGAGCTGGAGATTAAACCCTTCTGCCTCAAGTGACTAAGATAATGGTGAAATGGGAAGAAAGGAAGGAATATAAAACTGGGAGAGGAGTAATTTAAAACTATTTTTGCTGATTTATAATCCCAGCTACCTTCTATTTGCAAGAATTACACCCATTATAGCATCTAAGAAAAGAGTATATTTAAAAGGCTATATATTCTTAAATATGCAATTTTGAATCATTACTTTTTTATACTTCACACACTCCCCCATTAATATATAGACAAGACTATATTTTTTCCATTGATTTCAGGAAAATAGCAGTATGTTGTATGTTGTATTTTGTTTTAACCTAATATATCTGAAAGAGGAAAAATAATATTAATCAAGGGGCAGACTAGTTAAAATGTTAGTTTTGATAAATGTTTTTAAGTGTGTCAGTCAGGAAACTATAAATTGCATCTGTAAAAACAAAATGGGGATTTGTGGACTGTTCCTTCTTTTGGGTGAAGATTTGAACTAATATTTATCTCTCAGTGGAACAAAGACCAGTTTTCAAACTCTTATGTACAAGCTTGTGTAAATCTTTATGGACAATATGTGTAAATAGCTGTTTGCAAATGAACCTTCAGTACTTGGCATTTTGAAATAAAGATGACTTCTTAATTTTGTGGTGTTTTATGTCCCATCTTCTTGTACTATTCCAAACTTAAAGTGTTCTTTTGGGGAGGACAGTAGAAGAATCCATTCTGATCCAAAACAGTTTTGCTGCAGAAATCAATGCAGTGAATATGGATACAGTGCTACTACCTTATTTAGTATATTGTTGCTGCTCAGCTCAATTGCATCTGTTTTTCATAATTAGCTAATCATCATGTATGAGTCAAATTGTCTGTTTTAATCTATCAGTTATATTTATTCATGATCTGTAACATTACATAATATAAACTTTAGTGCCAGTTTTAATGTGGGCTCTTATTGTCACTTTATATTATCTTAATTCCAAAATTCACGGTTTTAAAGGTATTGGTTGACAAAGGCAGTATTTCTAATTTAAGAATTTGAATCTCTTCACCAATGTTTATCATTATTACTGCAAGCTATTACGTGATGTTGTAGTGACATCCAATGGACATTTATGAACAGTAATTTTATACCTGTTGGGTATGATTTTACTGTTTACACAGAAACAAATTCTTGAAGAGTTTTAGGTTGCTGATTTCACGATCAAAAGGTGTCCCCTTTTTTTCTTCAACTATTTATTACAATGTTCAGCCAGAGGTTTAGACTGGCTTTGACATTTTTTAAACAACTATTGAGTCTTTCTCAAGGAACTGAAATGGTCCAATGTTTCATGATGTTAAATGTATTATCACAGGAAGGGAGTTGTTTGAAGTAAAGCTGCCTTTTGCAATTGACTAATAGTGATTTTATCAATGCCTCTGATCTTCAGGTGATCTCCAGATATTTTGGAATTATAGTCATTACTATTGGTATTATTTTTATTTTCTTTATTAGTCTTTCTACTTCTATTTGTAGGTCTTTGTGTTTTGTGATCCCCCCGTTTTCTGTTCTATTCCACTGTCTTGTATACACAATTGTATGAAATCACAACTTCCAGTTCTTTAGCTGATTCTGGCTTTCATATGCATCGAGCTCTTTCTAAGAATTTAGGATGCTTTCAAATATCAGTGTAGTATATGTGGAAATCAAAGCAGTGTGACCTTTGGTAATCAAACAGATGGGAATTTTGTCCTCAGCTGGTTTATGCCATAATCTTTCAGTTTTAATTTTCAGATTTTGATACTATGTCATCTTCTCCAATTCTTTGCCTTCTATTCTATCCCTCTGGCATTACCACATCAATTATCCACACTTTCTCCTTTTCAATCAGTTAAATCAGGTGTGTTACAAGCTAAGACATTATCAATTTGTCTTCTGAAATCTCACAATATGTTATCCTGCCCATTTTGACTACCTTTTCAACTTTATGTTCTCACCAATTTTTCATTATTGCCATATGCTAATTTTAATGGATGATCTAGTGCAGGGCTGTCAAAGTCACAACCTGTGGGCTGGATGCGTCATGCACTAGCCATGCCCACACCCGGTTTAGCGAAGGGGAAAAGTCATGTCACATGACGCCGCTGTGACAACACAAATTTGACACTCCTGATCTAGTGAATCATTTTGGCAACTGCATTATGTTGCTGGGTCCTTTTGTATCTGATACATTTTTGCCACTTATTAACCAATCACTAATGGAGTATTTATGCAATATTTAATTAAGCTGTTTAGATATAACTGAATGTAAGCTGGTCAGATATTTGAGTCAAATGCCATGCAACTGATCATTTCCAGGAGACGGTTTAATCATTTTCACTCAGTTTTTAACTGTTTCTGTTATTAGTCTTGAGGTTTCCGAAACTTTCCTTTTTGTTCGGTTTTCCATTTTCAGTATTTTCATTGCCATTTATACTTTGGAAGAATAACTTCTGGTCTGATTCAATAACCAATATTGCTTAAGTTGAATGATTCATACTTCATAGTGCTCAATTTTTCCAGCTATTGCTGTTATTTGTTGCTTTATGATTTTCAAAGTTTCTTCAGTTTTTCTAGTGCTAAGCCAGTATTTTTAATTAGGCATGTGTTGATCTTTACATGCTTCAATGTTTGCTCTTTTTAAAAAATTACTTGCTTCTGATGTTCTACTTTGGGATTGAATGTGATTTTGCATTTGATTTTCTAATTTCAATACTCAGTTCTGTAATCACCATTGCTCTACTGCAGGGAAGCTGATTGGTCTGTTGATAAATGTTAATCATTACAAGTGCCTTATTTACATCCTTCATTATAGGTATCAAGTCTTTTTTGGCCACTACTAGTGCTGGCAGTATTGTTTTTCTACTGTTTTTTGCATATGCCAAAATAATTTCTTTTAATTCTTCTTGGCGATGGGTGATCAATTCATGGATTCTTCTAGTGCTGGCCTGTAGTAGTTCTGTTGTTATTACTTCTAAGTTATTTCTATAGATCCTATCAGCTTTTCCTTTATATTTGTAATTGTTAACTGAGTTTATTCTACTATTGTTTTAGGGTCTTCCATTTTCACATTTCCATTTTTTATGATGATGATGATGATGATGATGATGATGATGATGATGATGATTAATTAATTTTGGTCCATGTCACAGTGAGCCAGATGATCAGACTGGTTTGACATTTTTGTTTAACTATTGAGTCCTTTTCAAGGACCCGGGATAGGCAGATCTGGATGATTGCTGTTGGTACAGATATTGCCGCAGGATGTTCACATCTACAACTTGTATCTGAGCTTGGATAGTTATTGTAAATCAAGTAAATGCAAAATTACATAGTAAAACATTTCTTATTGGTTTATAGATTAATACATTGAATTAAAATAATTTAATACCTTTATGAAAATTTGACTTGACCGATTTCTATAAAACAGGTAAAGTAACTTTTTTATTTGAAGAATTATTGCTTCTAGACTTTCCTGAAGCCAGAATTGTTCTATAAAAGCACTGCACAAAATTCTTACATAAACAGTTTGTAACCTAATGAAAATCTATATAAAAATAGCATTCACATCCTTAAATAAATTTGTTCTGCCATTCAGTTTGAGACATGTAAATGATAAATATCCATGTTTACAGAATCTACTAAAAGCTTTTCATGAAAATTATTGAAATGCCTTCAAACAATAAGTAAATATTACATAAACTATAATACAACAAGGAGCACAGAATTGAAAATTAATACATAAATATCAAGACAGTTGTGTCTGACAGAGACAATGGAGCAAACAATTGCAAGTTTGTATATAAATGGCAAAAAAGAGCAAGTAGATTAATTTGTGTACCTTGATAAAACTGTCTATTAAATGAATGGAGCTATTTTTTTAAGACATGCAGATCTTGGTAGAAAATGTATGCTGAATGGAATGAATGTCAGAAGAACCAAAAATGGCTGTATATGAGAATGTGCTTGTCCCCACATAGTTATTTGGAAATAAGGAAAGCTAGGAATAACCTAACGGTAAGTTGAAATTGGGAACTGAAGAACTGAGGAAAAAGAATGAAAGAAAAGGTTAAAAGCTAATATGTTCCGAATGTGGATTGAATGCAAAAATATGAGTAAATAATCTGGAACAACATTGGAATTTGGCAGTATGTATGTATGTATGTATGTATGTATGTATGTATGTATGTCATATTAATGACAAATTTCAAAACAAATATGAAGGAAGAGTGAATGCATTGAAAGGAAATGAGGCTGAGGTCATTGAGTTGAATTCCTCAAAAAGGAAAAGAGAAATTTAAAAACCAAAAGTCAGTATGGGATCCCACATATTGGAAAGTGTATAAACTACACTTAGCTATCTTCCTCTGTGTTAGGACTTCAATTTCATTGGTTTACTTTTCGAGCTTTGTATGCTCTTGCTTATTGCAAAAGGGAACATGGTTATGTTTGCATGCATTTAAAAATCTATTAACAACCTGGAATATTTGATTGTTTATCTCAAGGGTCTTCAAACTTGGCAAGTTTAAGGCTTGTGGACTTCAACTCCCAGAATTCTCCAGCCAGCTGGCTGGAATATTCTGGGAATTGAAGTCCACAAGTCTTAAAGTTGCCAAGTTTGAGGACCTCTGCTTTACCAAGTTGTCTGTTCTAAGGTTGCTACACATTCTTGAAGGAAAATTACAGGCCTTAAGAATCCATTTCATATTAAAGGCTTGTACAGACCTGCTTATATTTCAGCATTTGGCATCTAATACATTTCTTTAGCTTTGTCAGCAATAGAAATTATCTTGGGCATCTTGATCTGATTGCCACTTTTTCATTACTGGAAAAAAAGGTGTTTGCTTATAGATGCCAATATCTGGAGAACCTGAGACTGATACTCAGCCTATAATACTCAGTTGTGCAACTCTTCAATCCTGCCACTAGGGATTTTTAATGCAAAAGATCTACAGGCTAGAGTGGAACATTTGCAAGGTAAGTGGATGCTTATAGATTTCCCATCCTACCATCTCTATATTCAAAATTATACATTTTAACTATTTTTTCATATTGTTAGCACTTTTTTCTTCTTGGAGTAGTAGTAGTAATAGTTATGAAGAGACAAATGGCAAGAAGAATAAAGATTCCACAGTTATTGCTTTTTGCACTTGCCAGAATTATTTCATCTTTTAAAAAAATACATTAAGGGAAAAATGCCATTGAGGCTTACCTATTGCTACAATCAAAAGTACAAGTTAGCTTTCAATTGCATAGATATGCTAATACACTTTAAAAGAGTGAGGTTCATAGGCAATACTCAGGGGTGTATTCCTGATGAAGTCACAAAAGCCTTGTTCGGATCTTGTTTTAGATCTGTCTCATATAAATGCACTGTGCTATTTTTGAATCTAAAATATTTTGTTGCAGTATTCTGTTGTCTGATTCTGAGACTAAAGAGATCTCTTAAGTCACGCATTAAGGAGCAGTTCCCTAAGCAGGACCAATTTGATGTTCAGGGTAAATTCAAAAAGGGCTTCTGAGGCGTGGCTTTCCAAAAGTTGAAATGAGAATATGGTCAGGCCCCAAGCTTTTCTTCACCACTCAAATAATCTTTAGAATGGTGATCCAATGAAAGGAAATATTCATTAATAGGGAATTTAAAAAGGGAAATATTTCATAATAGCCAATGAGTATGCAATCAAAGCTCAATTGCTAAGGCCCTGTAGATAAGGTTTACATAAGGTTTACGTTAATGGATATATGAAAAATGAAGTTAGGAAATAGTTGATGGAGGAATTTGAGGTGTGGGGAGACACCTTATATTTCTCAGATTGTGTCCTTTTTGAAAGCACCAGCCTATCTGAACTAGGCCTATGTGCGACATTGCATTCTGAGGAGAATTGAGGCCATAAATTGAACATGTATAGTGTTAGCTTCTAGTTGAATGGCCAGTTGCTCCTTTTGAGACATACATCTTCCAAGGACTGTGCATGGCTCAGCATTTTCATTTTGAGCAATGTCACCACTGTAGCTTAAAAGACCATTAGGAGGTTTAGCCATACTCTGTTTCCTAACTTAGGTATTACATTTTTAAGCTGTGGAAGAGAAACTAGAGAGCATGCACCAATGTAACACTTCAACTCATAACTGAAGAATTTTGTTATCTCTTTTTCCCATCCTAGAATAAGTGTTAAATCTTTTCATAGTGTAAATAATGTACATGGATGTAGATTGCCATAAATACTAATATATGTTTATTAATATAGTACTAAGATTATTTATGCAAACCTACCATTGCCTCAAAAGTGTCGTTGTTCATTCAGTATTGATTGCATACTTTAAATTGGGAAGTAGAAAGTTTATCCAATTTGTTGGCTAGTTGTAGTCTAACCGGAAAAGGTAAAGAGAGAACTCAAAAGGGAGGACAGAGAACCATTTGGGCCTGAAGGGGACCAGTGCTCATGTTTCTTAAATAGAAGTACAATTCTCTGAATGTACCTTAGTGTAATATAAGGTCTTAACTTGCACTGACAACTTTACTCCTATTATAGCAAATGTGAGTATAGCTTCTTTTCAGACCTGCTTTCTGTATCTATGGAGTTAGAAAACAGGTGGGCCTAGTTTTGAGTTCACCATGTATTCTGGCAAACTTGTGAATGGAGCTTCTAAATATACATATCAGTTCATTGTGTCATTTAAGCATTGGTACTGTTCTTTTTTTTCTTTTTTTTTTGCAATGTAGTCATAAAATGGAGAGTGCCCTAGAGAGTCCAGTCATCCCAAAGTTTTTCTTAAAAAGTATTGTTAGTGTACCAGAAAATGTACATTGGTCCTCTAATGTAAATGAGTGACCCTATGGATCAGCTTTAAACTGATCCAACTGGTGCTAATGGGATAAAAGAATTCCCTCCTGAGGCTGAAAAAAATACTTCGAATATCTGCTCAGGTGCTTACCTTGCAGGACTATCAGCTTAATGGTAAGTTTGCAATATACTCTTGCTCCACAAATATTAATGAAGCAGCACAACTTTGCATTAGTTTAGATGTTTTAACTGAAAGAATTGGCTCTCATTTGCCAACTGGAAATCTTTTAACTGTTGAATCTGGAAACAATTTTCTGGCAGGGCATAGCGATAGCCACAAAGACATTGTGATCTGATGTCCTGCCAAAGTTGCTAATTGCTTTACTTTTAGTGATAGTGGCTTGGAAGTCTAGCAATCAAAATTTGGTGTAGCTGAGGAGCAGCTTAGCAAGGAAGATTTTGTACTGCAGGTATTATGACCAGTGTTTCAGACTATGGTACCTGTTAAACGAAAACAAGATGTACAATGGATATTCTTGATTACTCCCAGATTACTGTCTCCCTCAGTCATTGGTTAATATTGAACAGTGGTGGCAAAGACAAAAGAATTGTGTCCTTTGATTTTTGAACTTTAAAAATAAACTTTCAGAACAGGTTAGCCAAAACCATGGGTAATTAAAACATACACGGAATGCTGAAGAATCTAAAAAAAAAAATACTGTTCAAAAAGAATTCAGGGTTGAATTTAATATTCTTAAATATGCAATTTTGAATCATTACTTTTTTATACTTCACACACTCCCCCATTAATATATAGACAAGACT
>JAOYMU010000010.1:3575139-3592975 GCA_025802295.1 Psammodynastes pulverulentus
GGATACTGTAAAATCTCCATTCCCTCCCCATTCCTGGGTGAAGGTTACCACCGGTTCTCTGAACTACTCAAAATTTCTGCTCTGGGTTCTCCGGAACTGGTCAGAACCTGCTAAATACCACCTCTGCTCCAAATACAATTTTAAATAGTTATTTTAATGCCAATTAAATTCTCAGGGAGTGGGGGTGTAATCTATATCATATGCTTCAGGAAGCCCACATCTTGATATACTGATATACTAATATATTATTAGTCCAGTTATTTTGCAACCTGTAGGAAAAGAAAAAGTATATTCCTTGTTTTTAATTAGGATTATCAGATTTAGTCATCAAAAAGCCAAACAAGCACTAAATAATAGAAAATAATTAGTTGAATACAGTGTTTCTCAAAGTCGGCAACTTTAAGACGTGTAGACTTCAACTCCCAGAAATCCCCAGCCATACTGTTTAGGGAATTCTGGGAGTTGAAATCCACATATCATAAAAGTGGCAAATATTGAGAAATACTAATTTAATGTGATGTTGTGCTGCCATCTAGTGATCATCTGACTTTTTGCTTACCAAATCTGGCATCTCTAAAGCCCTAATTGAGAGGAAGAAAAAAAAAAGGTGGTAGCCAATTAACTCCCATCAAAATATAATAACTGCTGCATCTGCCTGAATAACCTGTTTGGTAGGACATGACTTGTAAAGTGGAAGAGGCAGCCCATTACAGATTTGAAAATCACCAGATACTTCCATCTGTTCTCAAATCACTTCTTCCAAAGGTTTTGTACATGATACAATACATGACAACTTTACTTGTAATAAAGCACAGCACACTCATAGATAAGACCATATAATGATGTGTACACTTGCAACATAAGTACCCTCAAACTATGCATGTGGTGGTAGAATACAACACAGGAAAGGGAAGCTCTGTAAAATGATAGACCTTTTCCATGATAGCATGGGGGAAAAAAACACTCATCTCTCTTAGTTAGGGACATATCAATTTGTGGAGTCCTTGGTGGCTCTGAGTTTGTTTGATTGCTTGTTTGCATACATTTCATTACTCAACTAGATAACATTGTCAGTGCCGGTGAGGATAAGGTTTGCTTCCTGTTCTTTCCTGTTGCTCCTGATGGCCTAGAGGTAGAAATGCTTGCCTCACAATCAGGAGGTTGAGAGTTCAATCCTAGGCAATGACAGATGTTTCTCTATCAGGATGCAAAAAAAAAATATCTGCTGTGAACTCCGCGTAGGTGTCAGGAAGGGTATCTGGCCAGTAAATGTTCAGGTCCATTCAGTTGCCGTGACTTCTCCATGATAAAAGGGATTACAGGGTTGTAAAAAGAAAAAAAAATCCCTGTTGCTCCCAACAGGAACAAACCCCACACTCAATAGCAGTGATATTCACCATATAATGAAATCTGTGCAACCAAATAACTATGTCCAGAGAGCATCAAAGACTCCACAGTTTAATCCTGAGCTAGATATATTCTCTTCTATTGGAACATATCAATTTCATTTCATATCTGCCTATAGCTTGATGTGACAATGAATAAATCTTCAAGACCTTCCTCTTTCTGTATCTCCACAAAATAAACAGAAGCACATCTTCCAGGCATTCAATATGGACCAAACACACCTACATTCAGGAAAGAACTTCTATTAACACTTAAACCAACCCTGATCTCAAAAAATTAAGCAAGGATGGTCCTGGTTCATGGGACACACTAGAAAATCCCAGGGTTATAAGAACTATAAAGTCAAGATAATTCCTGGGTCAAGGCAATGGTAAACCATTGCTGCAATGAAAACTATGTGGATGTGTCAAAAAAAAAACCCACAAGGAGTTAACTCAACTCAAGGAAGAAATGGAGAGCATGAAGATAGTCAGCCTAATTAAAGCAATAGGCTGATAACCAAAGGCTCTTCTTTCAGCATTTATGTGATGCTTTTCTCCAGCACTGAAAGGAGACTTTGGATCCAGGCCATCTCTCTGCTGGCAGTGAAATGAATAAAAACACCAAGCAGCACAACAAAATATACTTCTTCATGGGTAGAAAATAGGTGTAATAGAGAAAATGTAAATATTCAGTGTGTTTCCGTGCCTTTATTTTGTTTGTTTGTTTGTTTATTATTTTCCTCCCTTCTGTCAAAATCAGCTCAGACAGGATTCTTCTGAAACAAACCACTCTGCCAAACTAATGAGGTATGTTAAGCTAAAACAGAAATGACCTACCCAAAACTGCTCTGTATGCTTTGTTGGTAAAATGGTATTTTAGCCGATTCTCTATATTATTCCAATACTCTTTACATTCTCCAAGTTTCCCATCATTTGTTGCATTTCTTCTGCTTTTTCTCATGAAATAGATGAAAATCTTACTCAGTGGAAAAGGTAAATGAACAGCTATTTTTAAAAAATAGAAATAGCTGAGGTACATTCATACCCATATTTGCTCTTTTTCATGACCTATTCATCTGCTTCATATAAGCAGCATGAATCCTTTCAGGGGTTTTTGTGAAAATGTTAATATGTTTTTTTTCCCTTCAACTGGTCTGTATAAGCGAAAATCTTTAAATGTACTTTCAAAAATCAGAGACTTTTTTATTAGAAAAATTCCTCACCACCTTTCCAATCCATGAAAGGAAATTATATTTTATGTAAATATGAGCTCTTTGGATCTGTTTGCAGTCTACATTTTCATACTTGTTACAAAATTGTGCAGAATATGGATTAAACATTTTGTAGGATGGCTTTGATAGAAAAATTAGTGGCACATTAATACTCTTGTTTTTTTAACCAACATGTTATATTCCTATGTCTCCAATATTAAAAATATTTTTTCTTTCCCACAAAAGTACACTGATTCTTTAGAATTCATTTCAAAGTCTGAATATTCAAAATCAAACATACCAATGTTTTCAGAGTTCTTAATCCATTTAAAACTTTGTATAGCCAAAACTTTTCTTGCTTGTTTATGTTTGTTTTTTTAAAGTGTTAAACCTTTAAAGGAAACAATTTTCTTTTCTTGTATTAAGAATTAAAGACAATCATGTGATGTTTCCAGTCTTGTCTTTCGGGAGATGTCTAACCTCTTTAAAGTAGTTAATTGGTAATTTCTGAAAAGGGACTAGCAAAAGAAATGAGAATTTGATGTCCTTCGGAAGCTCTGGTTGCAGCTAGAACAAGTTTGGTAAATCCCCTCAGCTCTTGGTTCTCACACTGTCTGGAGACCACTGCTTTGCAATATCCTTGTGAGAAGCATTCAAATGAAGCACAGCTTGAGTGATCTCATGTCTTCTCTGCCCAGAGGGATCAAAGAAACCAAACAGCTCATCACCTGTTCCTAGTTGCAATCATCAACTCTCAGTTCTTACTGTATGCAGAACTGTCTTCTGTCTGCCATTCTTCTCCAGAAGTTCAGGGGGCAAAGTTCTATGAATAAAAATTGGGATGTGACTAAGGTTCATGGAAGAATTTGAGAAACAATAAAACACAGTGTTACTAAACACTGAAGGAGTGAAGATAAGGCACCTGCAGTTTCTTATAATTAAAACGAGCAATTAAAATATGACATTTACTCTAGTCTACAGCAACCCATCTGATTATATATGAATATAGAATTTAGAACTTTTTTGAACTCATAAAACCAACAGATAGAAATAAGGCTAAAAGAAATATAGTTGAAGTATCATATATAAGTTTCATAACTATTTACAAACATAGTAATAAATAATCAGATTGTCTATATTCCTTGATGCCAACTAAAGGTTAATCTGGATTTTTGCAGCTCAGATCTGGTAGTTCTCAATTTACATTGTTGTTACTGAATACATTTAATTATATGTTAATATTGTTACTTGTCTCACATAAAAGCCAAAGTCATCAATTGTGTTGGTCACAACCTCCTCTGAACTTTACTTGTCAAGGAAAGGAAAGGAGAGGAGATGAGAAAAAAGGGGAGGGAAGGGGAACTAGTACATTTCTTTTGTGTTATTTCTCCCATACACACACACAATTCTGATTTTAATGAGTGCACTTAAATTCCCTTTCTGTTACTCTATTCCACTATCTCTTTGAAATGAAAGTGAATCATGTACAATTGGTCAGAAGAAAAAAGCCGCTTAATAAAATCAACAATAGTGGCATGCCCATTGAGAAGGGAAGTTTTCCACATCAAGTTAGACACTTTCCAGCAGCCAGTCAAAAACATGCTAATAAAATTATTCTTTTTTTACAGAATATATCAAAAGAATAACCCTTCCAGCTGTGTGCACCTGTTTAAGAGAATCTCTCCCTACATAAGGACAAAGGATTTTCTCCTAACTGTGCACAGTCCAAATTACAGCTGTTTGAAATTCTTCTCATTCATCATCACCATTTATTTAGGGTTGCCAACATGTTGACAGTTCCCTCCTTGCTCCTGTGTTTTAATAGCAGCTTAATCTTCTGATATAATCAGCTGGACACATTTATCTCCTATGCTATGAAAAACATTACTTGTTAATATTTACAGCTCAAGCTGTTGTTAAAACAAGAACAGACCAGGTTGTTCAGAGGACTTATCTATTAGATGTTATCCCCCAATAATGTCCTATTTTCTTATCTGATTTTATGGTAGCTTCCAGAAACCAGCATTTTATATTCACAACTTTATTAGAAGCTTCATACTCTATCACCTGCCTGCCTGCCTGCCTGCCTGCCTGCCTGCCTGCCTGCCTGTCTATCATCTATCTGTATGTCTGTCTGTCTATCTGTATGAAAAAGTATCTACTGGTAAGAACATTTGTGGTATTTGTTTAGGCAAGAGTACAATACTTGAGAGCATGTCTACAAAGAAATGCACACACCATCTTTCAAATGCTATTCAATGCATGGATTTACTTCTAGAGAAATCATTATATTAATTGTTTAGCATCACCAAACCCCTCTTTGTAAATAATGCTTTATTTTTAAAGATAGTCAAAAGGCAATGATTCAAGAGTACAAAAGTTGAATAGTATTATGCAAGAGCATCAAATAAACATCAGCATAGGCAATTTGAGTAGGAATATTTGACAAGAATCAGTTTGGTGTAGTGGTTAAGCATCAAGTTAAGCATCAGGCTAGAAACTGGGAGATGGTGAATTCTAGTCCAATTTTAGTCACAAAGCTAGCTGGGGGCCCTTGGACCAGTCATTCTCTCTCATCCCTAGAAAGGCAGCAATGGCCAACTACTTGTCCAGGCAGTGGCAAGATGTAAAAAAAGTGGCTTGAAGGAGAAAGAAATAAAGGAAGGAAGGTCGGTCAACAGAGAGCTCCATTGAAAATATAATGTATCCTAGAACTGCAAATAATCCATTTTGTTTTAATACCATCTGCATTTTTTTTTACATTTTATCCTGAGACATATGACATAGGATCCATATAAATCTTGCAGAAATCCATGCATTGCATCAGTGAAGGTCCAGATAAGCATTCAAGATGTTTAACAACATACAAAATTAAAAAAAACGTAAATATTTATTAAAACCAATTAACACTGAAATTCTGACAAAAGATATGCATCTTGACAGAGCTTCTAAATGCTGACTATGAGCATACAACTAAAGCTGGGAATAACTCAGGGCAATGCTTTTTCCTACAGGTAAGATCAATGAGTCATTGACAAGAAAGGTTTCTTAAACAGATCTTAACAAAGAAGTAGCTTTGGTGCTAATCTGGAGTTTAGTGTCCTATGAAATATACTCACTTTTTTTTTTGCTGTTTGTAGTTTACACCAGGTTAAAAACATAAAGCAAGAGAATCAATAGCAGAACATAATATAGCTTAAGTAAGTAAGGCTGAACTACATGTTCCAACTCCAAAAGCATTTTGAATTGGCCTGCTCCAAAAAAATAAAGTAACCCTTCCCTTTCTTCTTAACTTATTGTCTTCTTAAAAAGTAAATCTGCAGGTAGCAGACAGAGAAGGTTAAAAATAGTTATGAGTTACTAAGATCTAGAACAATGGGTTTGTATATGGGGGTAGTTGAGTGTCCCTTGAACTGTCTCCCAAATGCCTAACATAGTTTCTATGGATTTATTCCTATACAGGATGCTTTGTCTAGGAAATGTATGATTTTTTAAGGTTATATATTTCAAAACCACAAAATGATTGAAATGTTCTGTCTCTGCTTCTTTCCCCCTTTTTTGTTTTCTTTCATAAAGTCATGCAATCATTTATCACATCTATACATTTTTTTCCAGAATGCACTTTCCCTTATTCATTTGTATAACAGCTAATGTGTGAAGGATGAATGTTATCCTTCATCAGAGCTCACCACTTTTTAATTAATTTCCCAGCAGTATATTAATTAGTTGTGTAGAGTATTCGAACTCTGCTATTTCCTTAACAAGATTAAAGATTTATTGTGTGAATATCTATAATATCACATGTCAAAATCACTTAGGAAAGAATGATCTCATGATCACCAGAAATTACAGGGCTATTTTTAACACTATAAAAATCAAAACAAAACAGAGCCAGAACAATAAAAAATAGATAACAAAGAAGAATAAAAAATAAACCCTTGCAATTTTTTTCATCATATTGTGTCATGATGAAGGCCTGTTCCTCCTAAAAAAGACAAAAGTTCTTTACTTTCTCAGAAAATATCACGGAAGGGAATGTTATTGCTGACCCAACTGAGTCCAGGGTTTTCATATATGGGAACATATTTTTTGATATTCTATGTTTTGAAGTTCTACAAAGGCTGAAAAAACTTAAACATCAAAACCAACATTTTACAGAATTGATTTATGAATTCAATCATCATGTGGTATTTGATTTTGCCCAAAGTCAGAGAAGAGCAAGGTAAAACATATTGATGCATACATGTTTCTGTTGAAAAAGGCACTTTGAAGTAATCTGCTTCTCTTCCTCCTATAGATTCAAAATGTATTGTTCAATATAGTATAGAAATATGGGCATGCCTTTAGTCCATGGACATCTCTTAACCTTGCATATGCCCCCTTTTCCATTCCACGGACTACGCCTGCAGTCAATAGAGCCAATTTTTAGCCCACTTGATGTTTTGTTTCATTTTGGAGCAAAAACGGATTATTTTTGCTTTTTTAAACATCAGAATTTCCTCCTGTGGCCTCTGGGTAGTCTATGATCTGTGTAGTCTTACCAAAGGCATTCGCTTTTGCTTAATACAAACTTTCTCAAATACAAAAAGTCAATTTGCTCTCTCTCTTTTATTGTGTTTGTGTGTATTTTTGTGTGTGTTTATTTGTGTGGAAGGTAGAGAGAGAAGGGGAGGGAGGGAGGGAGAGAGGGAGAGAGAGAGAGAGAGAGAGAGAGAGAGAGAGAGAGAGAGATGCTTAGAATTCTGGATGTTTCAACATTTTAAAACTGAAGCTAAAGCCTTAGGAAGCATTTGCTTATGTAAGGCAAAAATAAAAGGTGAATTTTTGATCTCATATAAAAAAGATGCAAGGGGCACGATGGCTACTTCTCCACAAAGATACTGAGCTTGTCAGCTGGAAAGCTGACAGCCGAGGTTCGAGACCCGACCACCATGCAATGGGGTGAGCTCCATTCCTTGTCTCAGCTCCTGCCCACTTAGCAGTTCAAAAGCATATGAATGTGAGTAGATTAATAAGTATCACTTCAGTGGGAAAGTAACAACATTCCATGCATCTTTGGCATGTAGTCGGTAAACCATGACTATGGAAAATGACTTTGGACAATGTTGGCTCTCTTGGCCAGGAAATGGAGATGACCACTGCACCCTAGAGTTGTACACAACTGGACAAGGAAACCTTTACCTTTAAAAAAGGAAGGGCTATAGGCACACCATACAGAATAGATGAAAACTGAATAAATTGTAATGTTTTCTTTCATTTCTATATGTTACTTGAAGGCTTGGCTGGTAATTGTGTCAATCCTTTGGTATTAAGGGAGGAGCCTGCAAAGGACAGGCAGGAATTAGCTATATTACCTTCTAAGTATTACACAGAAAGAAATAGTCCCGATAACTAGTTCACCAAGAAAAAATATGAATAAAAAGTGTAAAGGAGAAAACAGTAAAAAAAAAAAACCAAACAAGGGCGTTTAACCCAAGAAAAAAGTAATAAGAGATTGTACAAGACAGAACAGATGTATATTCTATATGAGACATGACATGTATATTATTTGAATGTGGATGATGTAAGAAAGAAAGAGATCTTAGACCGCACATTAGATGAATAGCCTATTAGGATCCTTACATTAAAATAATATATTTCATAGGTGGACAGAACCCTCAAATTACATAGAATTTCAGATCTTTATCTGAATAAAACAGTACAGATGTAATGGTATGTGGAAGGGAATGACCTTGGGAGTCTGGAGGAAGAGCCATGGCCAGGGAAATGGTTGGACAACAGGCATCTTAACCTATAAAAGGAATGTGAATAGAGCAAATGCCTCAGAAGAGACCCTCCCTAGTATCTCCATTTGTAAAGGCAACAGGGGAGAAATGTACCTTCAGACTTGTTTATGTAACCTTGCCATGAAGTGGAATTAGTTCATCTGGGTGTGCTTCCCATCTGGACTTCTCCCTCTAGGCTGATATCAATCTTGCAAGATTGAAGGCACATTTCTCCCCTGTCAATGGTGTAATTGTTTGAAGTTATTTGAAGACAGAAAATTGTCAAAAGATATTTGAAAAGACAAAAAGTGGGTAAATATCAATCTACCGCTCCACAAATTATGCTGCTCTGGCTAATTGTGTTTGAGAGACTGTTGGGAGAGGTGATATTCTTGGGAGGGATGAGTGAAGACTCTTGGGAGGATTTTCCAAATAGAGTACATAATTACATTAAGATCGCCCTAGTATGAAGCTTATCCCAGCTACCAAGTTTAAGCAAGCTGACACCTACACTGTGCAGAAGATGCTGAAGATGGCTGATCACTTTATGACAACAAAGGAATTGTTTTGTAATGCACAGGAGAAGGTAATAATAAACCACTGCTTTATTTACCAAGAAAACCACACAGTAGAACAATATAAAATGAAGAATGGTTTAACCTAGAGCAGAGGTCTCCAAACTTAGCAACTTTAAGACTTATGGACTTCAACTCCCAGAATTCTAGAGTATATGTGAAATATAGATTGATAGAAGCTAGATTGGGGGAAGATGAGAGTGGTTTTAAAACAGGACCAAGAAACATCAATGTCTGAGATTTGCTAATGAGATTACTTTGAGACTGAAAATTCAAATTATCTGCAAGCTCTAGGAATGGAAGACATGGAGCATGGTAAAAAAAATAATACTAAGGTGAAATATAAAGAAAACCAAATGAAAGGTGACAGGTACAGCAACTGAAGATGAAGATATTGAAGTGGCAAGTGATTTCTAACTATCAATTATCAATAGTTTAAAAAAAAAGACTAATCAAGAATTAAACCACAAACTAGTACTTCATAAAATAGCAATGAAGATTTTGGAAAATATATCTAGATGCCAGGTTGTATTTATATCTATGAAGATCAGATATGCACAGACATTGGTTTTCCTTGTGACCCTCTATTGAAATGAAAATTGAATTTTGAAGTAAGATGAAAAGAATATTGATACTTTTAAACTTTGGTGTTGGAGAAGATTCCTAAAAACACCTTTGGTAGCCAAAAAAACAAACAAAAAACAAAAAACCCAAATGGATCAGTCTTAAGGAGATTCTGTCATCCTGGTCATTGTTGCCCCATGATGCTTTTTCAAAAGGCCGTTAGATTTTCCTTGTTTTTCCTTGAAGAAGTTTCATGAAGCAAAGATGGATCCAGGCAACTGGATTGTTCTTGTTTTTCCTTGTTTTTTGAGGAATAAAACATATTCAAGGAAAAACAAAGAAAGTTCAGTTGCCTTTTGGAAAAACACCACCTTTTGGACAAACAAATGGATCATCAGGCAAATCAACCAGACCTCTTACTTGAGGCATGGACAACTATTATGCTTTGTACATATTATGCAAATGCTTACCTCTGTTGAGAAGTTTATGATGTCCATAAGCATTAACATAAAATGACAATCATGTAATATGATCTTTATCTTTTTTTAAGATCAGGGTCTGTCCCCCAATGGTTTGGTATCTTGTATGGAATCTTGTCTTAGGGGATGAATCCCACTGCTTTTCTGCATGTAACAGGAGAAAGCAAAGCTAAGGAAAGCATGGGTACCTTTTGTATAGTTTTGGTTTTTTAAAGAATTGCTTTATTACTGTGATCTTTATGTCCCATTTACTGACCCCTATCATTTTTGTATGTTGCTAATTGATAGCTGAGTGGGGAACAGGGAGAAGCTGAAGAAAGCAAACAAATTCACAATTGCCATTGCAAGAACTCAAATCACCACCCTGCTTATTTAGCACTGTGTAGGGTAAGGCATGTTATCACCTACAATACATACCTATAAAACCATACAATGGGGACACCAGGGATACAGACAACCTGTGCTATTAGATATGCAGCTCCTATAATTTTCTAAACATACATTCAAAAAGGTGGTAATTTATATAACTATTCCAAAGTTCAATGTCTGGTGCTTTTCTCTTACTATTACAAATCTACAAATACAGCTAGCTTTTTTCCTGCAGGTTGCTTCAGAAAACATAGTGGATTTATAGCAGTTCTGCTGCCATCTAGTCTCTCAATCAAAAAGCTGCAAAACCAAAGTCAAATGCTGATGAAACGATAGAAACAATCAATTAACCGAACAGCACTGCTGAATGTAAGTCGGCAATGTCACATTTATTGTGATGAGACAAAGTGAAAAATGCAGGCATTTGTTAAGATCCTGATATTATTTTTATTAATTTTTTTATTTTACAGCTTTTCCATTTACCAGCTTAACTCTTAGTATTTTTTTAAATGAAGTGTGCTGTCCTAAATGGCCAGGTATAGTCACACATAATGCTTAAGAACAATATAAAATGTACTAACAATGAGTGAGAGATTCACAGAGGCTGTTATTATTCTCCAAAAATTGTTACCTCCCTATTCTAGTGACAAAGTAATGGTATAGATAAGTCCAAAGCCTAGTAAAATTTTATTATGCAGGCTAAACAGAAAACAAATTTGACTATAGTTCACTTTTTTGCAAGAAGGGGCAGGAATTGTTTTTCTGTTACTTCAAATGTCTTTATAATGTTATTATTAAAATGTGGGTGCCTGTGATTCATAGGCAGGTATCAATCTATGACATTACCAACATGCATTGCACTTTGAGAAAAGGGCTTTAGATTGGAGCTATAATTATTGTATACCTGATAATCTTAGTTTCCACTCTCCAGATATGGCATGAAAATGCCTTGTTTTAAACCATATCTTGGTTTAACAATCAGTGTTAAAATATTGAGTCATATGAGCTGATGTAATACAACCAAGATTCTTATGTTTCTAAAATAGGGGTCTCCAACCTTATGGATTAGTGGACATATATAACCCTTTGGCCAGTCATAAAAGAAAGATCAAGTGGAGTATGGTCTCTAAAGGACACCAAAGCAAGTCATCATGGATATTAGAACTTCACTCTTAAAACAATATAAACAGAATTCATAAACAAATAATATTGTTCTCCTATGGAACAGTGAATGTTATCTTTTCTCTGCACACATCTTATCCTTAACATGAGCCAAGATTATTTCATTGACTTTATACACATGTCTACTTATGTGACTTGTGATCCCTGAAAGAGATGAATTCTATAATTCAAAAAGGTGTAGCTTTACTGTTCTGGAAATAACTGAGAAAACAACCAGGAGGGGATAACAATTGATAAATTGCCACATCATACGTGACTGATTGGTTGCATTCAACAAGCTGACGTTATACAAAATCGACTTTGAATGAAGTCAAATTTGACTCCTGCAGTTCTGCTTTATTTGCCTCTTATTACACAATCATCATATGCAAATTAACTGTTGGCAAACTTTATTATTACCTTGAAAAGAATGTGAATTTTTTATGCATAGATTTTATACTAGCTTGGTACATTTCTTCCAATCTTATATCAGAGACAAAATGAAAGGTAAACACATTTGTAGGATTAAGCACACAAATCATGTATTCCTGAAATATTGTCCATCAGTGGATTTCTTAGATAGGCTATTATAAAACTGGAGAAATCTGAACATAACAGCAATGGCAAATAGAGAATTTAAATCTTTTGCAAGCATTCTTGTGTCCTCACATGCCAAGTTCTGCATAGCCAACTACTTCTATACTGTCACAGATGTTCGTTTTAGCACATTCATCTTGCAAAGGTATGCCAAGAGAAAAGTGTCAGACATGTTAGATTGTCTGATCTGCACAGCTGGAAAAAGGTTGCTAATGAATAATATGGAAGTGCATTAATTTTTGATGAGGCAGGACAATAATTTTTTTAGAAAAAAAGTTCACTCATAATTACATCCTTTAAGTGTTACAATCTTTAATTTTATTTTGACCAATTTTGTGTTCAGGCAGAGCTTTAAGGAAGGACTTGTTTAATCATGATTGTTGAATCAGTCATAATAGTTTGGATCTAGTTTCAGAATGCCCTGCTTAACTGGGAATCTAAAAAAATTAAAATGTCCAGGATTTCTTAGAAAACAACCTTGATCCACCAGTCCTAAACCTCCTCTTCCTCTCTCCTGTGGTCTCTGTGTTATTTAATAGATGGAAACTAATGAAGGAAGGAGGCAACCAAGAACTAAGGAGACATTTTCTGACAGTTAGAACAATTAATCAGTGAAACAACTTGCCTCCATAAGTTATGAATGCTCCAACACTGGAAGTTTTAAAGAAGAGATTAGATAACCATTTGTCTGAAATAGTATAGGATTTCCTGCCTAAGCAGGGGAATTGGACTAGAAGATCTCCAAGGTCCCTTCCAACTCTGTTATTCTATTCTATTCTGTTTTGTCCTATTTCCATGGTTGTCTACCCCTTCCTTCATCCACATACTTGCTGTATTGCATTTTACTTTCTCCAAAATTTTCATAATACTACATGTTTTTGATTTAAAAATCAGCATGATGTGATATCTCAGTGGTATCATGCCTAGAATGAAATATAATCATTATAGAAATATTCATTCAAATCTGCCCAGAGCTCTGGTTTCTACTTCTTGACCATGTATTATTCCTCATTAGGTTTATTGTGAAAATAAATTGTTTGTAAATTTAGAAAAAAGCATCTATAGGCAGTCCACAACCTACAACCACAATGGAACCCAAATTTTTTGTTGTTAAGGGAGACATTTGTTAAGTGAGTTTTACCCCCATTTACAACCATTCTTGCCACAGTTGTTAAGTGAATCCCTGTGGTTGATAAGTTACTAACACGGTTGTTAAGTGAATCTGGCTTCTCCATTAATTTTGCTTGTCAAAAAGTTTCAATAAGTGACCACTGATCTTGGAGCACTGCAACAGTCATAAGTATGAACCAGTTGCCAAAGGTCTGAATTTTGATCACATGGGGATGCTGTGACGGTCTTAAGTGTGAAAAAGTTTAATAACTTTGTTCAGTGCCGTTGTAACTTTGAACAGTCACTGAATGAGCTGTTGTAAGTTGAGGACTACTTGTACTGTGTATGAACTGAACTTCTTGAAGGGAAAGTGAGAGATAACAAAAAGTGATACAGAGGAAAGATGGTTACCAACATACTAAACATTCATGTTTCGTGAAAAAAGTCAAATACAAATTAATGCTAAAATCCTCACTCTCAAAGAGAAATAATAGGGATCATGATCTATTCCCTTGTATTTGATCAGTGATGACAGATATTCTTAGAGTTATATTTCTCCTTTCTTCCAGAATCTCAAGATGATTTACTTGAGGTTTTTCTTCATATCATCCTTAATATAGCTACCTTCTGAAGAGGCTGAATTGAGAGACAGTGATTGGCCCAATGTCATCCAATGTACTGAGGTTTCAACTTGGGTCTTCCAAGTGCTAGTCCAATATTTTAAACACACTGGTTAATTCCAGAGCCATTATCCAATTAGGATTATAGATATGATTGACAATAATCCATAGCTTCTAGGTATGAGATGGATAGATTACTGCCATCAGTTGTAATTTCTTCTCCCTGAATTCTTAACACCTCTCATTATTTTATTTCAACTACCATTTTTACCTTTATATCCCGGTTACTTTCCTCCAGGACTGCAATACTAGGAGTGGAAGTGTAAAGTATGTGTCAAATGAAGATAGATATAAATTAGTTTGCACTAAGTTAAGTCTGCCTTCTATGTTTCAAAGAAACCGCATCCCAAACATTATTTTATGAACAATATTTATAGCTGAAGGACCTCTGGGAGGCATACAACAGTAAAAACAAAAATAAAAAATGAATTAACAATAAAATCACAGTCAAAACACTCAAGATAGATTAGCAGAAACAATAGAGATTTAACATTTACTGAATGTTAACAAGAGCTGAGAAAATGAATAGCTTATCCCAAAGAAAACCAAACACCATATTGTAACAATAACTATTGGGCATTTCTCCATAAGAGGAAAGGACACTTATGTGAAAATAGGTATGCAATCCCATGCATACAATGCATATAGATTTAACATATTTTCATAGAGTTAATTATGAATAAGTAAGCAAGGTTACTGAAACCAAAGCTGACACCAGCCAGAGCATAGAAAAAACTCAAAGAAGTAATGCAAGATTGGAAGATGTGGAGAGACCTGGCCCGTAGAATTGCCAAGAATTTGTCACAACTGAATGGATACCATCATCATCATCATCATCATCATCATCATCATCATCATCATCATCAAGCAAGCTTACATCATGGTCAAATGCATTTGTTCATCTTAATCAGTGTTTTTCAAATTTGGCAACTTTAAAAAGTGTGGCTTTCAACTTCGAGAAGTCCTCAGCAAGCAGAATTCTGGGAATTGAAGTGCATATACCTTAAAGTCACCAAGTTTGAAAAACAATGATCTAGAAGACTTGAACCACCTCCTATCTACATAAACAAATATTAAGAACATAAAAGAACTGGTGTTTAACCATCCTGAGGCTAGCAGGTTATGGCAACCTATCATGTCAGCTAACATTTATAGCTGATTTGGCCAAAGGTAAGCATATGTCCTCTGTATTCTGCTTGCTTCATATTCTCTCTTTACTATCTAATCTGTCTCAAGACAAAATGGCAGCTACATGTACATCTGGTGGGGAAAGAGGAAATAGAGTTCCACAAAGTGGAAAGGTCCAATCTTATCTGTATCTCACATACTCTATTAAAGAGTGTGTATATGGAAGGGGGGAAATCTCAAGAAACCCTCACTTGATTATTGATCAGATACAATTCTTTATAGGGCAATGATAGGACAACTAGATTTCTTTCCTTCTTTTAAATTTTGACATGTTTTGTTATTGGAAAAGGAAACAAAAGCATCTCTCATTACAGCCATTTTATGATGCCCCACAGAGGAACATGTGCTGTTGAATCATCTTTGATGTTCAAGGGTATATATCATATTCTTTCATAGCAAAGGATACTTGCATGTTGATCCCATTTGGTATGATATTTGAGGGAGGGGGGTTAGTTTGTTTTTATATACACCAAATTATAAATAAATGGCCTATTTTTTATTTGAATGGAGACAGTATCAGGACAATTTCATAGAATTTATGTAAAGAAAACATAAATGTTTTTCCATTTCTCAAAAGTCAGTGTTAGCAATAGCAGTAATCCTTCATTTCATTTTCATCATTACCATCATGGTTGCTGATGGTACTGTGAGTTTCACTATCATTGCAATTGGCAACATCTGCAGCAAATATACTGCATCTTCTTGATTGCTCTGGAACTACTATCATTTTATTGCATTGAAATGGGGGGGGGTCTATTACAAAAAGAAAAAAAAATTAAGAAATCTCTTTTTGGGAGGAAAGATGGAAATACTTCCCTCCCCCAATCACCACCTTAAAATGTCTTCTGAGAAATTTCAGCTGCGCCAACTAAATTGTAGTTGATATCAATAATTTAGTAAAAGACAGAAACTATGATATTACCTTTTTAGCCTCATGGAAGGGAATTGATCTCATTCTCAATACTTGCTAGGCTGTTCCTTCCATATGTGTTGGAGCACAAATGCCATCTAAAAGTTTTCCACAGATTTTGGTCAAAGAGACTGAGTGGACCATATATCCTCCTGGAGAGATCATTATGCAATGAAAAACAGGAGATTCATACGCAGTCTTTGGTCACAATCTCTGTAAAAAGATGAAGGATGTCGTATTCCTTTGAAAACCATTTCCTTTGAAAGAATTTCAGTTGTAAATTCTTCTTCGTCACTTGAGCGAGAAATGGTAGAAAAGATGCAACACAGCTTCTTTGCCCAACATGAGGTTTGCAGATGCTTAAAAAGATTCTGTGAGTAATTAATTGCCTGTATTGGATTGTGGCTTGCTCTGTGGAAATTTATGCCTCTTTCTGTTGTGATAGGATATTGTGTGGTTTACAGCCCAGATAACAGCCAAACTCCACTTTTATAATCGAGAGAATAAATCTATAACATTTAGGCATATTAAAATCACTATCTTTTTTTGTTGTTTGTTTTTGGTGCTTGTTTTCCAAACACCCAGACTAATGAACTGTTTGAGTCAGATGCGCTGCAAAAGCAATTACACACGGTGATAAATGACTTGTTCGGTTTGGTTCCAGGTGCTGCACCTGATGCATAATGGGAAAACACAGAGAATAAATGAAGAGTTTTCTTTGTACATAGGTTATGTGTGAACAAAATGATCACAGCCATCTCCTCCCATTCTTCCAATCATTTTGCATCTGCAATTAATGGGTAGCCATTTCTGTTACAAGGTGCAGGGAGCAGAGGATGGGGAGAATGTCAGCTTAATGAAAATAAAGGATTTCTTCAGGGAAACCATTTCCAAGAAGGTCTTACATTAGCAATGCTTCTATGAAATATTGCCATCGTTCATGCATATAAAGGCAACAGCTCCCGCACTTACTGAATCCGGTACAAACATGTGCAATAAAGCTGGAATAATAGTGACTGCAATAACATTACAGAATAATATTATTTGGTAATGCACCTGTGCTTATTTTCCTGAATAACCCATCTGCATTTCTATTGGCTTTGACAGGTTTTGGCTGTCCATTTAATTTAGAGCATGGGAAGAAGAAATGAATCTGCATCCACAAGAAAAGAAATAAGTGAATTACAATAACCCACTTCTGTTGCATGTTGTTAAACAATGGTAGCAGCAAAATTATCTGGGAAATATCTGGGAAAGTGATGGTCCCAAAATATACTTTTATGCAAATGAGCTATGAGATCCTCTGAGTTCCAATATTCAGCAACTGCCTTAATTTTAATTTGATTCTCTTGTGCAAGGCAATGACTGATAGATTTCTATCCCTTCACCCATTTTATTCTTGATCATTGTTGGAATAGATTTACACTATAAGAGTTCCTTTCAGATGACATTTCTGGACAACTTTTGGACAGCCTTTTAGCAGATAACCCCCAGTTTCAGAACTGCATGATCAGCTAAAACAGAAATGGCCTTCCCTGCTCATTAACACCCTATAGAGTGGTTTCCATGGTACATTCAGGCTCCATTCACTCCATCTTTAGATGAATCTGATTTAGGCAAGGCTTCAGAACTAAATATATTAGAAATCTGTTATTCTAATTTTGCTTTTTGTTTCCTCTTGCATGACTGTTTAGGGTAGAGTTCTAACAGAACAGAACAGAATAATAGAGTTGGAAGGGAGTTTGGAGATCTTCTACACCAGTGTTTCTCAACCTTAGTCATTTTAAGACATGTAGACTTCAACTCCCAGAATTCCCTAGCCAGTATATGCTGGCTGGG
>JAOYMU010000010.1:3605155-3617679 GCA_025802295.1 Psammodynastes pulverulentus
GCCATGCTGGCTGGGGAATTCTGGGAGTTGAAGTCCATGCAGCTTAAAGTTGCCAAGGTTGGGAAACACTGTTTTAGAGGAAAAAATAGAGTATAAACCGGAAACTTTCTTATTAGGTATAATTAAGGGAAAGTGTAAAAAGAAAAATAAATACTTACATTTATTCATGGCGGCAAGAATATCATATGCTCAAAACTGGAAAAAAGAAGAGACCCCAAAAGATGAATTATTGATACAAAAAGTGTTGCAATGTGCAGAAATGAATAAACTAACTCGAATTACAAGACAGGAAAGAATCAGACCATTACAGAATCTGGAATAAATGGTATAACTGGCTACAACAAAGATACATTAACAAATAGACATTTTTATCAATTAAACGTTATTTTGATGTAAATAATATCTAACAGTGACAATAATAACATTCGAAGTCACATAATGATATACAAGGAAAGTTTGTTACAGTTCTGCTGACAGTATAGAAAAATTTGATGTTTTATTTGTATTTATGTTTGTTTGTCTGTTTATTTTATCTTTGTGTTTTTTATTCTGGAAATATCAATAAACTTTTTTAAAAAAAAAATTAAGTGGGCAGTTTTCAATGTGGATTTTTATTTGTTCTTCTGATTGTTTTTGTCTTTTATTTTCTCTGCAAGGTAAAGCAGCAAACTTAATTTTTTAAAAACAGTTGGGGAAAATTAAGTACTAACTGAGTGCACAATTAATGAATGCAATTGGAGGCAGTTTATCAAGTTAAATACATAAAAAATATATAGACAGAGATGATATAGGTGGTGAATCAAAATGGTTAGGTAGGCACAGAAGATGTAACTGAAGCCCCATTACTTGTTATGTGCATTTACAGTGTACATAATACACATTAACAAGAGACCAGAACCTGATCACATCTACCATGTTGATTTCCTTGCAGATGCTTCTATACAGATGGTCCTTGATTACCATGTCTAGTTGGGACCAGAAACTCTGCTCCTAACAATATCATATGATCAACCCACTTAGCAACAATAGTTCTAGCAGTCCTAGTTGCAATTTGTTCAGTGAATCATTTGGGGTCTTTAAAATCACATAACACCCACTTGGGATACCCTTCCAATTTCCCCATTGATTTTGCTTGTTGTAAGCTAACTGAGAAATGGCAATGAGATGACTATGGCATACTGCAACCATTGCAAATGTGACACACTTGCCAAGTGCCCAAATCATGATCAGGTGACCATGACAATGCTGTGACCATCGTAAGTATGAGGACCAGTCATAAGTCACTTTGTTTAGCACTGATGTAATTTTGAACAGTCACTAAATGAGTGGTCATTAGGCCAGGACTACCTATACTCCTTGGTGTTACCAGACAGGCAAGGTCATAGGCAAGGTTATAGTAAATCATTTGAACTTTATATCACTTTTTAAATAAAATGTTGTTTAAAAAATTACATACCATATATTTTTCTCTATTCCATTTATCGTTTTTACTTCAATTTTTTTTCAATTAGACCAATGACAATATAGCACTGATTATGTTCAGAATAAAAAAAAATCAAAAGCCAAGTGTTTCCTGAAATTTCTGTCTGCCAGTTCCATTCATGACTTCATAGTGGTTTAGAAATATGTATCTTGTAACTAGACAAAATTAATTAAAATCTGGAGAAAAAAATTCCACTGAAGCTAAAAATCAACCAACAATCTACCATTGCAATGCAGCTCAAATCTTATTAAATTAGGTTTACCCAACCTAGGAGGAGAGCTTGAAGAATTAGCCAAGTAACCCTATAGTTTGTCCTCCAAACTTCAAGCTTAGGCACTGACAGCAATGATTGAATTTGAAGTGTGGGATGAGTCATTTTAGATTTTGATTGCACTAGGCAGGGATCATGATGAAAAACAGCTCCAACTCTGCAATAGCACTTAAAAGCAATTTTATTAGAATCCAAGGGGGGAAATTATTTAAAACAAAGAAAACAAAAACATCAGCAATATTTATATAATTGCTTCAGACTCTGGCTGTGAGGTAGTTAATTTGTCAGCTACAGAGATGGAAATACTTAGTTCCTCACATTTATTTGGATAGATGAGAACATTACAGACTTATTCACATATGGTATGTCTTTATGTATGCATGTACATATATACATTATATAAAATGTAAAAGTATATTATATAAATTATATAATTATATAATCTTAATAGTGATATAACATTATAGAACAGTGATGGTGAACCTTTTCAGCATCGAGTACCCAAATCAGAACACACATGTATGTGCATGCATGTGTGCATGCTGGATCACCAAAAGACCGAAGCCCAGCTGGCCGGTGCACACATGCCTGTTTTGGGGCCATTTTGTGGGCCTTTTTTGGCATGAAAAGTGGCATGAAAATGGCCCCCCAAATGGCCTGAAAACAGCCCAGAAAATGGCCTGAGTTTTTTGGACAATTTTGGCTGGTTTTTGGGCCAGTTTCCAGCACTCCAGCGCCTGCGAAGACCAGCTGGCTGGCGCGCACATGCACACTAGAAACCAGAAGAGCAGCTGGTGATGGTGCGCATGCCCATTGAGAGGGTTCTGCATGCCATCTCTGGCATGCATGCCATAGGGTTGCCATCATGGTTATAGAATATATAATATGTCATATATATATAGTGCGTATGTACATATTTTCCACTAGTATATATAGCTATTAACGTTTTCCCAAGAAATCTTTTTCTTTCCTGTAATGCAAATTTCCTTTTCCTTTGTCAAGTAACTTTCACTCATGTAATTATTTTTATTTGTGACTATCTTTTTTAACATTTTTAATGTGTTAATGTTTAAAATAGGCATCTGAACATGCACACATATACATACACATAGTGTGTGTGTGTGTGTGTGTGTGTATTAGATGCCTATCTCACAGTGTTGAATTTTATGTTTTACAGATAAAGAAATAAAGGGAGACTAGTATAGATCTATTTCAAGCTATTTAGCTCTCATCAGCTAGCTCTATCCTTCTGGGATTCAAACCTGGGCTACTTGCATATTAGGTAGATATATTAACCTCTAAGCCACAGATTCTCCTCACTTTGTCAGCTATACCCGACTTTGTCAGCAGCATGCTCCATCCCATAATTGGGTAGACCAGGTTTGCCCTGGTTAAAAAAACCTATCTCACAGTATTTCTCTGCATGTGCATATATATGTGTGTGTATGTTTGTACAAGCACATTTTGCACATACTGTAGTTTTTAATCAAAGGAAAAATAATAACTAGCATTCTCATTTCAATACTTCTGTCCCGTACAGCAGATCTTACAAATTATTTCCTTTGGAAATCCTTTGGTGGATTTTTTTTTGTAGCTATCCTAAAAAGGATTTCCAACAGAAACAATTTTCTTAGGGCAATGAAAGAACAATGACTTGACATTTTGTCTTATATTCCTTGATTATTAATTAATTAGATAGTGAAATAAAGCTATCTAATTAATTAATAATCAAGGAATATAAGACAATACGTCAAGTCATTGTCCTTTCAAAAAGATTTTTTTTTCAAATGTGCTTGAGACTTGTGAAATGTCCTTATGAGACAACAGGGCCAATTTGCTTGGTTTTGGAAATAGCTTAAAGCTTGATTTTCCTACATATGTTCACATGGAAGTAAATATCTCTGACTTCAATGGAGCCTAGTTTTAAGAAAAGAGACTCGGGCCTGGCGCCTTGTGATATGACTGAAGCAAACATTTTTATTTACTGGATAACTCCAATAATTTCAGAAAGACTTTCGTCCATATCTTCTGGCCAGGCTCACCAAGCAGATTTGAACTTGCAGATAGAGGAAAGGTTCACTGTTGGTCACTTGATTTCCACATAATCCTGTGAATGTTGACAGAGCTTGTCAAGTCTCTTCTCTTAGTGTAAGGAAAAGAGTGATTGTAAAGATAGCTGGAAATGAACACCAAGCAGCTTACCAAGTGGCATTTCTCAAGAGCTCAATGACAGGAATGCCGTCAGCTACAATTTATCACCTCTTTGATTATTTCCTAAATGTGATCTGCTCCATCTTGAGTTGTTTGTACAGAACATACCCAGGCTGCGGCAGAACTAGAAAGTGCTTTACATGACATCTCTCAATATGATGTCTTATTGCTATGTTAACAGCAACCTGAGAAAGAGAGATGACTGCGTTGATACGTCTGAAGTTAAAGCTTGAAAATATCATATACATCTTTGTATAACAAAATTCAGATGGCTGATTTTCTTCCAGAAAAGCACTTGAGAAGGGAGATTTGATATGCACCTCAGTATGGAGAAATGCAAGGCTATAATTTCCTCTGCTCACTTCTTATTGCAACTTCGTCTAATGTATTGGTGTACAAGTTTCCATAATTAGACATTCAGATGGAAGAAGGAGATTAGCTAGGAAGACATTTGGTTACACATATTTCATAGTAAGCATGAATTTCATCAAATTCTGAGTCTAAGACCCCATTTCCTTTTGACATCCCATTCCATCCCATAGGTGGCCAAGTGAGATGGTCATAGTTTCAAAGTTAATTTCAAAGTTGTGGTCAATTTCAAAGGTGGGAGGATAAATTGATTATGATCACCTTGTGCTCCCCTTGAATCGGTCCTTTTGACAGTTGCCTAGTTTTTACCCGAGAACTTTAGCTATAAATTCAGGCACAAAGAGCCTTTCTAAATCATGTTAGGAAATAGCTTGTTGTTGATCTTAAGGATGTTAAGAACACTCAGAAGGGCAAATTTTATTACATGAGGTGAATTTCCTTCTAACTTTGATTAATGCATTTTTCATGCAAGTTTAAGAATTGTTTTTTAAAAAAAACAGCAAAAGAGAGATTAGAATGTTGGTTTTGGAAACGTAATGGGACTGATCTACTTGAAACGATACTTTCTGCGAGTTGCTTAATATTTTATATTGTAAAAAATCAAATTAACTATACTAAATTCCCCTCACCCCATGGTTGGGAAAATAAGCATAAGAGCAGAGTTTGAAGAGAGAAGTAAAGATTACAATTAAAGGAGAATTGACCCATTAGTACAATATTATTTGACTATAAAAGAAATTAAGGATATTTGGAAACAATGTACCACAAAATTACTCTTAGAATTGTCAGTCACAGATTGCATTTTTCGAATATTTCGCAGGATGCAACAACGGGAAACAAATTGACCAACCAAATGGATTTCTATACAATCTAGAATAAATGCAAATATAAATTTCATTCATAGTGTTCAAAATACCTTCTAACTGTCTTGCTCCTGAGAGTTATTGTTCTAGTCTCTTTTGGATCCTCTGTCTTGAAAGACAGAATAGTTATTAGGTTAGGAAAAGGGAGGTATAGGTCTTAGTCCACCCTCAGACACAGAAGCTCACTGGGTGACTTTGGGCCAGCCATTCTTTTTAAATCATACTAACTCACAGGATTTTTATTGTAAGGAAAATTAGGAATAGGGAAAAAGGTATGTACCACCATAAAATCCTTTTAACAAAGAGCAGAATATAAAGCAATTACATTTAATAAATAAATAAATAAACTCTGACATCACAAATTATTTAACTCCTCTATGTGTCTTTTTTTAGAATTATGACTTAAACTGACTTTTGCATACAGCTAGTCCTCAACTTAGGGATGTGGTGGCTCAGTGGCTAAGACGCAATGCTTGTCCATTGAAAAGTTGGCAGTTCAGCAGTTTGAATCCCTAGTGCCATGTAATGGGGTGAGCTCCTGTTACTTGTCCCAGCTTCTGCCAACCTAGCAGTTCAAAAGTGCATAAAAAATGCAAGGAAAAAAATAGGGACCACCTTTGGTGGGAAGGTAATACTGTTCTGTGTGCCTTTGGCGGGCCACATGACCATGGAGACATCTTCAGACAGTGCTGGCTCTTAAGCTTTATAACGGAGATGAGCACCACCCCTAGAGTCGGGAATGACTAGAACATATGTGCAAGGGGAACTTTTACCTTTTAGTCCTCAACTTATGACCACAATTGAGCCCAAAATTTCTGTCGTTTAGTGACACATTTGTTAAGCGAGTTTTGCCCCATTTTATGATCTTACTAGCCGCAGTAAGTGAATCCCTGCAGTTGATAAGTTAACAATATTGTGGTTAAGTGAATCTGGCTTCCCCATTGGTTTTCCTTGTCAAAAGGCTGCAAAAAGTGATCACATGACTTAAGGACACAGGAATACTCATAAGCGTGATCCAGTTGCCAAACATCTGAATTTTGATCACATGATCATAGAGATGCTGCAATGGTCTTAAGTGTGAAAAATGGTCATAAGTTACTTTTTTCATTGCTGTTATAATTCTGAACGGTCACTAAATGAACAGTTCTAAATCAAGGACTACTTGTATATATTTGCTCTATAAATTGGACTTGAAAAAACGTACACCAAATTGATTGGCAAATGACAAGGTGCTAATACTCTGTTCTTTTACATGATATTTCCTTTGTTTGTCAAGGGAAATATGTTCATGCATATATTAATCTTATTTCCATTCCTTCTTTTTCTTATTTCCATTCCTTCTTTGATTTGGTTTATTCTGCTTAGATAATTATGTCTCTCCAGTTAAAGAGTTGGCCAATTTCCGTTCCTCATTTCCCAAGCTTACATCTATTTCATCCCATTTGTTTTATTAGTTTCCATTAAAACCACAAAACACAAATACCTCTCTGCCTGAACATTTATATGCATTTGGGTGTGCATTTCTTCTAATGCATGCATTTTGGTTGTGACATTTTGCATGATCCTGTGCAATATAATACACTCTTGTAAATCATTTGGATTACTCCCTCAATGTTGAAATATAATTGCATTGTGACATGTGTTCATACAAACTGTTCCAATTTCTTTTCGGGAGGTAAAGAGTGCTAAATCAGAAAGATGTCAAATTCTTTGTAATATTCAATAATATTTATGTGTAATGATACACAAGAATGGTCTTAGGACACTGGAGGAAGAGCATTAGTCTGGTAGGAAGTGATTGAGAAGGGATCAGCCCCAGTTTTCCAGAGAGTAAAAGTAAAGGAGGAGAAAAATGCTTTCATTTTTTAAAAAAAATTGTTACAAAATTTTACAAAGATTTTCTTTAAAAAAAACCTGCAGAATCACAGAAGCAACAAAAAAATGAAACAAATTATTACAAAAAGGGAAACGTAAAAGTGAAGGATAACAGAAAAGAGAGAAAAAAGAAGATATCTAAAGAAGTGACTTCCAAACTTTTTTTGCAGCAGACACAAAGAGCAGTTGCCTTCATAACATTCCCATGCTGCATATCATCATTCTCTTCTTCCCATAGATAAAACTTTTCAATCAGTACATTCATAAACCACCAGTTCATTTGTATCCATGTTCAGCCCAAAGTCCATAAAGGATTTGGGTTTTTTTTTAATAAAAGTATTTATAGTTTTTTTTTCCATAATCCAACAATGTAGACATTTCTGCAAAGTCATCCATCATTAAGATCCATTCCTCCATTTTTTATATTTCTGTAACCTTCTATCTTTGTGAATATAACAGCCTTGCTCCAGTTACCGTATATAAAACCAGTCATCCATGAGCCTTTTCTAGTTGAGTGTCCATCTTTACTCATAAGAAAAGTTCTGATTTTATCTGAATATTAATTTTTAAAACTCTTTGTATTAACGTATGTATTTGTATCTAGTATATTTTCACTGCTTCACAAGTCTATAATGCATAATAAAATATCCCTTCAGTGATTAGAGGTACATCTATACATCTTAGACAATTTTTCTGGTGTCATATATGGCAGTGTTCCCTAACCCCCGGACCGCGGACCAGTACCAGTCCATGGATCAAACGGTACCGGGCCACCGGAGGAACTTTAGAGGCTGGGTGGTCAAGGCGATGTGGGGCGGAGGGCGCAGGCAGGCGAGCCAGGGACCCCTGCCAGGGGGGGAGGAGGAGGAGGAAGAGGAGGAGGAGGAGCGGTGGTGGCGGCGATCGTCCCTCTTCAGTGGCTCCATCGTTGCCTGCTCAGGGGGCAGTCCGGGGCGCGCGCAGACATCGTTGCAAAGCAGGCGAGCGAGGCAAGAAGAGGGAGAGATGCACGCATGCACGCGCACCTTGCACACCCGGAGGGGGGGAGCCGGAGGGGGTGGTGGTGCAAGAGGCATGCACACACGGCCGGAGCTGGAGGGGAAAGGTCTCTGGGGTGCAGCGATCCCCCCTCCTTCCCGGGTCTTCTGCCTCTGTGCGCAACTGGTGCGAGAGGCTTCTCCAGGCTGCCTCCCTCAGTCTCTGGCTTTTGCACGGAAAGCCCGCTTCCCTCGCCGGGTCCTAGAGCTGATCGGTTTCCCTCGCCGGTCTTGTCTCCCCCTCCCCCCATCCCTTCCAGGCGCTGAGGATCAGGAGGGGCTCGGGGGAGGCCGCTGCTTCTGCCGACCCTCCCCGCCTTGGAGAGCGGTGGCCCCGAAGTGGATTCCCAGAGAGCATCTTCCAAAGGTTGGGAATTGGATTTCAGAACCGACCAGAATAACAACTCTCGTTATTCTATTGAAACCAAACAGAATTGGAAGGGACCTTGGAGGTCTTCTAGTGTAGCTGTATTTTATTTTGAAGGCATGTTTAAATGCAATTAAATTAAAATTATTAAATCAAAACAAGCGGGCCACTGAAAAATTATCAAACGTTTACCGGTCCACGGCTATAAAAAGATTGGGGAGCACTGATTTAGTAAACCCTAGAACTCCTCCCCCTTGGCCACCGGTCTCAGAAAAGGAGATACAATTCATCATTAAAAGCTTAAAGAGCAATAAAGTTTCTACTAGCAAAATTATTTAAGAAATTTCCCAGTTGGTGGGATCCAATATTGGCAGGTCCTTTTACACATATAAATAACACCTGCCATATACCAGATGGATGCAAGATGGCAATAGTTGTCTCCATATATAAAAAAGGAAATAAAAAGGATCCTAGTAATTATAGGCCCATCAGTCTGATTGATATTGTAGCAAATGTACTGTATATATGCTAGGTTCCTTTTAAATAGAATTGAAATCTGGGTAGAGGAAAACCATATCCTTGCAGAAGAACAAACAGGTTTTAGACAAAGTCGATCCACCATAGCTTTGTCTTGAACCAACTAATTGCCAGATATAAGAAGGAGACACCTGTTTGCTGCTTTTATACACCTCGCACAAGCATTTGACATGGTAAACAGAGAAGTACTATGGAGTAAACTAACATGTCTTAAAACAGAATCTAGACTGCTGGCCTTGATTAAAGCCCTTTATACAAGTACCTGTTTGAAGGTGCAGTATGGGGTTAATGGGGCTCTGACTAACAGGATTCACACAAATAAAGGGATAAGGCAAGGGTGTATCCTGGCCCCATTATTTAATTTATATATCAATGACTTGCCAGGGTTAATGATGGATCTCATGATACACGTGCCGATGATCTTAAATACATACTCTAACAGCTTGCTCTGTGTTGATGATATCATTTATTATCGCATTCACAAGTAGGATTACATAGGCCAGTGATGGCGAACCTATGGCACGAGTGCCACAAGTGGGCATGCAAGCCCAGCTGCGCATGTACGTGTGGCCTCCCCACCAGCCAGGTGATTGGTGGGACTCTGGAGCCTGGGGAAGGTGTTTTCACCCTCCCAAATGCTCTAGGCAAACCCCTGGGGCCTGGGGAGGGGGGAAAAAACGGAGGTTGAAAACAGGCCTGTTTTCGGCTTCTGGTGGGCCTCCAGAGCGCAGGGGAAGCAGTTTTCAACTTCCCAGAGGCCTAAGGGAGGCCCCTCGGGCCTCTGGACCCTTGGGAAGACAAAAAATGGCCCTCCTGAAAAAAACAGTTGCAAAGCATTACTTCCAGGAGCACTGTTTTTTGCCTTCCAAGGGTCTGGAGGCCACCCCCAGGCTCTGGGGGCCCACCAGGCCTGTTTTTCAATTTCTGGTTTTTCTGGACAGCCGTTTTTGCCTTCTCAAGGGCCCAGGAGCCTCCCCCGGGCCTCTGGGAAGGCGAAAACAACATCCCCCAGGCTCCAGAGGCTTTCCAAAGGGGGCAGGGGTCACGGGGGTCACATGCATGGGGAGCATGTGTCCCACACACATTGCATTGTAGGTGCCGGCATGCGCGTGCACATGCTTTCGGCATACCACAAGAAAAAGGTTCACCATCACTGACATAGGCTATTAAGAAGATTCCACTCTTATTACCAGGATAACTTCCTAACCATTAGTAAATCTAAATCAAAAATCATGGTGTGTGGAAAACATCATCAGAGACATAGATGGCAATTAGACAATGAATCAATTGTACAGATTAACACTTTTGTATACCTAGGTGTAACTTTTTCCAAAACTGGACCTTGGGCTTGCCATCATCAACGGAGTACACTTAGAGCAAAAGTTCATTTCAATGTACTGCTTAAATTAAAGAATCATAGTTACTCAGGGTCCCTAGCCCCATTAATTATTAATTAAAGTATATAAAGCTAAGGTTACCCCTATGCTCTTGTATGGAGCAGACGTTTGGGGTCTATACTCAACCCCAGTACTAGAACAAACACAGACCCAGTATTTGAGATGTATTTTGGGTGTAGATCTAAGAACATCTGATGCAGCAGTTAGAACTGAATTGGGAATTCACACAATTCATGCACTATCCAAAATGAGAGCACATAACTACTGGCATAAGTCAATCAAATGGAGACTGATAGACTCTCCAAGTTATGTCTACTAGAGGAAATAAAATCACAATCACAAATCTCCTGGATCATTAAACTAACAAATTTTGTAAGAAGCTGTGGCCTTCCTGTATCTTGACAATTTAAGAACAATTTTAAAAAAGAGCTGCCCAAAGAATAAAGGATATAGAAACACCAAATGATATAGCTATCCTTAGTAAGGTGGATAACTTGAAATGGCGGAGCAAATACAAACATACTTTTCAAATAGACAGCTATTTGAAGTTACAACTGCTAAAACATCTTACGGAGATATTTATACAAGCGAGATTCAAACAGCTCGACACAATGGTCAGATATGGGAGATTCCATTCTACACCCTACAATGGACATCTCTGCATTTGCAGAGTGGCAGAGGTAGAAGACCTGGCTCACATCCTATTTGTTTGTTGCTTGTCTAAGAGGGTGGGAGACAGGTACCTTGGTCTATATATCAAACAAATGATCCATTGGGATCCCCATATCAAAACAACTTAGCTTATGTGTGGCCAGAATCTGAAAATAACATTTAACACAGCACAGTACTGAATAAAAAGAGTTCTGTTGAGATCTGCATATGTGGGACTGATTGGGGTAGATTGCAGGGTGTCATTTAAATATAATTTTATCATATTTTATTTATATCTTAAATTATTTTAGTTTACTAATCCATTCTTACAAGTCAATCCTAGGGGATTTCTTTATTTCCATCACCGGTGTTAAAGGAGAAATTCCTGGCATTAACCAGTATCTCCATTTATTCCATAGTTCTATCCAATTTTTTAAAAAGGGATTTGAATCAGATATATAAATGGAAAGACTGGAAGAACAAGATCAAGAATATAACACAACTAAAGAACATTTTATCAGATATTAAATTAAGTTGGTTGAATTTAATACAATTAGAGAAATGGATAAAAATGGAAGAAAGGTTCAAGGAGAAAGAGTTAACAAAATTTGAAATGATTATAAAAGAATATGAAGTAAATGAAGAATATATAGGTAAAGGAAGAATTGGGAAAGTATATAGAATATTAACTGAATTAGAAGAGCAGGCAAAAGGTTTAAAATTAATTTGGGACTCAGATTGAGGAGAAATAAATGATAATAATTGGAAAAATATTTGGAATAGAAGAGTATATAAGAACATGTCAGTTAGAATCAAGGAAAATGGATATAAAGTGATATGGAGGTGGTACCTAACACCACTTAAATTAAATCAAATAGATGGTAAATATACAAATATTGTTGGAGGTGCAAGAAAGAGGTTGGAACATATAAACATATGTGATGGGATTGTGATAGTGCACAAAAAATATGGGACATGGTGTTTAGAGAAATTAGCTTACTGTTGAATGTAAATTTAGATATGTCACCGAGAATTGCATTACTGTTGCTGGTGGAAAAACAGGATATAAATGAAACAAAAAAGGAGTTGATTGTAACCTAGTGTTTATACACATGTGTCTTTTTCAAACTTATAACCTGGGTTAATAAACTCCAAGTACTATATTACTTTATATAGTTATTGTTACTTTATATAGTTTACTGTTATATTACTATAACAAGGTAAGTCCAAAATAAATAAAACATACGATAACTTTAACATGATAGCCTCATGTAACTAAAATAGCTGAATTTCTATAACATGTTGACCTACAAATTACTCTCACCCCATATTATCCTATTTTAGGATGTTGTACGATAATTTACATGCAAATACTATCCGCATAAAATTTTGAAGCAAAAACCAGGCAGAATCTGACAGAGGTCAGAAAGGTTGAGCATATGGCTTGCATTTAGAAATCACTG
>JAOYMU010000010.1:3807307-3819864 GCA_025802295.1 Psammodynastes pulverulentus
AGCCATGCTGGCTGGGGAATTCTGGGAGTTGAAGTCCACAAGTCTTAAAGTTGCCAAGTTTGGACATCCCTGGCTTAGGGAAAATGCTTTCAGCCTCAAGAGAAATCCAGTCCCAGTCCACATAGACCATGGTTAGGCTGGTTGGAGACTATTGGAATTAAGGTGCAACGCATTTAGAATGAACCAGGTTGAAATGACAATTAATTATATGTTTCCTTAATGCCAGGGTATAATATTGGCCCTAAGAATATGTCTGCATTGTTCTGAAATAGGATCATTCACAGTTTGGGGCAATAGGCATATTAAAAAGGAATCAATAAAAAGCCAATCCACGGTTTTTGCCTGCTGCTTTTAAGAAGAAAGCAAAGAAAGCAAAGAACTAAGATCAATACCATTTAAACATATGTTGCTGAACGCCTTTCTGTGAAAAAAAAAATCAATGCCTCATTTATCTACACTTTATAGATTTGCAAGGAATATAGGATTTTCTTGTTTAAATAATTCTTTCTTAAATCCTAACCTAGATTACTGAAGGCAAACAAAGAAGGAACTATTCTCAATATATATATATTATTTATTTATTCTGCACTATGCTCTCACTGAATAAAAGAACTATCAGTTATTTAAAAGTAGAAATCATTCCTGTCTACCATCCTTTTCCAAACTGCTGAAGAAATAATAGGTGTAACTCTCTGCAGGACAAAGATCAATGGAACTCTAGAGCAGAAAGCACTTCAAAGCAGCAATCTTGGTTTTTTCCCAAGTTTTATTTGCAGAACTCAAGGCAGGAAGTATGGACAACATTAACATACTCTTCCTTATCTTCCATAATTCAGGAAATTGTCACTCTTGGCCAATAAACCCACTGTGCTGGCATTGCCCAATAGCGTCAGTGACCATTTATTGTATTGTCATGTGCCCATATTTAATAATGCTCTTTTTCCATCCCTTGCTCTTCAAATAATAATATAGAAAATGGGTGTTGTTGTTTTTCTAATATTCAAAATTGGACCCATTATATAAAAGTAAGTTATAGGCAGCAGGATCACTACAAGTGCATTATTAAACACATACATTTCTATTTTATGTTATATGGACCCATTTACTTTCTGGTTTTGAAAGTGAAATGGAATTGTCTAGAAATTAATAACAATTATCAAGATTGAAGAAAGAACCCTCAAATGATAGATATACGAGTCATTGAATTCAACAGAGCATCTAAAAATTCCCTTGTATATTATACATACATCTAAGTTGTTAAGGGTATTGAACTCCATCAGATCGTGCAACCTGTTGAAAGCCTCATTTGAATACTGGAAGTTGAAGGTGGAGAATGGTGAGTCAGGATCATCAAAAATATCAAAGTCAGCAAAGTCTTTCTCCTCTTGAGTTTCTCTTGGAACACCTATCATTAGACAGCAAAGTAGGAGGTACCTTAAGACCAAATAATTCAGCAGGCAGGTATAGAATGCATGCAATTGAATGTTTCATAACTGTAAATTTCCCTTGTAAGCTCCTCCTTCTCCTTTCATTCTTTAAATACCTAGGCACACTGAGAGGGCTACCAAGAATAAGCAATGGTTTCAGCAAAGTCAGTGAAACATTAATGAATCTTACTGAGCCTTTGCTACTGTCTCAAATGGAATTTTGGCTTATTGGTTTCAGAATCATATAAGATGTCATACAGGTTTGCTCCAAAGATCATAAAGAGATCGAATGAAATAACAACTGAAAACCAAGAGTATGAAGATTATCTTAAAAAGTAAAGAAAATCCATGGAAAATAATGATATATTAATCCAAAATCAGTTGCCTATGAATTTTACAAAGCTTGATAAAGTTGGCATAGGCTATAGAATCTATATCAAAAACTGACCAATATTTTTACAACTGGATACCATATACTGTAGGTAGTCCTTGACTTACAACCATTTAATGACTCTTCGGTTTTTACATTGAGAAAGGTTGCAGCATCCCCATGGTCATGTGATCAAAATTCAGGCACTTGACAATTGGTATGTATATATGACAGTTGCATTGCCCTGGGGTCATGTCATCATCTTTTGTAACCTTTCCAGCTGGCTTCCGAAAAGCAAAGTCAATGAGGGAAGCCAGACGCACTTAACAACTGCAGTAATTTGCTTAACAATTGTAGTAATTTAATAAATTGTGAAAGAAAAGGTTGTAAAATGAGGCACAACTTGCTTAACAACTCTCTTCCTTAGCAAAGGAAAATTTGGGCTCAATTATGGTTGTAAGGAGAGGACTACCTGTACAAAAGTTGGAGTGTGTGTGGAAACTGAAGATAATTGATTATGTAGTCACATAATGCCATACATATGATTGGACAGGGTTTTTTTTAATTGTCTTAAGATTCTCAAGAAGACATGATTGCTCTTAAGTTGTTCTTCAGATAGACAAGAAATCCAAATCTAGAGTGCAATTGCATTGTTGGCAAAAACTTTATTTACATTATTCCTACCACCCTTACCCTGTAATGTCCAAAAAGAAAGACAGAAAAAGAGAGTAAATTCGGTGTTAAAAAATAAAATAAAAGTGCATTATGATTATGAGTAAATCTGTACAGAGCAAGGTTTATCTTACAGGAGCAGATTGTCAAGATTGATTTTTTTTTGTGGTAATGATGTTTTTCTGCTACTGACCTGGCGCTTTGTAATTTCTGAAGTTGATATTGGCCAAAACAAAATGAATAATCGTAGGACAATCTATTTCAGATGCAGGATTTTTGGGCTTGAAGACATAACACTCTTTTAATCCTTCACGGTCAAACACATTTGGGTCTATTTTCGGGAAAGGAAGCTTGTTCATTTTGGCCCATTTTTCAGCAAGTAAAATTTCCTGGAAAGAAAGAGATATTTTTTTCAAGACACAGACACCATATAAAGGAACACAAGGATGGGGAAAAAACTGATACAATCCTGCATAATTGAGAGAAAAAAGAATAGTCTATTGTTCTGACTGAATGGTGGAGGATGGAAGGATGCACTTCATAACCATCCTTCACCATTCGTTTAGAACTGAAGAAGCTTCTTGGATGAGAAGCAAAACTTCTTCAAGGAAAACAAAGTTCAGTTGCCTTTTGAAAAGGCCCCTTTGAGACAAAAATGATCTGGATGACTCAGAATCTCCATAGACTGTCTTCTGTTATTTTATTGTTTATTTTTTTAAATTATTAATTAAACGTATTTGCTGCCTATCTGTTTTTGAAGTGATTCTGGGAGGCTTACAACATAAAAACATTAAAATCACAACAAATAAATACGCCAATACAATCAAAGTAAAAGCTTCATTGCAAAATAATGGTTCAGATTTCACATTGCACTAAGTGATAATGTTTAATCCTTCCCAACACATGGATTTCTCAGCTGGGCAAGATGTACAAGAACACATACTACAACCACATTATTTTACCCAGAGAACTAACAATTGCTTCAGTTCCATTTTTGGAAACTGGAAATCACATATTGCTCCCTTTCCCATTCAAAACAGTTATCCTGCACATGCCACTGCAGATTACAAAACAGTTTCCCGTATCTCCCAAACCACACAGAACAGATAGCATGAATACCCACAATCGAGGAATGGATAGATGACATTGATAGAAATGGCAAAGCTGAACAAGTAGGTCAGGCAACAAATGAAAAAAATTATTTTTAAAGATTTTATATACTTTTTATATGGACTAAGAAAAGACTAATTTATGGATGTGGAAATTTATGGATGTGGGGATTAGAAAGGGTTAAGAGAAAGGGGGAATAGAATAGAAAGAAGGGTGGAAGTCAAAATTCTGTTTTCTTTTTTCAGTTTTTTCTTTTTTATTTCCTTTTTTCTTATTTTACTGTTCAGTTTTTATATCTTTATTGCATTGTAAAATTCTAATTGAAACGCATTTTAGAAAAACGGAACAAAGAGCATGAAAAGACATTTTGTTAATGATAATTCTCATATTCTATCTGTAGACTTCCTGTTTTCAGGAGCTTATGGTAATTTCTCACTAAAGAAAAACTGGAAATCAAAATAACATCATTTCTTGCAGCTTGGCAATAACGTAATTTCCTTCAGTTATCATGTCAAAGAAAAGATGCAAATGCCAAAATTAAGGAACTGTCATCTAAATACTACTGGGAAGACAAGTGCTTAATTTTTTAAAGATAATGATGAAGAGACACTGTCATTGTTTTTATTTCTATTACTTTTTTGAATTTCTAGTTTCTAGAACTAAAGTTGTTCATTCCCCTTCATAGGAAAATTATCAGAAATATAGCTCATGTGTGATACTTCTATGTTTGAATCAAATATAGCTATTTCTGTTCAACACTGATTAAGCATATACATCACACCAATCTTTTGTTATTGTGAAGAGGCATGATGAGTATAAAATATCATCAAAATTGTAGCTCTCTGTTGTTTTCAATGTACTTTTCCTCTGGTGAAAGAAATACCCTATTTCTTGTCATAATGATATCGCTTATTTCTTTGCTTCAATTAAGACGGGTGTCAAACTGGATTTCTTCAAGGGCTGGATCAGCATTTTAGTTCTCTGCGGGCTGGTGGCATGGGGGTGGCAGGGGCGGCACAGATGCCTCCTGCAGCACCCTGTCAGCCAAAACAGGACGTGGGGGGGGCACATGCGGGCCCCTGGTGCCTCGTTTTTACCTACCATGGCCTCCTGTAGCACTCTGCCAGCCAAAAACAGGCCACATGGCCCATTTTTCAGCCATTTTCAGGCTGTTTTTGGGGCTGTTTTTGGTTGGCAGAGTGCTGCAGGAAGCCATGGAGGGTAAAAACAAGGTGCGGGGGATGCATGTGGCCTGTTTTAATTGCCAGAGGTACCGCAGGTCAGTCCTTTGATAGTTCCAGGCCACCCCGTGGGCCAGATTTAACCACCCGCGGGTCGCATCCGGCCCGCAGGACTTGAGTTTGACACCCGAGTTAAGAGAACATTTAATAGGGAAAATGCAATAAAAATGTAATCTTGTTTATACTTGTGGCACTCATTTAATTATTTGTACTTTGAAAAAACAGAGTTGGGGAAACAACCTTAGAATACAGTGTAAGATGGTTCAGCCTCTGAACACTTCAATTTCATCTCATACTTCCTTTCCATTAATAGAAAATTGTGACTGCTTAAATGTTTTATTTATTAATAAAAAATGGTCAATGAACAGCAGATATAATGATTTCTCTCTCTCCTCTTTCTTATATTATTAAAAAATAAAAACTCCAACAACTGCTCAAGAGCTGAAACTCTTAATACAATCTGTGGAAACTGAAGGATAACAGATTCTAAATAATGGCCATTTGATGCAATATTGGATGGCCCTTCAACATCTGTTTGTGATTAGCTGTTAGATAATGTAAATGCTAGGCTTTATTGTTTTTCAAGATCCTAATAAATGGGGAGAATTGAGGTGGTACTCTTCAAACTGCAAGAATACTAGAGAAAATCTTATTTCTTTTTCCCTCTTGGCAGTCTGTGAGGAAAATGCGGTGTTTATAAAGTTAGCAGAAATATAAAAGCATAATCCAAGCTTTCAAGCGGCAAAGTTTGGGAATGTTACCGTACCAAATCCCACATTCCAGTTTATTAGTAGTATTATTAGGTCACCAGTAGCTTTTTTGTGAGAAATGCCACCCCATGAATTTGGCATGGTTGCAATTATAAATGTAACATTCAATTGACTATAAAAAGGTGGATCTCTATGAAACAAGAGGGTCATAACATTTCCTGCGTCATAAAGGCAGTTCCTTGCAATACTACAAATTATGCTGACATTTATGGCTCAATTCCTATTTTTTTCCATGTTTCCCAAAAGCCATGACATTATTCTCAAGTGTCTATTGTATGTTCAATGTGCCAAATATTTTCCCAAATATATAATGTTGTGTCTTTTTGATATTTTTTCCTGGTAGTATTACAAAGTCATAGTTACAGCACAATAAATGAGACGAGAATTTACTTCTTTCCGTGTATCAAATAAGTCACAAGTATAGCTGTATACTCAACAAAATCTCTAAAAGGTACATTTCCCAAAGGGGTATGGCATGAAATGGCCAAGTTTAGGCACAACCATTGTAAGACATTCTAGTTGGAGCAGATTCAAAGATGTTAAATTTCAGTCCACCCACATTTTCCTAAAAGGGCATAAATATGTAGGACAGATGAGGCTACAGCATAAAGCAAATAAATCTGTTTTGTGTTTACTCCTTTGGACTTATTCTATGGTGGGTGACTTGGCTAAGGTGTCCTTGCAGTCATTCCACAGGACAATAAAAGACTTGGGCTAGTGGAAGTTAGGTTCCCCCAATGGCTAGAGTAAGAATTTCCTGCACAAAAAAAGTATCTCCCTTAAAGCTCGCTCCAAATATTATCAAACCTCTTTGGTAGAATTGTACCTAGTTCTTAGAACAGATCTAGTTTCCAATCTATACTGTAGCTAAATAACCATAGAAGAATTTGTTGGTGATGATTTTTGGTTGATTAGAAAATGCCCAATCAGAGGATGTTATCTCCTCCCCGGTATTTACCATTATTTTTGTTAAATGTAATATCTATATCATAAATATATAATAAAATTTATGTTCATTCTATTTATAACTGACCTACCTCTCCTTTTATCCCCTCCTTTCTGTGAGGTAGGATTGAGCTGAGCAAGGCTGACTACTTCAGGTTTATATGGCTCAGTGGGAGTTCTAATATTGATCTTTCCTGAATCTGGTCCAATCTCTAAGCCGCTACCCAGAACTCATTGGAAGACTTAGAAACTCAAAATCTAGAGTGATGTACTGTATGTTGTCAATTCAGGTCCATAAATGGCCTAGGTTACTCACCTTAAAAGGAGGACTAGAATCACTGGGGCGAGCAGAAAAATCAAACGAGATAATAAGATCAACTCCTCGCTGTGGTCTTAAGATAAGTGGATACGGCAAATTAAAAGTAAGTCCACTGTCCACAACATGAATTTTTTTACTCTTTACATCCAGAGGTTCCAATATCCTGTCAAATTCATTAGGATCTAGGAAAAGAGAGGTAATGATATCAAGGATTTATGCCATTTTCCAAAACAAATTTTCATGTTTCAAATTAAAAAAATACTTGAAAGTTTTTCTTACGTGTAAGAAAGCTAAGAAATACTGAGATCAGGTGTGTGTGTGTGTGTGTAAATTTAGAGAATTCTAAAACTGAAAGCACAATTGAAACCAGACAGTTTTGTTCTAGATTTGATGGACACACAAAATGATCAAAACAAAAATCATGAGATTCTTTTTTTACACATGATAACAGCAGCAAGGCTTCTTTATATACAACAATGAAAGGATCCCCAAATATCAACAATGGAAGAATAGATTAAGTTAATGGAGTTGGTGAAGATGATGAAACTGACTGTTTGGTTGAAAGAAAAGACTTTATCTAGCTTTGTTTCTTCTTGGAAACCACTTTTGGACTTTTTCCTAGAAGCTGAAAGAAATTAAACTTTAACCTTGGGATCTGATGACTAGAACTGTTTATAACCACAGAAGCTCTGTGTGCTATGGTTTTCTATAGTTCAAAGGGCCATTGTATTTCATGCTTGTACCAAAGAAAATCAAAACTTGCTCTTTTCTATAGCATTTCCCCCTTCTTATCTACATCTTTCCTCCACTGTTGCTTTTTCCCTGCTTCCCCCTTTTCTCTTTACAACTTTCTTTTTTGTACTTTATATTCTTTTTAAATTCAATAATGTTTTTTGGCAAAAAATAAAATACTTGAAGGTCTCTCATATCTGGTTCCAATAAAAGCAGGCTATTATTTATAGTTAGGCAACCACTGTAATCAGGATATTTACAATGATAAATCCAATGTGGTGATGGGAAGAGGGGTGGGTGGGGCATCAATTCACACATAACCCATGTTATAGGTGAGTGGTATTATCCTTTAGTCTCTCACTACTCATCTCCAGTGAGGTTAGTGGTTAGACTGTTGAAAGTACAACCCACGATCATTGTGTACCTTGGAGCCAGTCAGTATCTCTCAGACTAAACTACCTTATTGTGATTTTTTGAGGAGTGGAAGGGAAGGAAAAAAGGAAAAGGAAGAAAACTGTGCATTTCTTTGGAGCTCCTGGGCGAAGGTGGATGGAGTATAAATGCAGCAGATTACATGATTTGTGCCTGCTGCAACTGAGAGAAGACATCCTCTTATATACATCCTCTTCAAAAGTGGCATATCTAAATGATGAAACGTAGATTAGCACAAGCAGGAAAATGTGCGTGAAAAACAATGTAGCTGCATGAAGCAACCATTGTAATGCTATTGTTATTATTAAAAAAAGGAAAGCCATTGCTATAAGGCGGCATAATAATCTAGTGGAATTATCCAATGTTTATTCGGAATAGTCCACAACCTTAATATTAGCAAAATAAAACCTTAATGGATTGGGTGGGTCAACTCTCAGATATGGTTTAGTAAATTGAACAAAACCCAGAGAACAAGCGGTAATTCCACGTCTTTTCATAATGCTTCACTTTGAAATGCTAATGGTATGGGTAAAACACAGTTTTCTTTCTTGTGTGTATCTTGATTTGTTAACTGATGCTAAGCCTAAAATGTTCTAGTTTGAGGAATTCTAATTTCATATAAGCCAAAAAATAAATCATAAAGTGTGAGGAAAAGGAGGAAGGGACCACACATCTTTTTCTTTGCTTGGATGCCAAAGATTTTTGTCCAAATATTTCAAATTTTAAATTCAAGTTTTAGAATCTGTCTAAGGAGTTACTTGATGTCTTATGAAAATAGTCAAAAAATAAAATATATTCAATTGCAACAAATGCAATCTAACTGGAGGGGGATCAGAGGACATCTGGATTAAATGAAGTTTTTTATGGGCCATTCTCTAATGCTAGAGTTTATTTATTTATTTCCAAGATGAGACAGGCATAACCTCATCTTTCCACTCTATGGTTTCAATTACTGTTGTAGAGCTTTACTAGACCATGCAAAACAAATTTTCATATGGATGGATAAATGTAAAATCTAAGAACAAATGCTCAGCTGGGTGTTCTTTTGTAAACACAAATTTGGCATAGAAAACCAGATATTTGGTTCAAATTATTCCAACCTTGTTCTATTTGTTATTTCCAGTTGCAGCTTCCATATGTACAAGCAGTTCATCTGAAATAATACATTTTCTCCTCCAAGAATGAACTAAACCAAGAGTATACGAGAAACAGAGATGTCTCCTTTCCAGATATGCTTTTAAGGAAAGCCAGAAAGTGTAGAATGAATTTTTGTTTCACTTTGAGTCTGTCCTTGAATGAGAACTTATTAATGAATACAGGGTTGAAAACCCTCTTCCACTGAGGAGGGAATTTGGAAGAACATCTATTTCAGCCACTTCTGTCAGCCCAGGACAGTTGAGAGGACAAAATGAAGAGAAAGTTGCTACTACAGGCAACACCTTGAGTTCCTAGATGAAAACTAGACTTTAAATGTAAAACCATCTAAAAATAAAATGTCAGTCCCCATTTTTAAAAAAAAAATGTAAGAAAAATAGCCATCCTCAGTTAAGGGAGTCCCTGCAGATTGCAGACTATAGGGGGCAGTACTCATCTCCATTTACGTTTATGTGATCATGTGGCCAGCATAGAGGTATGAAGCACTGTTACCTTTCCACTGAAGTGATGCCTTTTTATCTACTTGCATTTACAGGATTTCAAACTGCTGGGTTGGTAGGAGCTGGGGCAAGAACAGTTGTGCAGGACTCGGGTCTCAGATCTGGGCTGTCAGCTTTCCAGATGATAAGCCCAGTGTTTTAATTGCTGAGCCACTGCATTGCCCGCCCTCACCTAATCTGACATATATTGACATGTACACATCACTATAGAAGTTATAGGATACCTTTCTCACAGTAGGAAACAGAGATAAATAACAAAAGATATTCTAGATTTCCTTTCTTGAGAGCTTACACATTTATAAATCACTGGGAGTCGATGGCATCCACTTTAAAAATTTCAAATGTGAAATCGTCAACTCCTTGCTCCTCCTACCCCCCAAAATTTAACTGCTATTCAAATCAGCTTCAGTTCTGAGGATTAGGGGATAGCCAATTAAGAAAACAAACGAACCAGGGAAAATTTTGCAAATTACAAACTGGCCAGCTTAACCAGGCAAAATGATAGAAATACATTATGAAATGATAGAAATACATTACAAATACATCCTTAATACATTAAGAAAAAATAACCAGATACATACAGTAATGTAAGAGAATTTATAATAAAACTTGTTGAAGAAAATCTGAAAAGGTTCTACAAACATATAGCTTGTTGTATCAATGGTTGACAGGTTTTTTTGAGGCTATCAATAGCCATCTGGCTGGAATGACCCTGTTGATATTGAATACTCGGTCTTAAAAAACAACTTTGAATAAGTTTCTCATCAAAAACTCTTGAGTAAAATAAACAGACATGGGGGTGGGGGACCCATCTTTTGGGAGATTGCAAAATGGTTAAAATGGAAAACAAAGAACAGAGATGAATGAACAGTTTTCTTAATGGGAGGTCATAAGAAATAAAATCCTGAATACTGAAATGCATATGTGCCATGGAGAAACTAGACAGTTGTTTCCCCTTCTTACGAATAATTGGCAGCAGGGATCATCCAACGATCTTGGGAGACTTGGAACAGACTTCTTCACAGAATGTAAAGTGTTTGTTTATTTATTTATTTATTTATTTATTTATTTATTTATTTATTTATTTATTTATTAATTACCACAAGATGTGGTGATAGCCACCAATGTGGGTGGATTTAACAGGGAATTGGATAACTTATTGGAATAGAAGTATTGCAAGAGCTACGAGCCTTGAAGACTCAAGTTTACTTGTAGCTTGGGAAGTAAGATTTATTTATTCCTGAGATTTAGAGGCTGACTCCCAGCAGCTTACATCAAATAAAAAGAATTAACAACAAGAAAATCCTCTGCATCCAGATAAACCCATTCTCTTTAATTAAAAAAAAGCAGTTGTAGAAACACAAGCATAGAAGAGAGACATTTCACTCCCTGCTTGTAGTTATCCCTTGGTAGACTATTGTGAGAAACAACATGGTGGATTAAAAAAGTTATGAGGAGTAAAAGATAAAGATAAAGGTTTTTACTGTCCAATCATATCTGACTCTAAGGGGTGGTGCTCATCTCTATTTCTCAACCAAGGGAGACAGCATTGTCCAAAGACATTTGCTGTGGTCGTGTGGCCAGCATAACTATATGCCAAGGCACAGGGAACACTGTTACCTTCCCGCTGAAGTGGTACCTATTCATCTACTCACATTGGCATGCTTTCAAACTGCTAGGTAGGCATGATGGGTTATGGGGAAGTCAGATCTTGTTGAATCAGGGCTGGCAGCTTTCCAGCTGACATGCTCAACGTCTTTAACTGCTGAACCATTGTGCCCCTTTTGTTACGAGGAGGCAGACATTTAAAAGAAATATTTTTACTGAAAAACTTTTCAAAAAGTGTGCTATTTTAACCTTTAGGTAGGATTTATAGTTCCATCTTAGCTGATATTCTTCCAAAGAAAAGACAATTTGAGGGGAAGGGTTTTATTTTAGAAAGCAAAAGTTCTATGTATGAAAGAGATTGTACAAGAATATTCATAAACTAATCATCCAGATTATTTAGTCTTCCTTTACATTTGAACAATTTTACTACAAATAAATAAAGGAGAAAATCGAGTCAAATGTTTCTTATTATTCAACTTCCAGTAACTAGGAGCAGTGAATAAAGAAAATTTTGGCAGGTGCAAAAGGGTTCACAGTATGTTCAATTAAAGACATACCAGCAAAGTTCATGTGTTGGGAGCCAAAAAAAATAATAATAGAAAAATTGGCAGATCCTGGTTAAAGTGCCTAGATTGCTATACTCTCTGTTACATAGTGGGATAAACTACTCTCTTCTTCAAGCAGCTGCCCAGTGTCTCTTATTTACCCAAGAATTGATAACATTTATTTACTCAATATCGGACCAAGAAAAGTTGTAAAGTTGTGTTATTGATTATGCTTCTGCTGGGCATCAAATGTAACAGTTTTAGCTTCATGAAGATGGTAGTGGGGAATACATAGTCTTTTATATATTCTTGTTATACTGTATATATAATAAAAGAAATGTTTACTTAAATAATATGACAATTGAAAGATTCAAAATGCTTCCTCCAATAGAAATAAGAATTTAACCTTCTAATCAAGAGACCTCAGACAGGCAAAAGTAAACTGAGGCAAGAGGAAACCAACCCTTATATTACATGGTGTTCTCCTACTGCCTGAAACTTATTTCTCAATTCTATAATATTTGCCACATGGATTCTTCCATAAGACTTGAGAACTTCCCCAAAAAGGTCTTGCTTAAAGAAGGACTGCCAAGCAATATCCTACCTTGGGTAGGGAGTTGGGCTAGCAGATCTCTAGCCCTGTATGATTCTATGATACAGTGTTCCCTAACCCCCGGGCCACGGACCGGTACCAGTCCATGGATCAAATGGTACCGGGCCGCCCGAGGAAC